>JARYHS010009186.1:271578874-271866470 GCA_031002005.1 Vandiemenella viatica
TTCCGGGCCACATGCAGTGCCTTCAGTGCACAATATGCGGACATAGCGATATGACAGCCTGCAGTACCTTAACGGAAGTCAGAGTTGTGTCAGAGTTGGAGCGCTAGAAGAGTCAACTCGACAGAGTGATACTAAATAGCTAAATTCCCAAGAGCAAGCGTTGGCTTCAAGGAAGAAAACGTCGTCTGCCATTGTACGGTGGGCACCAAATGAGTCGTATTGTTTTTAAGATACAGACGGAAAGCTGGCGGATCCCTGTTACATTAGATCCAATGTACGTATCAAGAGATTCCTACCAAACATAAAATTCCACACTTTTCGCAGGCGTCATTCTTGAAAATTGCACTTACTTGTTTCTTTTCAGGGTTTGCGTTTTTTTTTTTTTTTTTTTTTTTTTTTTTTTTTTTTTTTTTTTTTTTTTTTTTTTTTGCTGATAACGCCAACGTTTTGCCCCACCCTGGAGCGTTCGTCAGGGCTTCTGTCTATCTCACCGTCCGGTCTCAAGTTTATCAAAAAAAAGCACCAGACGGCGAGATAGACAGAAGCCATAACGTAGGCTCCTGGTTGGGGCCGAAACGTTGGCGTTATCAGCAAAAAAAACGCAGTGGAAACCCCGAAAAGAAACAAGTAAGTAAAATTTTCAATAGCTTCCTACCTGATATTTTAGGATCACACATAGAGGCGGTACATAGTTATCCGGTGTTATCCTCGACGTAAAGCTGACTGGCCTCGCTCTTCTCTTGTTCCTAGCTGGTGGCTGGACTTGACTGTGTGTGTGTGTGTCGACGCACCCCTTTGCCGTCCTTGAGCGTGACGTTGATCTCGTCGTCGATGTCGATCCAGCGGATGAAGCGCAGCTCGCAGAAGTGCGTGTCGAAGGGCCACGCCGCGACGTCCACGGAGCAGTGGGCGCTGTACGTGGTCGCCGCCGAGCAGTTGACGACGCCCGACGACGCCACGCGACACGTGCCCCCCACCACCGACCGCAGGGAGTGTCGCACGCGGCCACTGCACAGGCATCAAGAGAAGAGCTGGCACTCGACCCCGCGAGGAAGGAAGTGCAATAAATTACCAGCGGAACATGCTGAAGGATTTTCCAAAAACACTGAAAGAGTTTGAAATAAAATGTGAAAATAGGTAGGTGGGAAAATTGTCCCTGGCGTGTACGCATTGCATTTTATACTAATTTTTTCATTTTTCTCCTTATAGCCTGGATATCCCCATGGTTTTTGGCCACCTAGTGGCGGAGTATGAATTGTCCGCGTCTTCCGCCTACGCCATGAACACTGTCCCAATGGAGGAGCTCAAGAGTCGGAATCCGTATAATCTTCGCTCTGTGTAACAAGTGTATACTTTTTGAGCCGGCGCTGACTGTGTAGGAAGCAGCATTTTAAGGGTAGGCCAAGGCAGGGATGGTTGTGTTGTCTTCAGCATAGTATCCATCAGCTTGATAACAGTTAGTACAAAACAAGTTGGAACTGGCTAAATAGCCGCAGAGACCGAAGCCACATTTAGAATATACACTGATCAGCCAAATCATTATGACCACCTACATTAAGGGGGCGTCGATTAACTACGTGAGGTGAAACAGGGGGAGGGGGGCTGACGAAATCTCACCAAGAGGGAGGGGGCCAACGGAAATCTCATGTGAGGTTTTGAAAAAAAAAAAAAAAAAGTTCTACATATGCCGCGAAAGTCGGTTTTAGATTTTAGAGGGGTGGTAAAAACCGACTTGGACCTAAAAAAAAAGGGGGCGTCCGATCAAATCTCACGAAGTCTCACCAGAGGTGGGGTCGGGAATTCCGGAAAAACACCTCGCGTAATTAATGGACTCCCCCTCACTAGCATTAGCATACTCGTCCGCTTTACGAACGCAATACAGCAGCGGTTGGGCGTAGCATGGATTCTACAAGTCCTTGGTAGGCTTCCAGAGGTATCTGACACCAGATTACTACGGACAGGTCACTAAATTCCCTTAAATTACGGGCCAGTGGTTATTGGGCGCGGCGCCTTGGAAATCATTTTTGTTTTGGAAGTAATTTTAAGTAAAACAAACTGTGGGCAGAGATAAAAAAAAAAACAACGCGAAGAGAAGATGCGTTGTTCATTTCTTGCTGGGAGCCTGAGTCAATGTGTACTTCGTTTACCTGCTGTGGAAGAAGCAGCGAATGAGGTAAAGCGGGATTTTACTATGCAGAAAGGGACTTTTTTGTCACAATTAATGATGTGGCTGTCCGTATGCATTTTAAAAATTTATCTCTAGCCACAAACGCCGTCCGTGTAATTTGCTTTGCTCTAGTAAATAATAATAATATACATATATATGAAATGTGTAATTTTTTAGGAGGAGATGGGACCGTCCCAGGAAACTGCATCCAAGACGGGTAGTATGCAGTGTCCGGGATATGAACCCGGAACCGTTGAGTCTCGCAGCTCTAGTGAGTTAGTGTTTTATCGTACACAGCCACAGTGGCGAGTTCGATTGAAGTTAAATCTAGCTAATAAGATCTGCTTCTGGAGTTTTGCAGTTTTCTGGCCGCTGTATACTTGCTTGCCGGTGTAGACGACGTTGGGCGTCCATATCTGTGAGGAGGGCAGCGGCACCTCCTTGATGTAGTCGTACTGCGCCGGGTCCCACGTCAGGAACTCGTCCTTCCACTCCTGCCAACACAACAAACACACAAAGCTAAAATACGACAAACAAGTCCTGGATATGAGAAGACAAAGTTCAACCTCGTGTTTCTTCACCAACTTGGATGTGTGTTGAGGTTGGTGTTTTCTCTTTCTTCAGAGACGATATTCGAAATTAAACATCACCATCAACAACGATTTTCTGGAAACATCGTACTATGTTTTAATCGATATTTTTAAAGTTTTAAATGTTTCATTTCGCGGTACCAATACTCTGGAATAATACTCCGGACGAGGTAACGATTTTCCGAAGAGGGTGGAGTCCACCCACAAGTAAATACGTGCCACCTCCGAGTCCAGTGGCGTAGCTAGGTCAACAAGGGCCCCGGTGCAAAAAATTTATTTTGAGCCCTCAGGCCAGACGGGCGACCTTTTTTTTTGCTTTGTGTGCTGGTAGGGGCCCCCTGAACTGAGGATGGGGGCCCTTGAATTGTTCTTTAGGGGCCCCCTGAGCAGCGAGGGCCCTTAGTGAGGGGCTCCTGTGTTCTCAGGGGCCCCTTAGACAACTGTAGAGCTAAAAAAAAAAAAAGTCACCAGTTTGCCGTGAAGGCTCGTGGGCCCCCTAAACTGCGCTTGAGGGCCCCTAGAGGTGTGCTTAGGGGCCCCTTGAGGTATGCTTGGGGGCCTCCTGAGCGTGAGGGCCCCGGTGCACTGCACCGCCTAGCCCCATAGTAGCTACGCCCCTGCCTCCGACACACACACAAACAAGCACTAGCCTAGAGAAACAAAACTGATTTTTGGTTAAATATATATATACGAACCTAGTTTTTTTGCAGCCTTCCTAAACGCCTCCCCTTTTTTGATAAAACCGTTACTTAGCGATATGCATCTTTCTAATTTTAGAAAGGTATTATTCCGTATCGGTGTCTTTTAAAATAAGTTCACCCTGCAGCTGTTGACAGTACTGTTTTGATCCTATTATATAACTCTGTTCATCTGCAAACAACCTAACTTCTCATAGTACACCATCAAGACAACCATTTATTAAAATAACAAATAATAATGGTCCCAAAACACTACCCTGTGGCACTCCCATTTTCACTTCCACTTCTTTTGATGCTGCCTTTCCTACGCTAAGTTTTTGCTTTCTACCTTTTAAAAAAATTTCTATACAGCAAATCCACTGCAATAGCTTTTACCTTATTTACCACCATTTTATGGCACACTGCGTAAAACCTCTGAAAGTTCTAGCGCTACACTATCCACATGGCCCTGCCCTGTCCACTTAATCCGATATATCCTGCAGTTAGCCTACTGATTGAGATTGGCATGACTATCCTAATCTTAAGTCATGTTGTTGACTTGCAAAGCTCACAGACTTTTCTGATGTGGTTGCGTATCAATATCTTCCACTGATGTCAAAGTGATCAGCCTGTAATTTTTGACGCTATTTGTCACCACTAGTTTATATATCGGTTCTACTGTCGCACTTTTCCAGCCGTCTGGTAAGCAGCAAATATTTAGACTTAATTTAAATAACGTTTCAAGATAAGATACAATGTCGAATCCTGCTATCTTTAAGACATCTGCAGTAATATTAACTACACCAGCCCCTTTATTTTTTTCAGCTTTCTTATTTTCTTCATGATATCTTCAGGATGAATTTCAATTTTTTTTGGTCTGTTCATTTCTAATTGTGCTGCTAAGCTCGTTATGCGATATAGACCCTCCCGTTTCTGATTCGTTGTTCCTAATGGTCTCACTAAACCAGTTACTTAAAATCTCTGCCTTTTTCAAATCCTCAGTAACTTCTTCTCCATCCTTACCTAAGAGCACCTCAGTCTCGTTTCTGACGTGAAACACGACTTTTAGTTAAATAAGGTCAACCAGTCGTGAACTTTGACCCTAAAAACAGAGCTAGTTTTGACCAGTCACCACATGCAAAATGCCTTCAGGGCGTGCACTAGTTATCAAACTATCGGGTTAAGGTTTCTCAGGACTAAAGTAGTGCAAACTGCCACTCTCCAGGGTTCAGCAGTCGTGAGTGCGTGTCAGACCAAGGGGCAGTGAGCGAATCAGTAGGGTCTCCACAACCTCAAGTGGCAATCAAGAGCGCTGTCAGTAGGCGGTCAAGTTCGAAGGGGTACACAACAATAACCAGAATAGCACTGCCCTGGGCGGAGCTTGTGTCTGCCGCTAGGTGTTTCTACCGCAACCCATTGTCACTTCCAGCGCCGCCAGTGTTGTAGACCTGGTTTTTTTCTGTTAATTTGCAGTAATTGTTTTTGCTAGCGCCATTTTGTTATTTTTTCGCTTTTGATGGTGGCAAGTTTAAGTGAACAACGTGCAGCTGTGAAATTTTGTTTTCTACTCAGTAAAAATGCTGCTGTAACTGTTTTAATGTTGAAAACCGCTTACAAACATGACGCTATGGGAAAAATTCAAGTGTACGGTGGATCAGTCGGTTTAAAAATGGCGACATGTCGATTGATGACGAACCTCGTTCTGGACGTCCGTCGACTGCCCGAATCGAGAAAAATGTTGAAAAAAATTCAAGAGCTTGTGCTCTCAGACCGTCAACAGACAATTGATCAATGTCAGAGATTAGTGGGTTATCTTGCCAGCTCGGCTCAGCGAATTATAACCGAAGATTTTGGAATGGAAAGGGTTGCTGCCAAGTTTGTTCCTCGGGCTCTGACTGACAATCAAAATGAACGTCTAGTTCAAACATGTCGTGCTTCGAAACAACATCTTGAAATTGATCCAGATTTTCTGTCAAAGGTCATTACTGGTGATGAGTCATGGTGCTATGGTTACGACCCAGAAGCAGTCAAGCCAATAGAAGACGTCATTGTCAACCCGTCCAAAAAAAATTCGTCAAGCCAAATCAAACATCAAAACAATGCTCATTTGCTTGTTTGATGCCAAGGGCGTAGTTGATTCAGAGTTTCTTCCCCCCACATCAGACCGCAATCAATCCTGTTATTTGGAAGTTTCAAGAAGATTACGCAATAGTGTTCGTCAAAAAGACCCTGATTCGTGGCAGACAGGAGACTGGTTCTTCCACCACGACAATGCACCTGCACACACAGCTGTCTCTGTTAGGCAGTTTAAATGGCATGGTTCCGCTGCCCCACGCACCTTACTCGCCTGACCTGGCTCCGTGCGACTTTTTCTTATTTCCACGCATGGAAAGGGGCATGAAAAGGACACCGATTTGACAACATTCAAGAGAACAAGGGGGAGAAGCTGTCAGCCATTTCTAAAGATGACCACAGAAAATGTTTCGAAGAGTGGAAGCATCGGTGAGACAAATGTATTAGTTGTAATGGAGAGTATTTTGAAGGTCATAAGGTAATTTTTGTATAAAAATTGAAAATATATTTAAATATTATTTAAAAAATAATCCTTGTTTTTTGTTTGTTTTTTGTTTGTTTTTTTTTTGTTTGTTTTGTGTACCCCATCGTACTTGAGGTAGCTGCTCAGGCGGCAGTGTCTTTGTCCATTTTTCATATTAGTTTCTACTTTACACTTCGCGACGATGGCCCAAACGGCGAGATTCTTATTCTAATATTGAATATCTTATGGTTGAAAGCTTTCGTGTTAATCAGATCTCTGAGAGTAATAAGAGATAAGTGGAGAGAGTACTCACCCAGTACGCCCAGGCACGTATGTTGAGAACCTCCGTGTTGACGTCCTGAAAAACAAAAGCAGATTGCAGTGAGAATATGAACATCACTGGAGTCAAACAGCTTAGACACCAAGGATTTTGGCGCACAATTTGTTGGTTAGCAATGGTGCACCACCACCTCTGCTACCCTGCCGGCCAAGTCCACCACCAGGACTGGAACCAGCTAACCCCGTGTCAGCGCCGCAGCCAGCGGGGTGGGCATTAAAGAACACTAATCACCTAAATTTCTCTTAATTAGAGGCGGCAGAGGATTTGGACAAGGAACTGGAAAGAATTTAGCCATGGTCTTTTAAAAGAACCATCACGGCATTGGTGTGGAGTGATTTGGAAGAACCACAAAAAAACCAGTTGAGGTTGTCCGTACGTGGATTCGAACCGCGTGCTCCGGAACGCGAGGACACAGGGTTACCACTCACCTCCACGCTCGGTCAAGACGCTGTCAGGGTTCCACAACCACCTGAGCCACGGGGCGGGGGCTAGTCACGGGGTAGGAAACCCCGAAAATAATTTCTCCTCGCTGTACGTTGATGCGTACTTGCTCAACTATTTCACCCAATACGCCAAGTCGTAAAGAAGCTGTTATTTAATTCTACTGGCGACGCAGCACACGCTCCAATGCCTGCGTCCGTACAGCCCCACCTTCCCATGTCTCGATCTTTTTAATTTTTATTGTTTTTTTCCACCACCTACCTACGCACATCCTGTACAAATTGCAAATTGAAGCTCCTTCGGTGTTTTTGTTAAAGTTTCTATTATTTTCATTGCTAATTTATTCCAGACCGTGACTGCCTTTGCTTCAAAACAAAAATTTTCAACTCCCTATCAGCTGAATTCAGCTTATTATATGACCCTCACTATCCCTCCATGTAGAAATCCCAATCCATCCATGCCTTATCGTGATTATAAGAACTGAAAAAATCAAAAACTCTCTTCAACCACCTCCTGTCTTCCACCGACTACGAACCCGGCTCCTTTATCATATCAGTTACTGTTTGTATTCTGCGGTAATTTCCGCAAACAAATCTAGGTGCTCTCCTTTGTACCCCCTCCAACTCCTGTATCTGATACTCAAAATGTAATGCGTGGAGAGATATTGGTGTAATAATTAAAAGTAATGCATGGAAGGATAAAGATGACCACGACCACAATCTGCGACACGATTTCAGAAACAAGTGTGTAGGGGGATTCTCTTTCGTAGGTTAGGGTGTCAGAGGATGGAATAAGTTACCAAAAGAATTGATAAATAATTTATCAAAACCTGTGAAACAATTTAAAGTTGAAATTTGTAGGCATCAAAAGTAGCTGGGTAAAGGAAAGGGGAAAAATGGAGGGGAATCGCCACCGGAGTAAATTAAATAAAAGCCGGCCTCGGTAGCGTAGGGGCTCCGCGTGTCAAAGGTCGCCTGTTCGATTCCGGCCGACGGCCTGTGTGCTATAGTGTTGTGTCTTTGTGAATGTCGTATATGTCCTTGGTGTCCATGTGACCATACTTAGTTGTAACAATATACTGGAGAAACTGAAACACTGGAAGAGTAATGATAATCACATTGAGCTGGCTCTATGGCCTATGTAGACGAATGACACTAAAAAAATGGTTTGTGTCCCACACCACTCCAGCACACTCATGCAGTGGTCTCGCCAAGGTTTACTAACCCAATCCCTCACTCCCGTGGTATATCCTCTCATCATCCTCTCCAGTACATGAAGAACTTTTAAACCTTTTCTATCACCTGCCCAGAGTATCCTGCCCATTTGAGTTTACTCTAGAAAGTTATGCCACGATATCTACAGTTAGCATCTTCATCAAGCAATTCATCCCGTACCCTATAGCAATACAGAATCTTTACGTTTTAACCGACTTCAAAAAAAGGAGGAGGTTCTCAATTCGTCTGTATTTTTTTTTTTTTTTTTTTTTTTTTGTATGCATGACCAGCGATATCTTCACCAATTTTGAACCGATTTAAATTAAATTTTTTTAGTGGATAGGGTATACTTCCAAAGTGGTCCCATATGAATTTCATTGAGAAACCACCCCTTCTACCCCCCTCCGCCCCCTAATTTTTATACAAATCCACATTTTTTATTCGATCTCGATGAAACTTTGGACATATATAGCCAAAAATAAAAATACTGTCAACTTTTGGTTTAAAAAACTGAACCCCTCTCCCCCTATCCACCACCTTAATTTTTGCCACTTTTCTTTATTCAAACCTACAGTCGACACCATTTAACTGATCTCCATTAAAGTTGGCAATTACATGTAGTTTTTCATGGAGAAGGATTCTGACAAAAAAAATCAAAATAAAAAACCACCCCTCTCCCATTTACACCCCTTAATTTTATAGAAACCTACATTTCTTATCTGATTTTTACTGAACTTTGTCCATGTATATTTTAAAACAAAGAGAAAAATCCTGTCAATATTTGGTCTTCCAAAGTTCAACCCCCCCCCCTCCTTCCACCCCTTTAATTATTGTCAATGTTCTTCATAAAAAGCTACACTGGTCACCGTTTGACCGATTATCATCAAAGTTGGCGTATACATGTAATTTTTCATGGAGAATCTGACCAAAAAATAAATTAAAAAAACCACACCTCTCCTCATTACACCCCTTAATTTTTATACAAACCCACATTTTTTATCCGATTTCGATGAAACTTTGGATAAAGTATAGTAAGTATATTAAAAAATAAAGGGAAAAATACTGTCAACTTTTGGTTTGAAAAAACTGAAGCCCTCTCCCCCTATCCACCCCCTAAATTTTTACCAATGTTCTTTATACATTGCTACAGTCGACACATTTAACTGGTCTCCATTAAAGTTGGCATATACATGTAATTTTTCATGGAGAAGGTTTCTGACCAAAAAAAAAATTAAATAAATAAATAAACAACCCCTATGTCTCCCTTTACAACCCTTAATTTTATAGAAATCTACATTTCTTATCTGATTTTTATTGAACTTTGCCCATGTATACTTTAAAACAAAAAGAGAAAAATCCTGTCAATATTTGGTTTGTCAATGCTCAACCCCTTTCCTCCTTCAACCCCATTAACTTTTGTCAATGTTCTTTATAAAAAGTTACAGTCGCAATCGTTTGACCGATTACCAAGAAAGTTGGTGCTTATATGTAGTTTTTCACAAAGAAGGTGTCTGACCAAAACATCTAAAAACCACCCTCTCTCCCCATTAAAATGCTTAATTTTTATACTCAACCTTAATTTTTATCCGGTTTAGACAGAACTTAGGAAATTGTTACTAAAAAACAAAGAAAAATGATGCCAACTCTTGGTTTGCAAAAAATTAACCACTCTCCCCTTAACCACCCCCTTGATTTTTGTCAATTTCTTTTTAGAAAGCTACAGTTGACACCATTTGACCGATCTTTATTAAAGTTCGCACATATATATGTAATTTTTTATGGATAAGATCTCTGACCAAAAAATAATAAAACTACCCTAGCTCCCCTTCCCACATTTTGATTCGATTCGGTAGAACTTCGCATTGCGTATACTTTAAAACAAATAGAAAAAGAAAAATACTGTCCACATAACTTTCACAAAAATGCAAACCCTATCCCCCTTTCTACCCCATTAATTACTGTCAATGTTCTTTATACAAAGCTACCTTTCTTTCTGATTTTGAAGGAGGTATGTACATGTATACTGCAAAACAAACAAAAATATACTGTCTACATTTGGTTTCGAGAGTCCAAACTCCGTTCCTTCCTTTCCATCCTTTAATCTTCAGTTTCTATCCGATTCTCAAGGAAATTTGCACACGTATACTTTAAAACATACAGAACAATTTTAGTTTAAATTAGGTTGCTGAAGCTCAACCCCTCTTCCCTTCTACCCCCACCCCTCCTAATTTCCAATGTTCTTTATAGATACCCACAGTTTTATCAGATTTCCATGGACCACTGCACATGTACTTAAAAAAAAATAGAGTCTATATTCTGTTTACAAAAACCTACCACTCACTCCCTTACCCCATTTAATTTTGGTAAATGTTCTTTACACAAAGCTACAGATTTTATTTGGTTTCGATGGAAATTTGCACGTGTATACTTTAAACCAAAGAGAAAAATACTGCGCACACTAGCTTTACAAAAACCAAACTACTCTTCGTCTCCACACCCCTTAATTGTTTTTTTTTTTTATACATACCTACAGTTTTATCTGATATCAATAGAAATTTACACACGTATACTTTCAAATCAATCAGAAAAGGCAGTCTACATTTGGTATACAAAATCTCAATCCCTCTTCCCCTTTACCCTCGCCCCTTTTAATTTTCAATGTTCTTTACAAAAATCCAGCAGTTTTAAATCCCGTCAAAATCAGTTAAGCTATTTTTAAATCATGGCATGATATTTATAAAATAAATGTGTCTCAACATGTACTTCAGATTTCAACTTTGATCACAGCTTTCACCAATTAAAAATCTATATTTTTTGTGTGATGCTGGAGCAAACAGATATATTCCAGAGAGATTTCTGTATGTGGTATGTATTAATGCCCAGATGTTACATGTTTCGGTTATCGAGCACAGCTTTAACAGATATTATGATAAGATCGAAACATAGACTGACATTCCTTAACACAACGCCCAATTCACCCCGTTCTGGAAGTGGTTGTGGTATATAAAGACAGAATTCTTCTTTGAAAGCAAGCGCTTTAATCTCTGAGCTACCAGGAAGTTCGCAAAATGGGAACTGCTGCGGCATATTTAAAATACCAAACGAACTATAATACCACTAAAAATTTAAAAATAAAATAATTGTTTAAAAAAACATAAAAACTGCCTTAAAAAAAAGCACTAAAAATTTTAAAATAACTTTATACCTTGCTTAGGAAAAAGTATATCTAAATAGACAACATTTTACATTACTTTCATTGAAATTTTGACATTAATTAGTTATTTTTGGAGTTGGTCCCAGCGAAAGCAAGAAAAGCAAAAAGATAAAAACAATAAGGAATAACAATAATACATAAAAAATCATGTTACTGCTTACCTACAATTAATGCTAGAAACATGTTTCAACAAAACTGAAACATACAGATGATACGCCGATATTATATTCTGTAAATCGTTTACTTCATGATGCAACCTACCAACTGACACTGCAGCGCCAGAGATATGCCTGGATGACCAATAAGGCCAAGCCACAGATTAAAATACTGTTAATTTGTTTCCCTAACCTGTCTCCCACAATAACACTATCTGCCTCACGACATGCTGTAAAATATTGGAAATTTTTGTTCGTACTCCCCGTTTCGCCTCTAACGCCAAAAGAAGTTCAGTAATTCGATCTTCGCGATGTGACTCCAAAAATAACTAATTAATGTCAAAATTTCAATGAAAGTAATGTAAAATGTTGTCTATTTAGATTTACATTTTCCTAAGCAAGGTATAAAGTTATTTTAAAAATTTTTAGTGCTTTTTTTTAAGGCAGTTTTTATATTTTATAAAACAATTATTTTATTTATCTGTGTCCCAAACACTGTCGCTACAGCAAACAAGTTTAGAAAGCAACTGTTATCTGGATTTTTACAGACCACCGAAGAGTTACTGGAAGTTCAGTTGGAGCCATTCCGCCCCCCACACAGAACACTCACCAGCATGAGGAAGCGGGGCAGCATGTTGTAGGTGACGTTCGTGACGGTGGCCACGTCGTTGACGGGGCGGATCCTCTTGTCGTACTGCGTCATCAGCGTGGACACCAGTCGGCCCAGCGTCGAGGTGTCGGCCGCTGCAAAACAACACAAACAGCCCAACAGTCCAAACAATACGCCTTGAATAAAAGCCCAACAGTCAAACAACACGCCTCCAGCAAACAGAAATGGAAATCTCCGCTGAACATCAAAGATTTATATACAGGGTGTTACAAAAGGTACGGCCAAACTTTCAGGAAACATTCCTCACACACAAACAAAAGAAAATATGTTATGTGGACATGTGTCCTGAAACGCTTACTTTCCATGTTAGAGCTCATTTTATTACTTCTCTTCAAATCACATTAAACATGGAATGGAAACACACAGCAACAGAACGTACCAGCGTGACTTCAAACACTTTGTTACAGGAAATGTTCAAAATGTCCTCCGTTAGCGAGGATACAGGGGCGGGCCCCTAGGGCGGTGCGAGCGGTGCGACCGCACCGGGCGCCGTCATATGGGGGGCGCCGAAAAGGCAGAGATAGATCGTCTGCGCAAAAAATGAAAAATAAATTCTATTATAACCCAGCTTTTAACACACATCATACCAGAAGAGTTTATAAGAATAAGAGTCTCAGCTTAATGCATAGTCGTATGTTAACATAGAATAGAGTCAATTCGAGTGCTACTCGAGTCAGTTCGAGTTATTCGAATCATGGAAACCACAAACTCGTTCCAAAGTTGGCACCCTCCCGTGCCGCGTCGCGCCTCCCGCGCTGTTCCTGTCTTTTCAGCTGTAGTCTTGAAGTTCATGCAAGCGGGTACATGTGCATGGGACGAGATTCAACCTATTTATCCTCTTTCTACCATATTAGATACTCAGTAATTACTATTAACGTTGGTATCGTAAATATTTATAAAGCTTATCTGGCTTTTAGAGACAACACATGTCGCTAACCGAAAAAAAAAAAAATTATGGGGCACAGTACTTAAAAGAAACAAAACCAAGACGAAATTGAGAACGCTTCAAAATTGCTGGTAATTTTTTTTAGAAGTCATCTCAATCGTCTCCAGAACTAGTTCAACACGAGGCGGAAGGAAACTTTTAATCGAAGTTATTCAGAAGAGGCTCATGATAAACAGCAACATGTGCGAGAGATTTATCAATGGCTGGAACATCGTCTGCTGTTCAAAAGATTAACGTGGTATACAAGACATACCACCACCGTCGCCTTTCAAAGTACAAATTATGACGATATTTCAAAATGTCGCTTATTGACTGTGCTGGCAGAGATGAAATAATTATACAAGCAACGAAAAAATCCCCAAAAAATCGTGGATTCATTTTTCGAATAGGCTACATATTTTCACAAAGTAACACCAAATGAAGAAACTTATAGAAGTAGATAGCTTGTTATTCTAAATCTGCGGATGAAGTATATTGTTTATATGTTACTTATTCAACACAAGGTCTCATTTTATTTGGAAAAGAAGGATTCGATGACTGAGTTACTAATCTGAGCGTTTCAAACTTCACGAAACTTCCTTAGATCATGATCACACCACGCTCAGTTTGATAGAAGCGTGAATCCATTAATAATTTCAATATACTAGACAAGCATTTGTAAATACAGGACTGAAGACGAAAAAATCACAGTGGGTTGCTATCCTCTAATGAATGATGTATTGTTCTGAACAAGCTTTGGATCTGAAATACTTCTAATGATGGTAACTTCCTGGGTATATGATCCCTGATGATGGAGCATCTCCGTCGTATTGCTAATAACGAGACTAATTTCTTATTATATTGGCAAATGTATTCAAAACGAATGAAGTTCGTAATAAAATTTTGACTATGGTTAGGTCATCTAAATATTTTCCCATCATACTGAATTGAGCTCCTGACATAAGTCACGTCGAACAATTATCTTTGAAATCATTTTCCTGACACCAGTGAAGACGAAGTCTAAGTGCGTGAGTATTTCGCTGTACTTATAATCCGGAAAGTGACTCTTTGGGACCTGGGAGCTGGACTCGCTGCCCTGTTTATCATTGATACTTTGCAAAAGTTCGATTTGGATATGAACGATTGTCGAGGCCAAAGATATGATAGTGGATCCAATTTGGTAGGAGGAAACAAATGTGTCCAAAGCAAAATTCTGAACCAGCATCTTCGAGCATTTTTTAATCAATGTAACTGTCATTAAATCTGGTAATAGCAAGTGCCGCCAAAACATCAGTTAAATCTGTTTCCTTGTACGGATTTCTTTGAAGAATATTTGTCTTATTCTCTCGATAAAAGAAGCGATGGGAAGTGGTATTCAAGCACTTAGAAGGTATATCGCCAAAAAAAATTGCGAAATTCGTTTCAAGAATAGAGTTTCTAGCATCGCTACAGTTCGTTATCACTACAATTCAGTTCGTGACGCCCTTCTGAAACGAATTATTCAGTTGCAGCACCAGATGCCTTGTCACTTAGCCATATCATGGAGCAATTTGAGTTCATAATTACAGTGGTGACTTGGTATAATACATTGTTTCAAGTAAACGTTGTAAGCAAAAGCTATGCAGACTGAAAGTAGACTTATGAAACTCTTCACAGTTGCTGAAAAACAGCTTGGGAATGGAAGGGGATATTCTCCACCGCCCCGAAACTGGTACTAATCTGATGAAATATTTTTTTGATTGCTGCGTTATAATGTAGAGTTACCAGAATTTTTTCTTTAAATCCAGGGACGCTTCACAACTTTTTCACCAAAATCCGGCGACGCTTTCGACATTTGTCCTAATTACGCGTTTTACTTTTATAAGTTATATCATTAAAGGTTGGGTTAACTTAAAAGCCACATATTGTTTACATTTTGCATTTTAAATGAGGATCACAGGCAGCCATGTTGCACACAGCAAGGAGACTTGATTTTCCAAAGCTGTTGTGTCCAAGACGCGGTATCCTTGTAATTTTCTTTTAATCCTAGGCACGTACAAGGAATGAAGTGCTCTTCATATCTCTTGTTTTAAACGAATGCGTTAGAAAATCAGGGCTTTTAAAGAATTCTCGCTTGATTTAAAAAAATGCTGGGGACAACAGTAAAAATCCGGGGACGAAATCTGTCCGGGGACAGAGAGCTAAATACGGGGACTGTCCCCGTCAAACGGGGACGTCTGGTAACCCTATTATAATGTCCTCTTCAAGTTTTTCACTCTCTTTCTCTAAAAAGTCGCCACGAATAAGTTAAAAATACCGAAATGTGAGAATGACGCGCAGCTATTAGATGCCGCAGGAGCTCAAAACCAATTACAATCTTTTGAAATGAAGTCTTTTGTGTAATATTTTCTTGCTGTTTTAGATACATTTCGTTGTAAAACGTCACACGAAATTAACAGATAGAAAACTTTTATCCGCAGGCCCGCCATCTTAGAATCGATACAAGCAGTCAGAGATTGCTTACGTTTCTGAGATGGATACCGGAGAACGAATTTCCTGTAAACTTTTTATTCTTGGTCCAAGGCCGAATTTCAATCTATCTACGATCATTCTGACTATCTGACTAAACGAACCTGTTTAGGTTGATATGATCTCTGTACCGATAATTTTTGTTTCATTTTTGCGGTTGTGGAGCGTCTCACATTTCGGCATTTTTAATTTAATTCGTGGCGACTTCTCCGAGAAAGGAGAGTTCAAACGTGAAGAGGACATTATACGAAGCAGTTAAAACAAATTTCAACAGGTCAGTACCAGTTTCGGGGCGATGGAGAATATCCCCCTCCACCCCAGCTCGGAATTTGAGAAAGAGTGCCAGCTCTGATAACAGACAGGTAGAGAAGTTGATTCTCAGATTGAAAATTTCCTATTACTAACCCAGTCAAATGCCGAAGAATGGTAAAGATTTTTTGAGTATGAACCGTAAATTAGATACCAACAGATCCAGAAGAATTGTTTACAATGAACGTGTTTTAGCATATGGTCGATGCAAAAAAGAATTCGTTGGTCACTCTATTAGCACAAATTTCCAAGTGCATAGCCAGAATTAGCTTCAGAATAAGGCAAAAACAATGAAAAATACTTGTTGAAAATAGTTTTACCTGGAAAAAAATACACGAATTTAACCTATTTAAGCATTAGTCTGCGAGGGTCCTGGAAAAAATTTTGGTAAAGTTTATTTTTCGGTATTAAAAGTGGAAATTTTAAATTTTCATATATTTTCAATTTTATATATTTTTAAAAAATTATTAAAAACTGTGAATTTGACGTGTAAGTGAAATGAGCATTGTGTTAACCATAGTAGCTTAAATAACTTAAATAACTTTTCGAACATACAGTATTTCTTTTTACCGTTGTTCTCATTCATACCACTGCTATCCTATACTAATTTTTCCGAGGTTTGAGTTACTATCATATATAAAATCTTTTGCTCGAGGATTTGCTCAAGTGGAATTCACAAAGCATTCATATTCGAATCCCATGGGAAGTGCTATTTGGGATAAAAGTAGATGGATAATACATTATTCCAAATTTATCCCGAGCAGTTCAGTAGTTTCGACGTGAAACAGTAAAAACATCGAAGCAAACAAACTTTTACAATATTAGTAGGATGTAAAAACTGTGTTATCTTCAGTATATCTATATGGACACATTAATCACGAATAAGCGATTGCTCATTTGGGGCGCCACGATGAGATCTCGCACCACCTGAAAAAATTGCTAGGGCCGCCTCTGCGAGGATACATGCATCCACCCTCCGTCGCATGGAATCCCTGATGCGCTGATGCAGCCCTGGCAAAATGGCGTATTGTATCACAGCACGTACTAACGAAACTAAAATGAGATCTAACATGGAAAGTAAGCGTTTCCAGGTACACATGTCCACATAACATATTTTCTTTGTTTGTGTATGAGGAATGTTCCTTGAAAGTTTAGCCGTACCTTTTTGTAACACCCTGTATATATATATGTATATATTCTTATTGCTTCACGCCTTGTGTACTTAGAGATCATTACGTGTCGGAAAGTACTAAGAATAATGAGTAGGGAGGAATTCGGCCATGGCCATCTGAAGGATCCATCGTGACATTCGATTGTAATGATTTGAGGAAACCATGGAAAAGCGAAATTTCGATGGCTGGACGGGAATTCGAACTCACGCCCTCCCAAATGCGAGGCCAGGGATTTACCGCTCACCCAACACGCATGGTAAGTCTCCTGTATTCTCTATAATGATCTGACATAACTTTACAATTGCTCGAAAGATGGCGCGTTTTTTACAGTACAGCCTATAATTTTAGCTAACTGGGAACACGGCAGAGAATTAATATTTGATCAAAACAATATCTTTCTTTGCTTATGGCAGCACACCCCCTCGACGTCATACTCCTTAGAGGTCGCAAGGGATTGTGGGCAAGAAACGGGAGGGAATTGCGGCAAGGTTTTTTAAGGAAGGGGGGTGTTCGTTTGAAAAGATGCTCTTCAGATTTAAACATGTGCGTGGAGCACGGGGCAGAATATAGGGGTGAGCGGTAACCCTATGGCCTCGTATTCGGGAGGGCGCGGGTTGGAATCCCCGTCCGGGCATCCAGACTTCGGTTTTCCACGGTTTCCCCAAATCACTCCAGGTGAATGGTACGCTTTCTTCAAATAGGTTATGTCCGAATTGCTTCGCGTTCCTTACCCCTTGATCTTTCGCGGTTATGTGGCATGGGCGTAAAGCTCTAAATAAAACTAAACTCATTTGTCAACAGGAAAGGGTTGCCCGGAGTGTCGTTAGTATAGATAGCAGTATATCGTGGAAGAGGATTGTGGGTAGTACAAGGAACGCAGGGGATGACCAGGACCACGAGCTGCCGTTTGACTTCAGGTAGGGGGAGCGGAGAATTGTTATCGAAGGTAAAGGAGACATGGACGGAAATAAACTACCAAACACCGAGAGAATTAAAAAATAAATTTCCTGAAGTGTGTAAGTATGTGGGTGGTCATATCGTAATGAAAGAGTTTAGGAAGAAGAAAGTGAAATACTCGTATCAACATAAACGAGTATGAATACTGGCACGGGCGCATACGCCCATAGCAGTTAAAATAAATCAAATTTCCTATACATGCCCCTTCAAAACTAAAATCGTAGTTCATAGACGAAAATTATAAACGTTATGTTATCAATTGACGACTTTAGATTTAACGTTTGCTTATTTTGTTCACAGTACATATATCTTAACCAGTCTCAGTTTCAAAGCTGGTCGATTGGGGGTTCTTGTACGGAGACATTTCCACCCTCGATCTTCTTTTGATTTGGCATCTGTTGACTTTTGGTTGGTCGTGTTGTTGGCGCTTACAAAATATTATAGACATACTTGTTTCTGAAATTTCTCTTTTAAATACAGAAAATAGTCTGTATTGCGAACCTGTTTCAAATTTCTGTGTAATAGTGTCTTTTTTATATAGTGCCCCTAATAAAAATGGTACAAAATCAGCAACTTTATCTGCCAAGCTTGTCTGTATTTTTCACAGGAAAAAGAGTTATATACCTGAGTCTTGTCATTGAATACCCCACACTCTGTGGCGGAAATATTTATATACACACTAGCTGTTACCCGCGGCTTCGTACACGTGGACTTAGAGTTTTACTGCTACAATTAGATGTACAGAGCTTTACGTTATGGAAAACGTGTCCCAAAAAACACGGAGTATGGACAATATGACGAGGCAGCCATCACCGCACGATTCCAACACCGAATCTGTCTCAGGAAGAGAACCAATTTGTCTGTACATGAAATTTATCGACAGATCATAAACTGACTGCGAGAGAAGGAAAACCTGAGTGACCGATATAACATTACAGAGACTTACTCCGTCTGTCTGTTACTGTTCAGTTACTTTTCAAAATTTCATCATATAATATGTTATTTACACGGAAATAGTATCCTGTATCCTTCCCAATAGTACATAGAACTTCCTTTTCAAATTTCAAGATCGGGTTAGCCGTTTAGCCGTGAAAACTTAACAGAGTTAGTTTGATAGTTATAATATTAGTGTATATTTTAAGACGTTATTTTTTTATGTAATCCTCGCTCCAGGATATAAGTACTACGCATAGCACATGGACTGTGTGTTACCTGCGCAGGTGAGCAGGGCGCAGAGCAGTGCAGTGGCCGCCGCCGCCATGTCGACTGACGCCCTCCAGGGGCGGCTCCAGCGTCAGCGATAACCACGAGCTATCAGCAGTACAAGCGCCTGCTGCACACTGTTATAACGAGTGGTTGTATTCATGGTTTACAGATGACACTGTGGTACATATTAGGATAACACTGTAAACAGCTGAAGGGTGATCTGGACAGGATACCCAGCTTGGTGGACCATCATGTTTTTGATGTGTCTTTCGCACTCGAGTCGGCGAACAATGATACTATTTTTCATTTGTACAGTAAACAGGAACTTCCGAGCTATTCTCGTAAACAAATGAAGATTATTAAAAACTTAAAGCACACACACTTCGCTATATTACGGAGGATTGCATCTGGCCTTAGTCTGTACTGTGTACTTAGATCTTTCATATCGGATAACAACTCGGACAAAGTTATCTGATAACCGTCCTTACAATCGACGTCCGTTAATAACTAGCTTCTAAGGGAGCGTCCGTTAATCACGTGAAGTGTAATAGGGGGGAGGAATTACTGGAAGAGCAGTACAGCTAAACCCAAAGGTCAACAAACGACGACGATACCGACTCTAAGGCGGAGCAGGAGACAGGAGAGCCCGTCATCATAGGGCAGGGGGGGGGGGGCAGAATTCCGGAAATACACCACACGTAATTAATGAACGCACCCTAAATGACGAGCTAAACGCAGATTTCTGTCTTATTACTTAAATAATTTTTAAAATCTTAAATTACACATTCCATCTGCTATAAAGACGAAAACGAAAAGTTTCGTCGCAACAGCATATAAACAAACGAATCACAACTAATAAAATAGAAAAGGTGTTAAAGAAGCTGGTGCATGTCTGACTGGCAAGACTTGTAGCGCCGCCACTGGACTATTCAGCCACAAAAGATGTGGTGCACTCAACCCTGGCGATAACTGAGTCACTACGCCACCGGAAACAGACACGACCTTAATATCCACCCACAAAGAGGGATAGATGAATTTACGGACTGGTGCCGCAAGAATAAGATTAAAATCAACGCTAACAAATGCGCGGGAATGTACTTCCCTAAGAAGAGACCCATACTACCAGGACAGCTGAACGTAATGGGAAGGAACATAGAATGGGTAAATCAACATCGATACTTGGGCATAAAAATCAACAAAAAGCTGCTCTTCAAAGAACACATAATGGACAGGAGAAGGAAAGGACTGGCAGTAGCACAAAACCTGGCCCCAGTACTCCGTAGCTACAACCTCGGAACAAGCACCAAGATACGGATAAACAAATCAGTAATACAACCGTTCATATTGTATGGATTCCAAATATGGGAGATGGCAAGCCCAACAAATATAATTAACATCTAGAGGATACAAAACCGATGCCTCAGGATGATTCTAAACGAAACACAATATACTTCAATTGACCAACTACATCGAGAAGCAAACATAGAAAACATAAATACAGAAGTATTCAGACAAACCACTAAATACTCAGAAAAAATAGAAGCAAAAAGACAAACCAGAGAAAGACTGGTGATGCCAAGAACATGGCACAAACATAAGGAGCCACTTAGCATTCTCTACAACCCAGTATAAATTAATACCGGAAAAATAGAGGTGTTGTTTCACCAATAAGGTCATCCTAGATGACCATAGCCCTGGTTTTTCCCCTAAAAGTGCAGAATAAATAGTGTCCCCAAAACATCCCTAACCTTATATTTAATAGCAAAGCCACGGAAGGTAGTGGGGCTATACACACAGCCGCTGAGGCAAAAAAAAAAAAAAAAAAAAAAAAAAAAAAAAAAAAAAAAAAAAAAAAAAAAAAAAAAAAAAAATGTTGGTACTCTGCAGGGACCAGTCGCCACTGTGGCGCGCTCTTATTGGCCTGCAGTGCCGTGAATCGACTTGTGGCGTTTGAATAAGGATTTGTACTGGTTTTATTTAGTTTATTACAGTTAAAATTGAGTTGAAACTGTTTTCACTGTTTTTAGAGCATCTTTGGAACTAATAACTCCAACATCAACAACTAGAACTAATATTGGACTTCGTGTTTATATGAAGGTCGCAGGATTGTTTTTCAAGGTTACTCTTACGAAAAATACCTGAGGTCCAAAAGCACTCGTCAGCTAAAAACATCCGTTCTCACTCGTACTCTAACTTTCTTCTTTTTTACCGTTCATTTTTTTCTTTCTTTTTTTTCAGTGAGCTTCCGAAACAGTTTTTTCTCCTAGTCAACCGTGCACAAACTAATCTTTTTATTTTTTTTATTTGATACAAAATTATACAACATAAATCTGTAAATCACAAGCTCAAACTACGAAATATTTAACTATGACGTCACAGACTCTTGCTCGATATCGCTTTTATCTCGATTAGGACTTTGCTGAAGAGAGGAAACCAACCCCATCGCAGGGGAACGATACGAAACATATCATCAGTTACCAAGCTGTTCATGTGTGGTGCACTACAAATATGTAGACAGAGGCTACTGTGTATTTACTTTGCAGTAGAGAATAAAATATGATTGAAGGAAACTGAATGTGAATTATAGGGTCGTACGCAGATAAAATCGTAAAGCCGTATATTGGTGATGAGGAGTGGGGAGATATCGGTGGAAGCATTGGTAAAGGTGGATGGAAGGCTAAACATGACGATGATCACAGCTGGCACTTGATTTCAGGCACAACGGGTGGGAAGATTTTCTTTCGTACGTAATTGGGTCTCGGGTTGGAATAAATTACCACGGGAAATCAATAATGATGAATAATTTACGAAAAACACCAAAAGATGTAAGAACGGAGACTTTCCTGGAGTATGCTTGAAATGAAGTGTTCACAGGTGTACCGCCGGATAGTGTTTTGAAAACACGATATTTCGACGACTAGCTCCGCCGTCTTCATCAGGTGTCGAGGCATCTGCACAGGTCGGCTGACCGTCGGATTCCTCAGTATCAGATGTCCCGACACCTGATCAAGACGACGGAGCTAGTCGTCGAAATATCGTGTTTTCAAAACACTATCCGCGGTACACCCGTGAACACTTCATTTCAACAACAAAAGAATTTGAAGTTGAAATTAGTAGGGGCAAAAGTAGGAGGGTAAAGAAAGGTGAATAATGGGTGTGTAAGGGAATTGCCACCGGAGCGAGAATCTAATTAAATTAAAAACTAAATTAAGTTAAATTTTCTGTGCTCCATTATGTAAACGGATATTACCGATCCTCCTCAGAATCTCTCCATTTATAAATCAGTAATGAGTAGTGCATATAATTTTTATTTTACTTATGGCTTTACGCCTCGTCGACGTTGTCGCCATTAGAGGCGGGAAGGGACTGCAGACAAGGAACGGGAATGAATTCGGCCATTGCCTTTTGAAGGAAGCATCCTAGCATGTCTGGAGTGATTTGTGAAAACCATGGAAAATCCAAATATGGATGCCCGGACGGGGATTCGAACCGGCGTACACCCGAAGCGTTAACGGCTCACTCGATGGGTGTCTGTAGATATGTTTGCTACAGAAAAAAAAAAAAAAGAAAAAAAAAAGCGGATCTTGATGCGATTAGAGTCTAAGTTGAAACATGCGGTATGTCTCAAGATTTTTCGTAACTGGAGCAAGGAATACCTCACAAAATATACACCAATACAATAATACAATTATCATGTTATACAGTACATGAAAGATACCAAAGATTCTTAATACAACTCAGAGGTCGCACTTTACATCAAAGATTAATAATCCAATAAGCGAAAATATTCGTCAAAAATCAAAATTGTTTATTTTTCCATTCGCAGTTGTGATATTAAAAATTATATTTATAAAAAATCATCATTTAAAGTTTGGTTTCTTTCGTGGCAACTGACTTTCGATTTTGATTCTTTGAGTTTGTAAATAGAGTAGACTTTTTCTTTATTATTCTGTAATCGAATATTAGCTTATAAGCCTTGTCGTAAATGAAGGTCTGACGGCAGTGTTCTGGTGCTTAATTTTCTCGCATTAGTAGTTATTAAGTAACGCCGATAACGTGGATTGTGAAGTTGTAATGCTGCACATATTCCGGTTGGAGTTCATTCCATTGCACCCTGCCTGTCCGTAGGTTTAACCTTGTTTCTTAGCGAACTGTGACAGTGACATCTATGTACAGAGAGTGAAAACATCTGCGACCGTCATTGGTGGAGCAATGAAACACCTGACAGACCTCATCACCAAACCAGCCTTGTATTACATCTAAGTTACAGTAATAAATTCCGACAGAAACTTACAGACAAAATGTCTAATTGCGATTCTGATGATAGAAACTATTGTCTCGAAATTTTACGAAAACAACAATGCAAACACGTTGGCGAAAAATTTACGCGTTTCGCTGACAGATGGCGGGTTTTCTCTTTACGTCTGCGGAATATGAGGCTCCAACAGGTATTTATAAAATAAGTCTTGGCCAGGACGCATTTCAATATAGCAACAGCCATCGCTAATATTACCAAACATCTACCGTACCGTACACGTTCACCTATGCGGAGTATTCTAATAAAAGGCCAGCTTGGTCATCGTGTCTCACGCTGTGACGTCACGAGCCCGACGTTCGGCCAGAGATGGTTTCACTCTCTGTGCACAGCCGTCGTTAAGACAGCTGACAGGTCGTCTACTGACGTTTCTCTAATGGTTCTCTGTGTTTCAAGTTGCAGACTAACCATCAAGCGAAGTACACAGACGGAAAAAAAAAATCCCAACACCAAGAAAAAATTATTGTAGAGTAATGAAATTTGGACAATGCATTTGTCAAGTTAACATGTTTAATTGATTAAATTTTCAAGATCACAGGTTAATTTAAGCTCAAGAAAATGCATTTCAAATGTGAAATACTGTTAAATTAATAGCCGGTGTAACCTCCAGAATTTTGAATGCAAGCCTGCAAACGTGAATGCATTGTGTCATACAGGTTTCGAATGTCACTTTGTGGTATGGAGTTCCATGCTTGTTGTACTTGTGCTGTCAATACTGGGACGGTCAGTGCTGGCTGTGGATGATGCTGGAGTTGTCGTCCAATGATATCCCATACGTGTTCAATTGGAGACAGATCTGGTGATCTCGCAGGCCAAGGTAACATGTCGACACTCTGTAGAGCACGTTGCGAGACAACAGCGGTATGAGGGCGAGCGTTATCCTGTTGAAAAACTCCCCCTTGAATGCTGTTCATGAATGGCAGCACTACAGAAATTCGAGCTGCAGTTGGTACCACAGTGACACAACGAACTGTTAGAAATCGGTTACTTCAAGGACAGCTCCGAGCCAGGCGCCCTGTAGCGTGCATTCCACTGACTACAAGCCATCGCCGTTTGCGACTCCAGTGGTGTCAAGCCAGAGCTCATTGGAGGACGGAGTGGAGATCTGTTGTGTTTTCTGATGAAAGCAGGTTCTGCCTTGGTGCCAGTCATGGCCGAGTGTTGGTCAGAAGGAGGCCAGGGGAACGCCTGCAACCAAACTGTCTGCGGCCTAGACACACTGGACCTACACCTGGAGTCATGGTCTGGGGAGCAATTTCCTATGACAGCAGGAGCACTCTTGTGGTTATACCAAACACACTGACTGCAAATTTGTACGTCAGTCTGGTAATTCAACCTGTAGTGCTGCCATTCATGAACAGCATTCAAGGGGGAGTTTTTCAACAGGATAACGCTCGCCCTCATACCGCTGTTGTCTCGCAACGTTCTCTACAGAGTGTCGACATGTTACCTTGGCCTGCGAGATCACCAGATCTGTCTCCAATTGAACACGTATGGGATATCATTGGACGACAACTCCAGCATCATCCACAGCCAGCACTGACCGTCCCAGTATTGACAGCACAAGTACAACAAGCATGGAACTCCATACCACAAAGTGACATTCGAAACCTGTATGACACAATGCATTCACGTTTGCAGGCTTGCATTCAAAATTCTGGAGGTTACACCGGCTATTAATTTAACAGTATTTCACATTTGAAATGCATTTTCTTGAGCTTAAATTAACCTGTGATCTTGAAAATTTAATCAATTAAACATGTTAACTTGACAAATGCATTGTCCAAATTTCATTACTCTACAATAATTTTTTCTTGGTGTTGGGATTTTTTTTTTCCGTCTGTGTATTTATTTCATTTAAATCCGCTTATTAATTGTGACAATTGAGTGTTTCCCGGCGTACAGATGACAAAAATTTCACTCCAGTGTTCTGCCGGATAAATTCTTCAATGTGGAACGTTTCGACAAAAGCCTCTATTGTCTTCATCAGGCGAAAACGTCGAATTTGACACTGCGACATTCGGTGACTTGCTGTCGCAGTGTCACACCCTTGTGCCTGAAATCAAGTGCCAGCTTGTGGTCATGGTCATCTTTACCCTTCCATGCATTACTTTTAATTCTTACACCAATATCTCTCCACGGATCATCACCAATATACGCCTTGTACACTCCCATGAGCCTCTTCACCCTCCTCCTTTCTTCCAATGAATCCCATTGCAGCTCTTTTACTATATCTGTTACTGATTGCGTTGTGCAGTTATTTCAGCAGACAAATTTAGCTGCCCTTGTTTGCACCCCTTCCAACTCCTGTATTTGATTCCCGAAATGTGGGTTCCATACTACACTATACTTTGATATGTAGCCTCGCATTTCTTGCTGATATGGTCGACCTAAATAGATGTCGACAATCTTCGGGAAAGACTCCTCCTGCACATTACGTGAGGTGTTGCAGCTGGCGACCGTGATGCGCAGTAGGCAGTGTGATTACGGCTGAGTGGATGAGAGCGGCTAATCCAGATTAGCACGGCTAACACCTTCAAAGCAGCAGGCGACCCTCAAGGTCGCAACGGATATCGCCTCCAGCGGAGACGATAAACAGCTCCCTCCGTCTCAACACGACACTGCTTCTTCTTCTTCCTATCCAGTGTTAGGCCCGGTGGCCTGTTACGGTCTCAATCGATGTCCTTGGTGGTTTTCCTGCCTCTAGGATGGTATTTGAGAATTTTTCCGACCGGTCCATCCGTAGTACATGGTCTATCCAAGATGCCCTGTAGCTTTGCACAGTTTGGAGAACTGGTTTGACTTTGAGTTCTTTCAGAGTTTCCTCTGATCTCACAACGTGTCCAAAAAATAAAAACCACTTAACTAATCAGACACAAGACAAGAGCATCCTCTCTCCTATGCTGCTTAAACAGGGCAGTCGTTCCCAACTACTGGATAAAGCAATCGCTAAGATAATTCAAAAAAATCAATTACGCAAACGTTACTGTAGCCAAAATATATTTCAAGACAAACTGTGTGTTAGTGTGTGAATTATATTGCTGTGATGCTGTGGCTGTGCGAAGCACTCGACTGGGATGACCTCATTTATTTATCTATCATCTCAGCTGTGAGGGGTACGTTAGGCTGATGAGGCCTCTAGAAGTGGTACTCGAGGAAATCTAATTCGGAACCACTGATCTAGGGAACATCCATAAATATGTCAAACCTTGACCAAGGGAACGGAGGGTATATCCACAGCAGGTAACATAGCGTGACAACGGGCAGAGGCGACAAAAGCTTCGTGACGTCGCGTTGTTATAAATTTAAAACTTCGAAATATGTTATAATTCAACAAGGGCTGGGGAAGAAGTGGCATGAGAGGGTAGGAGGAGGGGGGAAAAGAGATAATCAAAATACTAGGAAATCTACGAAATTTATGTGATGCCGCTTCTATGTTGCCGAAATATAAATTTAAGGTTAGGTTTGGAGTAACACTTAAATATAATGCGTGGTCAAATAGATAGATAGATATGTTCACTTTGATCCCATGTGAGAATAATCTAGGGGATGTGAAACAGTACATACGCTTATTAGTAATGTCAATATTACTATATAATTGATAATGTTATTGTAGTGATCTAGGCGATCACTTGCCCAAATACTTCGAATTAATTTCTCAAGTCGGTACCCAGGGCGGGCGAGCATGAAAAAGTTAAGCAATAGAGCTATGACCTGGGAAGTAGCACGCATATCAGCAAGCCAGTTGCTAAGCGCTTGTCTTTACTGCAAGCTGTTACTATGACTTCATACAGCAGGTTAGCGAGGAGTATTGCCCTCTCCAAACAGTGATGATAGGAAGGGGGAGTAACTATTTAAACCCTGGGAACAGGGGTCTGGGGGTCTGTCTACGAAAGTCTTTCAACGAACCACATCGACGCCGAGGGCGTCGTCGCCGGCGCCGCCGGGGCGGCGGTTGCAGAGAAGAAGATGGCTGTCGTCTACTACTAAGGTGGGCTCTGCTGCGATAGCTGGTGTGGATAGTCAGAGGGGCATATTCATGTGGACAGTTAAAGAGTAAATCATTTGGTCATATTCATATGGGCATAATCTTGTAGAGTTCTTATCAATATTCCAGTTAGTTTGGGCTGTGAGGTGCCCATAAGTTACATGCTCGCCCCGTCCTTGGCCGTATCTCTAATGCTTTGTTACAACTCCAATTAGACAATGTAAATGTTCACATATGCCATCAGTCATTGCTCATGTAAATAAATATGTAAATATGTAATTGCCGTTTACCGTAATTTATCCTAGCTTCCTCAGCCATTCCACTGTTATTATCTGAATGTACTGAGCATAATAACCTGTCAGGTGTTGCAGTAGGAACCTATGACGAATATTCATATCAGAACTATGGTCGATCTCCTATGGTCGACCCTTATCCACGGCTCCAGTGGAAGTAACCCTGTCTGCTCGTATCAGTCAGCTGGCGGGGTCACTACAAGAAGGGGTTAAAATTATGGTGTCATGTTGTGGGGTGCACTTGCACGGAGGGCGTGCAAGTGGTTCGCAAGATCACTGAATATTTCGTCCTATGTAGGTTCATGTCGTCAGTTCAGGTTTGTGTATTTTGGCCAGCCCTGCGTCAAACAGACGTCACGGCTTGGGTATAGTTATGGTTAGATTAAGCGGCAATAGTTAATCCACATCCACTATCCAGTATCCCACAGAAGACGTCGTAGGAGGAGATGGTCCGATTACGGAATCGGCCGAGCGGAGTTGGAGGTAGCCATAACGCAGCATTCAGCAAGCGGGTCGACGACACGAGCCTTCGCCGCAACAGCAGGAAATCGCCGAGCGAGCAGTTTGGGTCAGCAATCTTATGGAGGCCACAACACTGAAAGTAAGTGTCGCAAGCAGTAGGCGGAAGAAAAAAATAACGCAAGCTCCAAGTATCAATGCCTCAAGAAGCCCTATTTTAAACCAAGAAAATGTTCATGGCCCCAGAACACTGCTAAGGAAAAGTGCAGCATCATTAAAATTTAAAAGATGTGTAACGCTACTAATTAAAGCGTAATTCCATGAAATTAGTTATGTACAGAAGTTGTATTTGATTTGAAGAGCCTACATTCAACTGCCAGAATCATAAGTTATAAATATACGATTGTAAGAGATATCGAGTAAAAGCAAATCGGCAAAATGCTATAATCATTAAGGTAATTTTGTTGATTAAATCCCCAAGTGAAGGTGTGTAGTGTTTGTTAATGTCTGAAATAAATGTGGAAAGTACTTTCGTGAAAATTGTTGCCAGTAAGAAATAGAATATCTTAAATTGTTTATATATTTGCAATTAAGAACGCGCATATTATGAAATCTCCAGTAATTCGATGGTTCAATGCCTTGCCAGTATGATGTAATTATAGTACAAGTTTGAAAGAGAAAATGTATTTATCCTGCAATTCTGAATGAACAGCTGAGGGAGAAGTGATGTTAAATAGAATTAAATTTTTCATGGTGTCACGCTAATATAACTTACAAGTACAATTAACGCTCGAACTAATATGCCAAGTTAAGACGTAATAATTATCTGATTATTGAATAGATTTTAGCAGTTGGGTAAGAGTGTATACGAAATTAGCATTAATGAAATGTGATTGAGAAGTAACTATTAACTAAGATTATGATAGTTAAAGAAAAACTGCTGGGAACAGCAAGCTTTATGAAATAATGTTACAAGTTCATGTTAATGATTAAAAAGGAGTGTACAACGAAAATGATGGAACCGGTGCTTAAAATAATTATTGTAGAAGTAGGGCAAATGAAAACATACTAACAGTGAATTCTTCCACTAGAAATGTGTAACAACATAAGAGTTTCTTTAATAACGAATATACTGCACTTCAGCGGTGAATATAATTCGGAATAGGTAAACGTAACAGTCAAATGAAAAATTAGCATGTTGGTTAGTAATGAGAAAGAAGCGCGTGATCGTAAGCTAAATGAAATCTTTATGGTGGTTAAGTAAAGACTTTCAGTTGCAACGTAACAAAAATGAACGTGTCAGTTGAGAAAGTTAATATTAGAGCACTTCATATAGAGAAATTTACAAGAGACGAAAGTACAGAAACGTAAAGAATGATGAATTAAGAAATTGCATATTCCAGTAATGGGAAGTATCACATGTTTATAACTAAAATATTGTTGTAAGTGTGTTCGGCTTTTGTAAAACTATCGTACGTGAGTTACATGGGTAATTGGTCATTATTAAGTCTTAGACTGTAATATATAAGAATCAAATCACTTAATATAACCTGTTATAAAGGAATCTTGAAAATAAGGTGGTACGATGTTCTAAGAGATCAAGAAATGCGAGGACAACGCATCCATATTAAATGAGATTATCAGTAAATTAAAGGGAGCTTATCATGGTAGTATGGAAGTAAAGGGCAGTAAAATAAATTAAAGGGAGTTAATATGGCAGTATTCAAGTAAAGGGCAGTAAAATAAATCAAGTCATGGAGAGGGGCAGTAATACGAGGCACAAATGTAATCATAATGCATAACCGAAAGAGCTAGGGCCGATAATCAATTATATGAGAAGTTCTAGAGGTAACGTTCCTAGGATGTGGAACGAGTGGATGGTTAGGTGTTAAAAAAGTATAGGTAGGAGATTATAAGGAGGGATCTAAAAATGGTCTCTACAATACATGGAAGACGGGTAAATACCTTCCAAAAATTAGTGGGGTTGATTGCGGTGTTAAAAATAAACCGGGAGGGTTTTGATTATGTCGCCAGGGGAGGCGAGACTGAGGGGGTTAAATGATGTCACCCGGGAGAGGCGAAAACTGGCGAGAGTTGAAGGGGTTAGATGATGTCGCCTGGGGAGGCGAAATGTGAAGAGGATGGGGTGAAAATGAGGATGCCTGGTGCAACACACTTGAATCCACTTTAACGCGGGAAGTGTATGTCCATGGTGCCTGTGAGGAAATAGGAAAAGGTAAGTGAAATCGGTGACTAGGTGTTGCCAATGTTAGCATGGTGTCAGTGGACTTAAATGTCCCTATGCTGACGAAGGAATGGTGTTAAAGATGGAAGGTAGGTGGAGTGAAGCAATATTATACAGAGGGTGGAAGTAAGTTATATAAAATATAACGGGGTAGAATTATTTGGCGGGTAGTCGGTAATTAAGGAGAGATGACGAAGGGGTCGTCATTAGAATTATGGAGGAGCTGGAGGTAATAGTAACGAAGTGGACGTTACTAGTTAACTGGTGCAAGACGATTGGAGGTCGTCACAAAAATGGAGGATAAAATAAAGGTATTGCAGAGGGATGCAGTATCGGGTGAGGGGAGAGAGGTAGGAGAAAACCTCTAGGCGAAGGGTGTTAAGGAGATTATGGGGGTTGGTAGTAGAAAACCTCTAGGCGAAGGGTGTTAGGGAGATTATGGGGAGGTAGGTGCGAAGTCTACCCTAAGAGGTGTATTAGGGAGGCAAGGAAATCCTTAATGTTAATCCGTACTAGGTGAGGTACGAAGAATCCGCGAGGTTATAAAATAAAAAGTAAGGGGCAAAGGACTCCATACTATTAAGCCGTGCACGGGGGAATATGTCACGAAGAGCCAAATAAGGTTGATGAAAGGGAGGTCAGGGGACTTCATAATTTTAAGACGTGAACCGCGGATGGTTACGCACAAAGGTCGAGGGGAGTTAATGTGGTAATTACCGAACTGTGGAGAGTTCGGGCTGGCGTTGAGTAGGTGCTCCTGTCAGCAGCGAAACTGTGTCGCTGACGAAGGATGACGTCATGAGTCTAGCTGATAGTGTAACGGCGGCGCAGTAGAGGCGCGTAAAACTAAATGTAATTGGAATATAAAGCTAAATTGCTTAATAAGGCGTAGGGGGAAGAGAAAAGTTGCAAGCATTAATAGGGTGAATCAAATCAGATATCCCTTATAATTATGGGTAATTAAGAAGAAGAATTGAAAAGAAAATCATAGTGCAAGAAACACGAATGTAATTAACTGTATAAACATTTTCAATATTATTTTCATTCAAGGTAACAGCACAAGTATGTAGAATAAGCAGAAGAGCCGTTATAAAAGGGAATTTAATTTATGGGAATTATTTAAAGTAGAGAGTAGAGAAAGGCGTAACTTCTGTGAATTAAAATTAAAGTAAAGGAGTATGGAAGACCGCACAGAAAATGGCGAGAATAAGTTAGTTCCTAAGTGTTAACTGGTGTATCATTGAAGTAATGTGAGTCCTGCAGAATAAATTAAGAGTTATGTTAAAAGAGATGAAATCATGTTATCTGTATAATTGTTGTACTCAATGTATTAAAATGTTTGGGGAGAATGTGATCTTAGTTCCTCGATGGGATATTGGGGAAGGTTAAATAAACCATTAAGTATAAATAAGAGAAATTAAGTGGAGTTAATGAGCTAACCAGTCATGGTGCATTTTCGTAATAGCAGTCACTGGCATCAAGGAAATAAGATCATATTAAACTATTTTGGAGTGATTACATGGTCTCGAGTCATATGGTAGAAAAGTAATGTTAGAGAGTAAATGTACGTAAATCATAACGGAGCACTGAAAAATCAAATGAAAAGTCATCATTGTTGTTGTGTACAGTATCTTCATAATTACTGTGTAAACAGGGGTTTCTGAGACTTTATGTTAATGACTCAGAATTAGTTGAAAAAAATACATTGTAGAAATAGAATCATTCATATAAGTCATTATGGAGTTGTGTGACTAAATTGTCATTAATAAATTGTTAATTAAAAAGCGCACGATCAACTCTGATATAATAAGATGGTACTAAATCACAATAGAAGTGGAAATGTAAATTGTTCTAGTGAAAATATGTTGAAGATTGTATATGGAGGGGTCATCTGAAGTGTAAGAAACATTGTATGTATAGAATTAAGAGGATGTTCCGCTAATGCAAAATTTTACGAGTGTTCTAGTAACCTGTAACTTGGCTGGAGTGGTGAGTGAAAACAAGTAAGACGCTGAGCTGTCCTTACAACGCAGAGCTGACGTGACGTCGCGAATCATGTCAACTGCTAACGCAGCCACGCGTAGTATCAGCTGGCGGGGACGCCCGTATCCGCTGAGCCACGCCAAACAAGAGTCGGCAAGGTCGACACCGCCACCACAAATCAATCCAGTCCAAGTCAAAACAAAATAAAACAGATAAACCATTCTAATTGTATTTAACAACACACCAACACCTCAGTAACACGAAGAAAAAGAAATTGTAATTAGTTTTAAGGAAAACCTGTATTTAGTTTTAAGTAATTTTGCAAACTGTGCGTTTACAAACACGTCCTCCGTAGACTCCGGACGTGGCGAAGGGGGGGACATGTAGTGATCTAGGCGATCACTTGCCCAAATACTTCAAATTAATTTCTCAAGTCGGTATCCAGGGCGGGCGAGCATGAAAAAGTTAAGCAATAGAGCTATGACCTGGGAAGTAGCACGCATATCAGCAAGCCAGTTGCTAAGCGCTTGTCCTTTATGCAAGCTGTTACTATGACTTCATACAGCAGGTTAGCGAGGAGTATTGCCCTCTCCACAGTGATGATAGGAAGGGGGAGTAACTATTTAAACCCTGGGAAGGGTCTGGGGTCTGTCTACGAAAGTCTTTCAACGTACCACATCGACGCCGAGGGCGTCGTCGCCGGCGCCGCCGGGGCGGCGGTTGCAGAGAAGAAGATGGCTGTCGTCTACTACTAAGGTGGGCTCTGCTGCGATAGCTTGTGGATAGTCAGAGGGGCATATTCATGTGGACAGTTAAAGAGTAAATCATTTGGTCATATTCATATGGGCATAATCTTGTAGAGTTCTTATCAATATTCCAGTTAGTTTGGGCTGCGAGGTGCCCATAAGTTACATGCTCGCCCCGTCCTTGGCCGTATCTCTAATGCTTTGTTACAACTCCAATTAGACAATGTAAATGTTCACATATGCCATCAGTCATTGCTCATGTAAATAAATATGTAAATATGTAATTGCCGTTTACCGTAATTTATCCTAGCTTCCTCAGCCATTCCACTGTTATTATCTGAATGTACTGAGCATAATAACCTGTCAGGTGTTGCAGTAGGAACCTATGACGAATATTCATATCAGAACTATGGTCGATCTCCTATGGTCGACCCTTATCCACGGCTCCAGTGGAAGTAACCCTGTCTGCTCGTATCAGTCAGCTGGCGGGGTCACTACATTATTATATATGACAACAAGTTAGCAACAACCCATTAGTATAACCAATATCTCCTGTAATCTACAAATACAATCCCGAGTTAATTAATACTTATTATGTGGAACAGTGTATACACTTGTTACCAGCATCTAATAACCAGTTATTTTCTTACCAACCAGTTACCATGATAAGTTTCACTGTAATTTGTGACTACATATTATATTATGTTAGTTGCTATTTATGTGGAACAGTACACACACCTATTAGCAATATCAATTATATTACCAACAACTCATAAGCAGTCAATTACTTAAAAACCTGTTAGTATGATAATTTTTCACAGCAGTTTTTGAGTGCATGCTATCCCATGTTAGTTACTATATATGAGTGAAATTTTGTAAACAGTGTAATTAGTTCATTTGTCAAAAGTTTCAACAGAAAGAAAAACCATATATCATTTTAGTAATTGTGGATAATTTTGTCACCTTCCCCTTCCATACACCATATATACTATTTTATCAGTCATTCTTAGTTACCAAATTCCAAGAAGAAAATTCTTTCACAGAGTAAAATGGGTTCTGAAGCAGAAACTCTTTCAGTTTGGACTTAAAGTAGTTGGGTTTTTGTAGATAACATTTAATTTCTGTTGGTAAGACATTGAATAAGGAAGCTCCAGTAAATGTTAACCCTTCTGTACAATTGACAGTGATTTGTAATCCTTGTGAATATTATATTTATTCCTAGTATTATGGCTATGTATGTCAGCATTAAGATTGAAGTGTTCAGGATTTTCACTACAAATGATAGTACGAGTATACATACTGTGCTGGCATTGTTAGTACACCCAGGTTTTTAAATAGATTTCTGCACGACGTCTGTGGGCTTGCTCCACAAATAGTTCTTATAGCACGCTTTTGCAATTTAAATACCCTCTGTGCTTGTGACGAGTTTCCCCAGAATGAGATGCCATAAGTGAGCAGGGAATGAAAATATGCAAAATATACTAACTTTCTGGTTTCTATATTAGCTATTCTAGATATTACCCTCAGTGAAAATGTTGCAGAATTCAGTTTTTTAAGAAGTTGTTGAATATGTTTTTCCAGTTCAATTTGTTATCTATATATACACCCAGGAATTTTGTGAAACTGCTTTCATTGATTGCTTTTCCTTCTGATATCACATTATAGCTGTCCTTTGTTTTATTTTTTGTAACAAACTGAAGTAACTGTGTCTTTTCTACATTAAGTATTAGTTTGTTGGCATTAAACCACCTGTTAATTTTCTTTATAACATCATTTGCTGTGTTTTCGAGGTTTTGTGCTGATGGGTCTTTCAACGATATGCTAGTATCATCTGCAAAGAGCACCATGTGTTCATTATCACCTAGTATATGTGGGAGATCATTTATATAGATTAAGAACAGCAGAGGGCCAAGAATTGAACCCTGAGGCACACCACATTTAACTATACCCCATTCTGAGTTTATAACATCTCCTGTATTAGCATCTTACTGACTTATTCCCTAATCTTGAGTTCACTGTCAAATAGAGAGAAGGTAATTCACAGCGATCCATCTGCTCCCACACTAAACTAAAGGAATATCGAATAACACCACCTTATGTAAGTGAACACTAGACTAGGAATACAAGAAAAAAAGGAAACACGAGCGTTTGAAATTTGATGCTAGAAAGATGTTGAAAATTTAGTTGAATAAAATGGCCGTGTTTGGGGAATCAAGGGCGAGGTAAGAATGTTCTGGAAGAGTCTCACAGCCTCAAGTGAACCTTTTTATTATTTCTTTCAGTAGGAAGATAGCGGCAGTTTGAAATAATATCTTACATTAAATACTAACAACAAAGAAGCTATTCTTCGGAAATTGTCTTCCACGCTACGCCGCCGTTGGTCGCCCTGCGAAAGAACTGCATCGCGAAACTGTCTCGGTTTTATTTTAATCCTCCTCGTCTATGTCTTACATTGCCTAGCAAAATACTGAAGCGCCGAGAAGAGAGGAGAAAGCGAAATTGAGCTTAACTAGTTGAAAGGCTATGTGGTGCTACTTCAGTGATTACATAATCGAGTCAGATTTACGTAGAACTTGGCAGTATGGAGTTACTTATCAGTACGACGTAGCAGCCCTCTTTCCTGGACGCATGCACTGATTCGGTTGCAAAGGGAGTCATCAAGCTGAGGCAAGGTGTAAGGGATCCTGCATATCCTGGATACCGGCGCAGTAACGGAGTTGCAATACATGTTCCATCAGGGACAGATCTGGGGATCTTGCTGGCCGTGGGGGTTCCTCAACATCACACAGACAGTTCATAGCAGCGGCGGATCCCGGATTTCGGTTTGGGAGGAGCTTGAGCGGATTTTGGTTCGGGGGCAGGGGCATGAGTGGGGACTTTGGTTTGGGGGGGGCTTGCGTCGCGCAAGGGTAGTCTCTATAGGATCGTCAGATATCTGCCCCCTTAAAAGATCAGATGAGCTAAAAAAAAATAAGGTCACCAAAATTACAATGTCGGGGTGGACCTAGATACTTATCCCCCCCCCTGGATCCGCCCCTGGTTCATAGAGACAAGGGCTGGGTATGGACGAAGATTCTCTTCTTGCCCTCATGGTACTGTCACATGAGAGGTAACCCATGACGCAGGATGTCCGTGACGTACCGTTGTGCCGTCAGAGTTCCCTCAATCACTACCAGCCGTGACCTGAAGCCACACCCAATGGCTACCCACGTCATGACGACAGCAGTAACACCGCTGACCCTCTCCAAAACACTGTGAGAGTGAGACCTCTCCCAAGGTCACCAGCATACCCGCCGACGATAGTCATAGGACGCAGTACGGAACCGCGATCCGTCCCTGATCACAATACGACGCTATTCGTCAGTTTGTATGCTTCCCAGTGACGGTAGACGTCTGTGTTAACGGTAGTCTATGCATGGAACGTTAATTCCCTGGTGCGGCTGCTGTCAGTCTACCTTCAATGGTGCGGGATGGCAGAGAATGTTGCAGGAAGTCCTCGGATGGCAGGCGTAGTTAATGCGGCGATCCTACCCTATGGTGAGAGGGCAAACGTCGTCGACCGGATCTTTCACGACGATTACGCGTGCCCTCAGGTTCCCACTAGGGTTGCCACTTGTACTTTATAATAAAGTATTGTACGTTATTTCTAGTAATTGTATTCTATACTTTGTGAAAACAATAAAGTACGCGAAAATACTTTATTTGGCATTATTTGATTTCTCTGGGATTTAAAAAAGTTTGGTCGTAAGCGTTTTGCGTAAAATGGTACGTTATCTATTGGCGCCAAATCAATAGGTCCCCCGTGCCACTAGAACGCTCATTTTTTATAATTTTTGAACGCAACCCAACGTAAAATGTCAACATTATCAATGTCATTTTCGTGTCAAAACTTTTTGTTTATTTTGTGCAAAGCAGTTTGAGAGCAATAAGTATACGATTTATCAGTTTTATAGATTTATAATATAGTAAATCATGTACAAGGACAACTCGGTAAACAAAGTACTCCATGTACACCTACAAAACATCATTTTGATAGTGAAACGGATCGAATAAAGAGAGAATATGTTACGCTGAAATAGTTTTTATTATTTATTTGTAAAGCCTTAGAGGACCTAAATGAAAGGTTTTATTTTAATGACACAAACTGCTTATTTACACTTGGCAATATAAATTTAAAGAGCAATGCTGAATTTTATAATATTGTTATCATAATAGAAAATTTAAAACTTCAAAATCTTAATATAGATATGATTATCTTTATGGAGAAATTTCTTTATTTAACAAACTTTGTGATCTGATATATAATTCTAAAGGTTTGCCGGAATTACCTACTGCACAAAAATAGCAGCAAGTATTTAATAAGATTGAAGATAACTTTGCAAACTTGTATAAAGCAATTTCATTTTTACTGTCTATTCCCGCCACGTCAGCATTCACAGAGAGAGTTCTTTCTTTAATGAATTGCAAATGGCGAGACGAAAGAAACACAGCGTCTCAGAATCTGATAAAAATGAATTACATATTTACTTTAAATTAATATAGACTGTAAAGATACTGTGCAATTGTTTAGCAGTGATAATTTGATAAAACTTGTGAAAAGCAACAAAAAAAATGTAGGCTACTTTATTTTCCCACTATGTACTTTTTTTCCTTGCCTATAACAACCAATTTACTTTATTTTCGATAAAAAAGGTGGCAACCCTAGTTCCCACCCACCCAAACATGGAGCCACTCTCACATCAGAATGCATCACAGAAATGGACGTTGCGCGATTCGACCAGCCGGTCACATGGAGACTCAGAATGAGGCGCCTCTCGACCACGGTGGGATGACGATAGCGCCCTTTGACACGAGTACGCGGCATCTCAATACACGTCACGGTGATCTGTATGACCAAAAAACAGAGAAATATGCATGCAAAAACAGGTAAATATGACATAAAAATAACAAAATATCGCCAAACATTTAAATTTATAACTTGCTCGATTATAGCGTTTACACCATTTGTTTTATCTAGTAGTGTCGCTTTCATGCAGACAATATAATTTGCTTCCGTGCACTCACTTCACCATTGGGAAATTAAGTTTTAAATCGTTTTGGCGAAGTCACTTTGATTTGACATAACTTACAGAAAATTCCTTCCTCTGTACTAAGATACTACTCTCCACATTGCTTTACGTAATTACATAGCTTCGCATTTACAGAAATTTTTTCTTTCATCACCGATCCACTGCAGATTTAACTCTGATTGAGAATTATTTTCAAAAGTATTGGCGACAATCAGACATTGATTGACGCGGATCTACACAGGCATGCTGCTGCTGCAATGTCGGTATTAAAAGTCGGGCGGAGCATTACGTTTAGAGAGTGACTATAATAACGTATAACTTCAATTCTTGACTGGTGAGTTGTGATCAATTCAGGGAGAATTAGTTTTGTTTTTTCCTCCAATGTATAATAAGAGTACAGTTCTTTGAATAATTATCTTTTCATATATAACTTTAGTGAATTCCCACCACTGTTAAAAAATTACCAGATTTTCCTCAAAATATTATCTTATAACCATAAGTATTATCGTAATATTAAAAAAAAAACAGAAAAATGGCCTGAATAAGGATTTATATGATATATAAAATACATTAAAATACAATTAGAAAGGTGATATAAGTGTTGTATTCATCATTACAGGTCAAAGAGAATGCAGGGAACCCTAGTGACGAGACTTTGATAGAATAATCAGAAGTAGCGCTTTGATAGGAAGAAATCACCATGACCACAAGCTAGCACTGATTACAGACATAAGGGGAGGAAAAATTTATTTCGCTGGCCAAGGAATCAGGGGTTCAAACAATTAGCACTGAATACCCAAGCAATCAACTTGTACCATTTAAAGAATTTGACATTAAAATTCGTGACGGAAAAGAAGATTGGTGGTGAGATTTTGTTTCAAAGTATTTACAATTAAAAACACGAAATTCGAAAGCAGGTTATAACGGCCATGAGACCTGTAATGAAATTGTATTTTTATAATTATTTGTACCAAGCTGGGAACTGAGTAAATATGGATTTGTATATTTTATTTGCAATTAATTGTGATTTTGTGTAAGTGAACATCGTTTTATGGAGATAAATTATGTAAATGGAATGTGATATGTTCAAAAACAGTTTTATACACGAAACATTGATATTCTGGTATTTTCTGTAACGGCTATATAAGAGATCTGGGGCTGTAGAAGTAAAAATGGGAGTGCCACAGGGTAGCGTATTGGGACCGTTACTATTCGTTATTCTAATGATTGATTGTATTGCTAGTAGCACACCCAGTGGCGACTGATTTGAAGGGGCAGGTTTGTTGATCGCTAAGTGACTTTGCTAGAGCAGTACTATGAGATCTCAAACTTCATAAATGGATAGCTTTCTAAATGAAAAAATTTCGAGATGCACATTTATTTTACGTTTATTGAAGAAAAACATTTAAAAATGATACTGGTTAATAACGAAGGTTCCAGAAACTTACAAAAGGGCCGTTGCTTGTTCTGCACCGCCAGTCAGTGGTACAAACAATATGAGATGGTTAAAAAGAATTAAAACATTACTATTTTACTTAAAATCAAATTGTAATAACCTTGAAAGAAAATAAAAACATTTTAAAGAATTTTGACATAACACTGAACAAAATAAATAAAATACGCCGAAATGCGGTAGTGGACACAACTCGCAACCAATGTGTTTACATTAAAATGTCAAATACCAGTCTCAGTTAACAACAACAATTACTCACTCAAATCCTCTAAGCTTAATATTCTGCGGTACGAGGCTGGGCTCGTTACAGAAGAGTGTTGAAGTAAATAGAAAGTGTAAGGTCTAGTGTCTTTTATTTTATTTTGTACATGTAGGCCACTGATATAGTGTAGCATCCAGCCTATAGTAACATTATTATTCATTTGCTTACCAGATATTAAAAGTCTGGTCAGTATGTAATTAACTTTTAATAGTTCACTTCCAGTTACGTAACTGTGTTTCTGTAGGAATTCAAAACATGCTTTCAGTATGTTATAAGGGTACAATAAAACATTTTCCAGATGTTAAAATGTACACATAATTAAAAAATTAGGCTCATGTAAGTTAGTGGTCTGCAGCATAGTTTTTGGCAGTTTAGAGGTCCTCCGGTTGAGAAACGCTATTCTGCTATACCCACCACAGACAGCGATAGCTGTCATTCTTTGCACCCGCTTCAGAGCTGAACGTCTGAGCCTGCGAGCTCTTCTTAACCTTCCTTTGAGTTCGTGAACGCTCCCTAACTCAGATTCTAAGTCAAAATGGCGGAATACCACGCACACTGTCACCCAACAGTAAAACCACAACAATTTTTATTTTATCGACAAATAATTTCAAACCGAGATTCTCTATCTTCCGCCAATAAACTTCTAAGCTGAATTTCTTGCCTCCATTACTGCGTGTACCCTAGGATATTATATAGGGAGAAGTAGCAGTGTAATTAATATCGTTGGTTTTGCGCTGCGCAGTGTTGATTTCCTTCAGTTTTTCGTGCATGATTTCACTTGAAACACCATGTTATTAAGCACCCAGTGTAAGGAAAAATTTAAGTAGAAAGGCCAAAGTGAGCTCATTACAATGCTACATATGCGAAAATTTGGATTGATGTATGCTTAACGACTGAACGTATTTGCCGAGCGTGGTGGGTGAGTGGTAACACTCTGGCCTCGCATCCGGGACGACGCAGGTTCCAGCCCATCTAGGTTTCGGTCTTCCATGGTTTCCCGAAATAAATTTTTCACAGATGAATCTTCCTTCAAAAGGCCTACTTGTTCCCTACCTCCTGTCTTTTTCCTCCTCCATCGACATCGATGCCGACGTGTCTTAAAATAAAAAAAGAAACCAACTGAAAAGAACAAAAATATACAGAAACAAAAAATTAAAAAACGAAAATAAATGGATTTTAATTAAATCTGGTACGAAGTTAGAATACAGTCTGGATTATCACAGGGGATACCTTTCATACAATAAAAACTGATGTTCATTTGGGCATCGAACAGGAATTCGAAAACAACGAGCAAATAAACAGAAGACGAGTGAAATCAATAATTACATTAGTCTGGAATGTAAACACGACGACCAACTGAAATACAAGAAGAAGGAAATCAGCAGCGCAATCAGTATTTGGAGACTTCGGACTCAAATAATTTAAGAAATCGGTCCACGTGTTGGAAAGTCGATGTCGTGAGCCAACAACCCGAAGGAAGGCTGGCTTGGTCTGTACTAGGCCGGTATATCAGCGAGATGCGAAGGCATAGGCCACGAACATTGGAGTATGGAAAAGAGATTAGGGAAAAGTGTATGATCAAAACAAGAAAACAAAGCGAAGGCGTATGGAGATATGCACGGATCTGCGAATGGGCAATCTAAAAAGAAAGTCGGGAAGAATATGATACGTTCACATCAATAGAATCGGGCACACCGGATTTCCAGTGCAGACAGAACATTTTCAGGGTTTGGAAAAGCGCTCAAGAGTAAAATTGCAGAAGAGTATTAAAACCCAGAGGTGCACCTGGGAGGAGATAATAATCACAGGCGAACCCTGGATAAGCAGAAAGTCAATACTTAGTACTAGCGAACTTGAATGGGAAGGGGCATGATGACGTAAGCAGAGGTTGAGTCACATTTTACTGCCCAGCCTAACTCAACATCGTAAAAAGCTATCACCAGAGAAAGACAATCCACGCCAAATATTGCGACCATACAGCGAGAATATAGAATAAATACAAATAAGCTCTCCGGATAGATCTCGAGATAATAGAAACGCCAGGAACATAACGAGCGAAAATTACCTTTTTCTTCTTGAATAAAAAGTTAGCTCTTCATCAAATTGTGAGGTAGATTGCCTGAAGTATCGGGGCGTACAGGCGGGGGTCGTAGCCAGAGTGAATTCTACGAAAAAGTAACTTCTACACGATCATTAGTTCACGTTTAAAAAAAAATCAATAACAAGTTTTTCGTAAACAGTATTGAATTAAAAAAATTTTAAAATTATCTTTTATAGGTAGCCGGATATGGTAAAACAAAAACAAAATCGAATAATTATATATATATTAAATTTGATTTTTTGAAAGTTAAGGAACATTTTCTCAAAAAGTATTCAAGATTTGCATATAATTTTTTATTATTATTATTACTTACGGCTTTACGCCTCTTCGACGGGGTTAAGGACATTGGAGGTGGGAGGCGACTGGGTACAAGGAACGGGAAGGAATTCGGCCAAGGCCTTTTTGAAGGAGCATCCCGACAATCGCCTGGAGTGATTTTGGGAAACAATGGTAAACTCAAATCTGGATGTCCGGACGGGGATTCGAAACCGCGTCCTCCCGAATGCGAGGCCAGAACGTTAACCGTTCACCCACCACGCTCGGTCATAAAATTTTTGTATCTTCCTCTTTGTTATCCAAGTTACATTTTAACTCTGGCTTACTGCAACAAGTCACTTAGTAGTTAATATGAAATTTAATAAAATATTACATTTACTTAATAAAAAATGGATGTTTTAAAAAATATATTCAAAAGAAATTAGAAAAGTAAACAAAATACCCCTCTGTCCTATTTTTAAAACTGAACCGCTGTATATGTTGACAATTTTTAAAAAAATTAGAATATTAAGTAGTTTCCCCGTAGATGTTCCTCAAGGTTTATCATTTATATATGGGCAGTGGCTCCCCTTAAACAGTATATAAAAATCAAACACAAAAATAAAAAATTACAAAAATAATAAACTGCAGGAAGAAATTATTGGAAACCGGAAATTTTTTTAAAATTTTCAAATAAAAACAGCTCCCATCATATTTATTAGGTAACCGATTCATGAACTTTGTCATCAAACAAAGCATATGTTTTTGTCGAAAAAATCTCTGCTAAAGTATCTAATTTGTGAAAATAACTTAGTTTTAAATTAGTTTTTTGCATTAACCGTAAACTCCAGAATGATCGATATATTTTTCATAGAAACCGTACTAGGCAATATATCACTGGATAATTGAAAAAAATATGATCAGCAGTTTCGGAAATAAAAGGGTGGAAATGATATTTCTTTATGCTTTTTTGGCTAAAGTTCTGTAAATCGTGGAATGAAGGAGAAAATCCAAAGATTTTGAGAGCAGCTGGTAGCCAGCTTTTATTTGATAGCCATTAACATTAAATATTTTCTTCATCCCTCCACAAAACCCCGTGTTATTATTTTCACCCCCTCCTCCATGGTTAAAGTAAGCAACAACAAAAGTATTGCGCCATTCAAAATTTCTAACTTAAAGAATTTAGAAGTTATTAGGGTGTGACAGACAGACAGGAAAGTCTGCTATTGCAGAAGGATCCTATTTTCCACTCAGAAGGTACTTTTGTTGAAAACTATTTTTCTAGATAGTCTCCCAATAAGTATTTGCAGTTTTCTGACCCCTGTGCAAGCTGTTGGAGCAGCGGCCGATTCCATTTCGCCACTTGTCTGAATTTCTCCAATTCGTTTTTAATGACCCAAAGATATGACGGACAGGCCTTAGAAATCTGTCGACGAGGTTCTCACTGACTTTAGTCGACTGAGATGTTGGGTTGCCACTACCCGAAGGCTTGTCTCCGAGTGACGTTTTCAGCACAAACTTCACACACTTGTCTGTGACAACATTTTTCAGATGACAAGTTTGTAATAAACTCAAAGTGCAAAACACGTCACAGCGCAGTTCTGCCTTAGAAGAAGCCCAAAACTTATAGGCCTAAACGTTTCGTCTCGTAGTAGGACAGCATGGATACTGCTGGGGCAGCCATCTGCAGTGGCAGAGAAAACAAACCTCTTGCTTCGAACAACAGAATCGGGCGAGGTCGGTAGCACCACACACTTCATGCACGCTGCACTCTGATCAGAGCAGCCGACATGTTATTACTGCAGTCCAGTTATTTTTTTTTTTTTTTATTTTTTGTAACAAATTTTATCCTTCCAGGTGAACCCTGGGAGGCGGGTTGCTGGAGGGTCTCTAGGATCCTTTTCAGCCAAACTAACGTAAAGGGAAGGGAAGGGGGATGGAAGTCGGCCTTGGCCTAGTAGCGCACCATCCCGGCATTCGACTTGAGTGACTGAGGAAAACCACGGAAAACCCCAGTCGGGTTTGCCGGATGGGATTTGACCCCCGTCCTTCCGAATTTTAGGCGGGAGGGCAAATTTGCCATCTTACTTAATAGTAAGCTTAGCACCGTGCTTCACATGGTTCATGTGGTAGAAAGAGCGAAGTTTGAATTCACCGAGGACATAATAAAATATCGATCACGCCGTTTCTTCGGTTTTTTGGGATGCAACACGAGTTGGAGGCCATCTGCAAATGAGGGGCTGCTGGATTTCTTTTTTTTTTTTTTACGCCCTGTCGACGGCTAAGGTCATTGGAGGCGGGATGGGACTGGGGACAAGGAATGGGAAGGAATTCGGCCATGGCCTTTTTGAGGGAAGCATCCCGGCATTCGCCTGGAGTGATTTGGATTGCTGGATTTCATTGTGCTAATTACCACATACCATGATAAAGCAACTGCGTTGGAATCATTGTAATATGTGAAGTGTTTGGGTAATTTATTCAAATCCCTGACTCACTTTCCTGCAAAACAAATTTTTTCCACTCCCTTATGTGTAAAGTAGAGCGCCAGCTCGTGGTCATCTTTTCCCATTGCGATGGAGCGCACGTTCCAGTGGCAATTTCCATGCACACCAACTTTTCTCCCTTTCCTGTATTCATCTACTTTTGCCCTCTACAAATTTCAACTTCCAATTGTTTCACCGTCTTTGATAAATTATTCATCATTTCTCTTAGTAAGTTATTCCAATCCGTAACTCCATTATCAAAAAGGATAATACACCCTTTGTGACATATATGGCACATGCAACCGCCCACCTGATTAATAATATTTTCTAATTACAGTTGTTTATTTCAAAGATAAAATTTTCTGTTTCTTACATTAAAAATTCATACAGTAATAATGAAGCCTTGTTCTGAACTTAGAGAATCCATTGTTGTCGCGGTGCAAGAAAGGCCCGCCAGCTAGCTAGTTGCCGCGCAGATCGATACACTCGTAACATAGCTACGTTACATTAATGGCTGTCCGCGGGAGGTTGTTGAGCAGTAAAGACAACACAAGATTATAGAGTGCTGAGGCAAAGACCTCCAATTGAATGTTTGAGTGGAATGAAACATGTGTAGATGAGTTGAAAAATATTAATAGCAAAGAGGAAATTTGAGAAGATTTATGTAGTTTTGATTTGTTCGGCAACAAGTACATAATAAATTGAATTGAGTGCATATTGTATTATTATTTACTACAATAATAATAATCATCATTAAAATTTGAGTAAAGAGAACTGAATTGAAAAGAGTTAAAGAAAGTAAAAATTGAAGGTTGTTTTGTTTTGAAGAAGAGTGGAGGCAACATACACTCGAAACAGAAGGATGCCGACTGTTAGAAGCGTCGTAGGTATGTTGTACCGTGTGCCTGAAATTATCATCTTTTCCCTCCATGCATTACTTTTAATTCGTACACCAATATCTTTCCATGCTTCATCACCGATATACGCCTTGTACTCTCCCATGACTCTCTTCACCCTCCTCCTGTCTTCCATTGAATCGCATTCCAGCTCTTTTATCATATAGTTTATAAGGCATGAGACTTGCGTGGATATTGGGGAAGATTTGAACTGAGATACGCAACAAAAGATATGACCGTGACCACAAATTTACATATGATTTGTTCATGTGGAAATGTATTCATATCTAGCTGATCAAGTCAGGAACTGGAACAAGTTAACTGGAAATATTATGACCAAATAACAGTAAAGGTATTTACTGTGTAATTTAATGCATCATTGGGTGTCTCCTCGCAATCAGTAACAGTAATATTAATCAGTAATGATACCTGGCATTAGACGAGGTATTTATGAATGTTATCGACGCAGAAAGTAGAAGTGAAGCGCCGCTGGTAATCAGGGCCGCCGTAAGCGGGCGTGTAAGGCGTGCACCGCACGCGGGCGGCAGGTATAGGGGGGGCGGCAAAACGAGTGATCGACAGTCGCCGCCCCGGGATAGTTGTCATTCCATTGTCGCCGAGACGAAATTTGCAGGAGCGGGCGACCCTTTTTTTTTTTTAGCTCAACAGCTGCTTTAGGCGGCCTGCAACACTCGATGTGGCAACAATGGGGGCGGCAAATAATGTTTGAAGGGCAGCAATCTCACATTCTTTTGACCCGGTTCGGAAAATTCCTAGATCCACCACTGGCTGTAGTTAGATAGGGCGCGGCATAATCGGTATTGCACGAGGGCGCTCAAACAGCTAGCGGCGGGCCTGATGGTAATCCTAAGTGTGATAAGCGACCAGGCTCCCTGAGGCGGTCTTAGTCGAGTCGCAGGGGTCTGAGATGGAGGTGAGTCTGGTCTCCACACGCCAGTCGGCGAGCCTAGACACGAGTTATGGAACCACCTACACATACGCAACACGGCTATCACAACGTGCAATGTAAGTTCACTTTCACACATAGTCCCCAAGAGACTGTAAACATTTCTCTGAACGGTCAACCAAATTTTCGATTCTTGATGCGTAGAAATCGCCTCCAGCGCTATGTAACCACCTGGAGACAGCTGCTTTCACCTCCTCGTCATTTTTGAATCGTCGTCCACCGAGATCCTTTGTCAGCTTACCGAACAGGTGATAATCGCCTGGCGCTAGTCTGGACTGTATGGAGGATCTTATCATACCCCCTACTTGAATCGCTGCAGCAGTTCGGACGTTTGGCTGGCCGTGTGAGGTGTTGCGCTATCGTGCAACAAAATCACACCGGCGCTCAATTTTCCCCGCCGCTTTTCTTTAATTGCCTTACGGAACCGGTTCAAAGTTTCCGAAACAACGAGGAGGTGAAAGTAGCTGTCTCCAGGTGGTTCCATAGCGCTGGAGATGATTCCTACGCATCAGGAATCGAAAAGTTGGTTGACCGTTCCGAGAAATGGGGACTGTGTGGAAAGTGAACTTGCATTGTATGTCGTCATAGCCGTGTTGCCTATGTGTATTTGATTTTAATAAACGGCCATAATTTCTAAGTGTAACTCACTTTTTGATTGCCCGTGTAGATTCCTCGTATGTGCTGTGTGAGGTGTCACTTGGTACCAAAATCAATGCAACCAATATGGCGGCGTAGTTTGGGATCCACATTTTGGGTATCAAATAGAGGAGTTGGAGGATGTGCAAAGAAGAACAGCTAGATTTGGCTTTGGAAATTACCGCAGATATTTTTTTTTTTTTTTTCCATTGATCCATTGACTGGATCTGTGGGATGTCAAAACTTCTCACTTTACAGATAAACAATTGAATAAACAATATAATTCATACATCAGAAGATGTACAGTCATAGCATACATAGTACATTAGTTACCTCAACTACATTTAGACAAACTACTGGCAGTTTATTTTGTAGATACCTTTGAAATAAATTCTTTGATAGAGTGGAAGGAGTTGCCAATTAAATATTCAATTTTTTCCTTCAATTTATTCTTATAATCTGCTAGACATTTAAAATGTCTTGGGAACATATTGAAGAAATGTATCCTTGAATATCAGACACAATCACTAACTGATATGATAAAGAAACTAGAATGTGATTCGTTGGAAGAAGATACTGCTGGGAATGTACAAGGTATAAGTTGGTGATGGGACTTGGAAGGATATTGGTTGAAGGATTAGGAGTGGTCCATGTAATGAAAAAATGACCACGAGCTAACACTAGATTCCATGCATGAGGCAGTGTGAAAATTTTCTTTTGTGGGTGAGAGTGTCAGGGATTGGAACAAATTACTAACTGAAGTGAAGAATAATTTTAAAAAAAATCCGAAGTAATTTAAAAGTAGAATTCGTATATCACAAAAGTAGACAGGGGAGAAATTTAACACACAAATAATACAATTTAAAAAATAAAATAAAAAATGTGTAATTAGATGACTAAGAGAATTGCCACCGTAGCATGTGCTCCGTTGCAATAAATTTAATAATAATCACAATGCTCGGCACTTATCATATTAGGCAGCTGACCCCACTCCACGGCACATGACGCTGCGACACGTTGCCGCTCGCACTTTACTGCAATCGTTTGGTTTCAAAGAACACAAATAGTACACTGTTCGGTCAACTAGTAGTAATACACCAAAAAATAACCTCAAAATAAAAACTTTATACCTGATCCATATTTGGAACACATTTCCCATTCCTTGAAAGAACCATTTTTGAAACAGACTGTGTAGAAAATATGGTCTTAGAAAATCAAGTGTTTTATATGCAAGGTGCTATATTGGTGATGAGTTGTGGAAAGATATTTGTGTAAGAATTATGAGTAATGCATGGAAGGGAAAAGATGACCATGACCACAAGTTGGCGCTTGATTTCAGGCACAAGGGTAGAGGAAAATTCTCTTTTTTAGGTAAGGGTGTCAAGGATTGGAAAAATTTACCAAGAGAAATAACGAATAATTTACCAAAAATGTTGAAAGAATTTAAAGTCTAAATTTGTAGAGGGCAAATGTAGGTGGGTGCAGGAAAGGAGTAAGATCAGTGTGAAGCAAAATTGCCACCGGAACGTGCTCTGCATTACAATTTAATTAAATTATATTTTTCCTCTGTCCAAATTTGACAGAACAAGAGATGTGGAAAAACACATTGTGCCATCTCTGTTGTTTACATTGAAATGACAACACATCATAAGGAAGCAATATATATACTGACACACTGCACTATAATCTTTTGGGTTTTACATTGTGGCTGAGTTCTTAACATGTGCTGTAATAATTGTGTTATTCTAGTTGCAAAAACTGTTAAAACACAGAAAAATGCAAATTATTTCTGGAAAAATTGTCTGAATGTATGTAGCTTAACTTTCACTATTATTCTAAAGGTAATGACAGCTCCATATCTATATTTTTGTACTTTTTCTAATATAATTTGACTGTGATGGATATATGCAACATTTCTTGGTTTTTTTCTTCAATTCTTTGAGCGCTGTTTACCCACACACCTACTTTAGGAATTTCAGCTCCTCTTTATTGCAATTATGTTTATCCCATGTTGACTAACCCTACTAGATATGCTGTAGCTGTTAACAATCTTTTATTTTGATCTTGTTATGTAACATTATGTAATCTGTAATTATATAACTTCCAATAGTTAACCATCAACACAACCAATCATTAGAATAATGAATAGTAATGATACCAATTCACTACCCCATGGCAATCACATTTTCACTGCCACTTCTTTAGATACTGCATTTCCTACCATTTCAGAATTCCTCAAGCCAGCAAGTCACTTTTACATACACTCCACTGGTTTTTACTTCATTTAACACCATTTTAATGCTCGCTCTGTCAAATGCCTTGGAGAGCTCTAGTCCTACACCACAACTTGGCCTCCCTTGTCAATAATTAGCATATAGCTTGTTAGCTGACATTCATAAGAATATACATTCATAAACCAGTGTTTTTGCTCTGCAAATCAGTTTTTTCCTCAAAGAATTTCTGATTTGGTTGCATATTAAGCTCTCCATTAATTTATGTACTGCTAATGTCAAACTAATTGGCCTGTAATTTTCAACCCTATTTGTCGTCCCTCTTTAATTGATTGGTACTATTAGTTTACATTTCCAGTTCTCTGGTAAGAATCCAATCTTGAGACTAAATATAAATAATACTTCACAGTAAGGAACAATATTGTATCCCCTATTTATAATACATCTGTACTAATATTATCCATGTTGGCTCATTTTACTTTTCTTAGTTCCTTCATAATGTTTACAGAATCTATTTCAAAATTTTCAGTCTGCTCATTTTAATTTAATTTAGCTGTGATGTTGCACATGATCCAGTAACAATTTACATATGCATGTATTTAGCCCTTTCTTATTATTGTTATATTAAATTATTTGAGTGTAATTTCCCCACCCATCTCTTTTTGTCTCAATGAATTTTAAATTCTTTCAGCATTTTTGGTAAACTACTTAGCATTTTTCTTGATAATTTATTCCAATCCTAACCCCATTAGCTACAAAAAATTTCTCACTCGTTTATGACTAAAATTGATTATGAGCTTTAGGTTCTGACCATTTCTACTCATATGGGGAAGTTTCTCCTCTGGTTCACTTCCTTCCATCCCAGGACGAACTCCGAATTCGCTACATTAAACCAATTATATAATATCTCTGCCTTTTTCAAATTCTCAGTTACTTCTTCTCCATCCTTATCTATGGTTGTCTGCATAACTTCTCTTCTTCCCAGTTTTCTAACATAGCCGTAGAAACTTCATGGTGGCTTATTCAGCAGTCCCCTGCACACATAATATTGTTCATAAACCTGTTTTTAGCTTCTCTCTTGCTGTTACTAATTCATTGTTTATAATTTCGCTACAAGACTTTTTGTCTCCAAACTTTGTTGTGCTCCTTTTTTACCAACCTCATAATGGTAAATGCTGGGATACAATGATGATGATAACCAACCTCTTTAGCCTTCTCACCTCCCGCTTATGGCATGTTGATTCTGCACTTTTCTTAATTACAGGTTTTGGAATAAACATTTCTTCCATCATTCTTATTATCTTCTTAATGTGTTCCCACTTTGATTTCACTTTTTCATAGGCTCTCCTTTGTTTCTGATGGTGGTAAAAATAGTTTTTTCTCTTTTTTTTTACAATACAGAATCATTGGGAAATAATATATCTCTTTACCTCTTTACATTTTGCAGGAACCAGGGTTGGATAACCCTGCCTACAACACCAGTGTAACTGATCTGAAAACTCACACAGAATCAAAACGTACTTCAACAGCAACAACTGCAACACTTAAGGTAACCACAACTTTACTTCCATGGCAAACATATTTGGAACAGCGAAATTTACATCCTCGAGCAATTGGAAAAAAATTAAAATATTGGAAACATTACTTTAAAATATTTCAATTTATCTCCTTACATCAGTGAAAGTTCTGTTAGTAAAATTATATTTTACAAGTTTTCTTTGATTTAACTGAACTTAGGAAACATAATTCAGTCATATATTACACAGTTATTAATGCTGACTACAAACATTAAATATTTGTGCTGCCAAACCCAACTCTTTGTTGCAGATATCTAGTGAAGTGAATGGTGGATTGAAAAATGAACTTCCAGATTCATTACCCAAAGATCCAGTAAGTCCTACTGACATTCCATCTTCTGATAATTCAGTTTAACTTAATCGGAGATAATTAATATCTTCCAGTATCCCTCATTTCCTTATAATCGTAATACAAAACTTTGTAGTCTCAGGATAGATGTTTCATGGTCCAATGAAAATACATTCAAATTGACTGTTCCATTTCTTTGTTAAAAGAACTCTCCAGACAGCAATGAGCGAGCCCAGTGGTCGAACGACATCGAGTTCCTCATGTCGTGCATCTCCATGTCGGTCGGTCTGGGCAATGTCTGGCGTTTCCCGTTCGTGGCGTACGAGAATGGTGGCGGGGCATTCCTTATACCGTACATTGTGGTGCTCATTGTCATTGGCAGACCTCTGTACTACCTGGAGATGATTCTAGGACAGTTCTCCAGCTATGGCTCCATTAAAGTCTGGAATATCTGCCCAGCATTTAAAGGCAAGGTTAAATAATTTATTTTTAATTTAACTCAATTCTGACTGAGCCTTGGCAATCATGTCTAAGAAAATGTCTGAAGCATATATTTTCCTGTTTATGTTTCTGTAGATTTTCTAGAATTTACATTGTTCTTGCAAAACCATTTTCTAGTGTACCGGTACTGTGTCATTAAGGAGTATTTTGTGATGCATTCAAATTTTTTGATAACCAATTCATATAGACTACATTTGAACAAATCACGTAATGAGTTCGGAGTTCTTTTATTTGATGTTCCATTATTACGTGGCTACAGGGTAGTGTATTGGGAGCACCACTATTCACTATTGTAATAAATGATTATGTCAATGGAATACACTCAGAAGATAGATTGCTTGCGGATGAAACAATATAGTGGGGTCAAAACAGGGCCAGACTGAACAGCTGCAGGATGATGTGGATAGGGTATCTGCGATAATTTCCAGAAACAAATCTAGCAGCCCTTCTTTGCACCTTCTCCAACTCCTGTATTTGATACTCAAAATGTGGGTCCCATACTACACTACCATTTTGAAGCAATGGTCTGACGAAAGTTTTGTAACCCAATTCCTTTACTTCTCTCGTACATCCCCTCATCACCAATGATGCCTGTCGCCTTGGGTCGGAGGTTATCCTCTCTTCCTTCCGGCGGCTGGCTGAAAGGGTGAACTCTGTGGCCAGTGACCGCAAGATATCGGCAGAGCTAACCATCTGTAGCATCGTAGACAGAGTTGATTGTGGACCTCTGGTTCAGAGCCGTATTGAGAGGCTGAACCAGAGACTACGACGTTTCTGTGATGACATTGGCTGCAGATTTCTCGATCTTCGCCATAGGGTCGAGTCTTGTAGGGTTCCCCTTAATAGGTCAGGTGTGCACTACACACGTGAATCGGCTACACGGGTGGCAGGGGCCGTGTGGAATGCACTGGGTGGTTTTTTAGGCTGAGGGAGGAAGACCCGAAACACGAAATTCAGTTACGGGCAACCCAATCAGATACAACACCGGAATGTAGGAGCAACGTAAAAGAATCTCGTCAGTTAAAAGTTCTCGTAATTAACTGTAGAAGCGTTTGTAACAAACAACCGGAACTTGAAAGCGTTATTTGTAGTACAGAAGCGGATATCGTTATCGGTACAGAAAGTTGGTTGAAACCGGAAATTAGCTCCGCCGAAACTTTTAAAGATAGCATGAACGTTTTACGTAAAGACAAATTACATTCTCATGGAGGTGGGGTATTTATAGCTGTGAGTAAATTTCTCCCATGTAATGAAATAGACGTCGATACGAACTGTGAAGTCATATGGATTAAACTCAACGTTGCTGGGTCAAAATTCATCATAGGTGCCTTCTACCGTCCACCTGATTCGGATATAGCTATCGTCGAGGAGTTAAGAAATAATGTAAATAGTATAGCTAGCCGTTTTAAAGATCATGCTATGATTCTAGGAGGCGACTTCAATCTGCCTTATATTGACTGGCGTAATTACGTTCACATCACAGGTAGCAGGGATAAGGCAGCTTCTGAAGTAATTCTCAATTTGTTGTCAGATAATCATCTCGAGCAGCTAGTTAATGAACCTACGCGGTGTCATAACGGTAGCGAAAACATTTTAGACTTGCTGGTTACCAACAGGCCAGAATTATTCACCGACATTTCAACGACCACAGGAATAAGCGATCACAAAGCGGTAATTGCGACTATCAAATTAATGACCGAGCGAAAAAGGAAAAAAGGGCGGATTGTATACAGATTCAGTAAGGCCTCAAAGGAGTGTTTTAGAACCTACCTGAGGAATAAATACCATAACTTCAAGTCAACAAAGGACACCGTTGAAGAGATGTGGCATCGTTTTATACATATAGTCAGGGAAGGCATGGAAATACATATACCAAAGCGGACAATAAAGGGAGAGGGTGATCCACCGTGGTACACATGCGAAGTCAAAAGATTACTCAAAAAACAAAGGAAAATACACGCACGCTCAAGAAGGAAGGGGTGTCGCAGCGATTTAGAAACCTTAGCTGATTTAAGAGGACGTATTAAGAATGTAATGCCCGAGGCCTTTAACGATTTTCACTCCAACTCTCTCTCTAAGAGTCTCACAGAAAACCCAAAGAAATTTTGGTCGTATGTACGAAAAGTTAATTGTACCAACAGCAATATTCCAGCACTAATTCGTGAAGGTTCCGAGGTTAATGAAAGCCGCGATAAAGCTAACGTACTAAATACTGTATTCAAAAATTCATTTACAAATGAACATAAGGATAGTATTCCCGTTTTCCCACGCCGTGGCGAGTCGGTGATGGAATCATTACGAATAGATACTGCAGGTATCGTTAAGCAATTAGAGCTCCTGAAGTGGGGGAAAGCACCGGGCCCGGATGGAATTCCAGTAAGAGTATTTTCAGAGTATGCTGCAGAAATCGGGCCATTTCTGTCTGATATATTCAGTAAATCATTAGAAGAGCGAAAAGTACCTTCAGACTGGAAAATCGCGCAAGTAACTCCGATTTTCAAAAAAGGTGATCGAAGTGATCCTGGGAACTATCGTCCCATATCTATAACATCTGTTTGTAGTAGAGTTATGGAGCATATTATATGCTCGAACATTATGAATTTTCTAGATTATAATAATTTGCTTACAACAAATCAACATGGATTTCGGAAGAAAAGATCATGTGAAACACAGCTGGCCCTATTTACACACGACGTAATGAAAGTTATCGATACAGGTTCACAAGTAGATGCAATTTTTTTAGATTTCCAGAAAGCCTTTGACTCTGTGCCACACAACCGCCTTTTAGCGAAGCTTCGAGCGTACGGTATATCGGATCAGCTTTGTGAATGGATAAAGGATTTTCTAACTGGTCGGTCGCAGTATGTTGTTGTTGAAGGAGAAAGTTCTTCTAATCTAGATGTTACATCGGGTGTAGCTCAAGGAAGTGTAATAGGACCACTTCTTTTCTTAATTTTTATAAACGATCTCAGAGACAAAGTGAAAAGCCTTTTTAGATTGTTTGCTGATGATGCGGTTATTTATAGGGAAGTAAGAACTTTGGCCGATTGCTTAGAAATTCAGCGCGATCTGGATGTTATTTTGGCTTGGTGCGCTGAGTGGCAACTTACTCTAAACTGTAAAAAGTGCAAGACAATGAGCATAACTAACAAAAAGAATCCGATTGTTCAGAAATACGAGTTAAACAATACAGTTATTGATATGGTCGATTCTATTAAATATTTGGGAGTAACAGTACAAAGGAACATGAAATGGGACATACACATTAATTCTTTAGTGGGTAGAGCAAATTCTAGGCTGCGATTCATAGGTAGAATCTTGAAAAATTGTAATGAACAAACAAAGGAGATAGCGTACAATTCTCTTGTGCGTCCACATTTGGATTATTGTTGTGCCATTTGGGACCCGTTTCGTAAGGGATTGATCGAAAGTATAGAGAAAGTACAGAGAAGAGCCGCTCGATTCGTGACCGCTTGCTACAGTCCTTATGAAAGCATCACAGAACTGATTAGTAGATTAGGTTGGGAGTCTCTGGTAGATAGACGACACACGTTTCGTTTAAACTTATTGGTAAACATGCGTACTCCAACTTTCACTCATGAGTGTAGTGAAATACTTCTTCCACCAACCTATTTGAGTCGGAAGGACAGGATAGATAAAATTAGAGAAATAAGGTGCCGGACTGATTCTTATATGAATTCTTTTTTCCCTCGTACCATTAGGGATTGGAATGCACAGCAAAGAGATTAGCTTTGGTGCTGAGCACCCTCTGCCACCCACAATTTTGTGAATTGCAGAGTATATATGTAGATGTAGACCCTCTCCTGGTCAATTATTCTTCATTTCTCTTGGTAACTTATTCCAATCCCTTACCTAAAAAAGAGGATCTTCCTAAACCCTTCTACCTGAAATCGAGTGCCAGCTTGTGGTAATGGTCATCTTCTCCATTCCATGCATTACTTTAAATTCTTACACCAATATCTTTCCACACCTCATCACCAATGTATGCCTTGTACACTCCCATTACCATGTTCTGCCACCTTCTATCTTCCAATGAATCCGAATCCTGCTCTTTTATAATATCTGTTAATCATTGCATTTTGCGGTATTTAGTAACTGATATGCTGAAGAAACTGTATTGGAATTCATTGGAAGTTAGTGTGCAGGGGGGGGGGGGGGGGTTACAAAGAAGGTGAGGAGTATACAAGGTGTACATTGATAGGGAGGTGGGAAAAGATATTGATGGAGGAACAGTGCATGGAAGGGAAAAGATGGCCATGACCACAAAGTTTCACTGTTTCAGGCATGAGGAAGTGGGAAATTTTTCTTTTGTACGTAAGGGTATCAGGGATTGGAATGAATTACAGAGGGAAATGATGAATAACTTACCAAAAGTACTGAAAAAATGTTGTTATGCTATACAGTTCTACAATATTAGCTCACCCAGATTTTTAACACAACACATTATGATGCTACTTAAAGTTTGTCTTAATTATGTAACCTTTGGCAAAAATTAGAAGTACTATGAATGAGTAATTTACCACAAATACTAAAATAATATAAAATTAAAATTTGTAATGGATAAAAGTAGATGTGTGTGGAAATTAACATTTGATAGATTTAAGTTTATATAAAAATAAAAAAAAATAAAGAAAAGAGGTAATTAGATGATTGGTCAATTTTCTCTGGAGTATGCTCTCCATCACAGTTAAATTAAATTGAAAAGGATTCTGCGACAGGGGTGGGCTTCGGCCAGCTGTTTGTGACGATACTGGTGTTGACGTACTACTGCTCGCTGATGGCGCTGACGTCGTTCTACCTGGTGATGTCGTTCAACGCCGAGCTGCCCTGGGCCTACTGCCGTCCCGAGTGGGGAGACAGCTGTGTCGACTCGGCGAAGGGCTCCACCAACAGCAGTCTGAACATGACCGGAAGGAGGAGCTCCTCAGAACTTTACTTCCTGTAAGTAACTGCCTGTAAACTTTAACCTCAAAACTACTCTTTAATCTCACTGTTATGCAAGTTTAATATTAAAGTTGAAAGTATAACAAACAGCTCCCCTTTTGGAGCTACTTGTTTTATGGTAAAGAAGAGGAAGGTGACAAACTTATATTTGTTAAAATGTGATTTTTTAACTGCGTACAAATGAATCAATTAATAAAAGTCTGTGGAAATTTAGTAACTAACTTTGGTGTTATTGACACTGGAGATTGAATATACTAATTGGATGTTAAATAACTGATTGATAATAATCAGTACTTGGTAATATTATTGGTTTGTTAATAATTGTATGTACTATTTCGCATCCCTGAGACTGTCTTCATCTTGCATCAAATCAAACATGTCTAATCTAATCTATTAATGTTGCCTTAAGGCAATGTTTCATTCTTTTTAACTGTATGAGAGTAATCCCTTAGATTTACATTTTTATTAATTAAAATGTAATGTGAGTCATATACAATTTATCAGTGTCACATAGCAAATACGATTGAAAGTTAAATGAAAAAGCTCAACCAAACCAGGATACACAGCCTTCATTCCTCTCCAAAGCAGTCACAGAATTTTATTTGTGCTTAATGCTTTCTGTTTATGACACACACTCTCTGGAAAAATATTAAAACTTGCTTAAGAGGAACTTTGTAATTAGGATGACAATAACAATGTAGCCACATATTAAGCGTCAAGTTAAATATTAACATCAGCTTCGTTAATAAAATTCACGTTCTCTCAATGACACTGATTCTTGAATATAGTTTTGTATAGTTATAAAACACTGCATATATTGACCATAACCCTCCATTTTGCAGAACAAAGGTTGAAGCCATATTAAATTCATTACATATTATTATTCCTTTTGAATATTACATTAGCATACAGCTCTTACTATAACAAGTAAAATCTAATACTTAGATTACTTCAGTAACTTCAATTTTTAAAATACATAACATGTGTCTAAACAGTGAGGTCTTTCCTAACAGGAGGACAGTTTTGAATGAGCCCGAGTCCTTGGAAGAGGGGGTCGGTATCCCCGACTGGAAACTCGTGATCTGTTCGCTGGTGTCGTGGCTGGCCGTGTCGTTGGTCGTGATCCGCGGCGTGAAGAGCTCGGGAAAAGCCGCCTACTTCCTGGCAATCTTTCCGTACGTCGTGTTAATCACGCTGCTTGTCAGGGGAGCCACCCTCCCCGGTGCTGTCAATGGGGTGCTTTTCTTCATTACACCACAGTGGGATCAGCTGCTTAACATAAACGTGAGTCTTCAAGTTAAAAGGCTTGTTAACAAACAAATACAGCATCATGCTGAGTAATCTGGTGGAACCTCCAAAATTCTGGCAAAAATAATTTCCTTATGATATCCTGAGCATAATGTTTCCTATTTCTTTGGAAAGTGGCTCTCTTCACCTTGAGTGTTCTTGAATTATTCTTTTATTTTTGGTACTAAGCTGTGAAAATTAAGTTGCTGCTTAAGTATCTTTCCTTTTTCTGGTAATAACAATAAGAAACCATAAATGAATGCAATTTTTCTTGGTGTTCTATTTTTATAAACGTTTCTTGTTAAAACATCTACGTGATACCTTCTGAAAGAATGGGTACAATGAACATCAGATACAGTTGGCATTGTGGGAAATGAAACGCAGGCCTAATAACCACGATAATGGTCCATACGATAAATTAGCCTTTCTGCCGTACTCTAGCACCACAACATCTAGGGTCGGAAGGGTCCTGGCAAGAAATGTCATTAAGACCATTTTCCTACCACCACCAAAATTGAGAAACATTTTGCACTCTCCAAAAGATGACCTTGCCCTTCGTACACCCCGAGTTTATTGCATCCAGTGTGAATGTGGAAAGAAATACATCGGCCAGACGTTACGGTGTGTACAAAACGTTGTTTGGAACATGCCTAACATGTTCACCTGGGGCAAAAAGACAAATCAGCATTGGCGGAACATAGTTTGGCAGAAGGACATGGTTTCGATTTCGAAGCGACTAAGGTGCTGACACATGCGAGAGGCTTCTGGGACAGCGTAATTAAAGAAGTGTTTGAAATTCGCCTCGCGTCTGATTTGGTAAACAGGGATTGTGGGTTCCAGATAAGTGATGAATGGATTCCTGTTATTGAGGCTGCTCGTCACCAACGCTCTGCTTTTTGTGTTCTGCGGGCGTCTAATGATGTCTGAGATGCTGCTAGGCAACATAACAACGGCTGTCGTTGCCATGTCAGTTTCAAACATCACGCTCAAGGCAGACTTCAAGGCTTACAACTGCACCTGAAGATGGCGACAGAGATTAATGTCACCGAAACATTCTGCATCAATAATAATATTACTCGGTTTGTTTCCCGAGAAACGTTTATAAATAAGAAACCAGTTCAAACCTTAGAATCAGAAATCCTTAGACAGCTTAAATGCTTCTATTTATGATACTGAATGATTCCTCCTTTCTGTATGATTTGCTTTGATAAATGTGACAGCATCATCTTAAAACTTGTTGGTCATTAATCCAATGTCACTAGATGAAATTTGGCATCTTTCTAACATATGCAATGTACACAAGTCATCATCACCAACTACAACAGTTTCCATCCACCGCCTGCTCCTGCCTCACCATTTTCCTCTTTCTTCCCACTAAATCTCAACCACTACTTTAGTCGAGTTGCTATCCTTCACTCTTATGAGCAACCACTGCTTTAGTCAAGTTGCTATCCTTCACTCTTATGAGCAACCACTGCTTTAGTCAAGTTGCTATCCTTCACTCTTATGAGCAACCACTACTTCAATCAAGCTGCTATCCTTCACTCTTATGAGCAACCACTGCTTCAGTCAAGTTGCTATCCTTCACTCTTATGAGCATCCACTGCTTCAGTCAAGTTGCTATCCTTCACTCTTATGAGCAACCACTGCTTCAGTCAAGTTGCTATCCTTCACTCTTATGAGCAACCACTGCTTTAGTCAAGTTGCTATCCTTCACTCTTATGAGCAACCACTGCTTTAGTCAAGTTGCTATCCTTCACTCTTATGAGCAACCACTGCTTCAGTCAAGTTGCTATCCTTCACTCTTATGAGCAACCACTACTTTAGTCAAGTTGCTATCCTTCACTCTTATGAGCAACCACTGCTTCAGTCAAGTTGCTATCCTTCACTCTTATGAGCAACCACTGCTTCAGTCAAGTTGCTATCCTTCACTCTTATGAGCAACCACTACTTTAGTCAAGTTGCTATCCTTCACTCTTATGAGCAACCACTGCTTTAGTCAAGTTGCTATCCTTCACTCTTATGAGCAACCACTGCTTCAGTCAAGTTGCTATCCTTCACTCTTATGAGCAACCACTGCTTCAGTCAAGTTGCTATCCTTCACTCTTATGAGCAACCACTGCTTTAGTCAAGTTGCTATCCTTCACTCTTATGAGCAACTTGGCCTCCCTTGCACAATTCATCTGAAATATCTTGCATATAGCCCATCATCCAGGATTCACATGAATATCCTTGCCAACATGGCGTTAGGCAAGGATATTCATGTGAATCCCGGATGGTGGGCTATATGCAAGATGTTTCAGATGAATTGGACAAGGGAGGCCAAGTTGATAGTGTGGCACTAGATCTTTCTAAGGCATCTGACAGAGTGAGCCATAAAATGGTTTTAAATAAATTGAAATTTATCGGATTGGATGAATAAGTTACTTGTTGGGTAGAGGAATTCTTAAAAACTAGAAAGCAAAGTGTTAGAGTAGGAAATACATTATCAAAAGAGTTGGAAGTAAATATGGGAGAGCCACAGGGTAGTGTATTGGGACTGTTGCTGTTCATAATTCTAATGAATGACTGTGTTGATATATTACTGTCAAGATCCAGGTATTTTTCAGATGATGTAGTGGTATACAATAGGATCAAAACAGGTGAAGACAGTGAACAGCTGCTAGCTATTTAATTAATTAGAAGTAATTTCATATTGCTTAGATCTTAGAGATGCTGAATTTAAGCTTCATAGTTTTTAAAAGAAATTACAACAGTTGCATTAAATTCATGCAAATAATAGTTTCACACTTGTTTACTACCTCACACTTAATTTTTAGAAGCAACTTACATTTTATGAATAATTAGCTTTGCCCAGCATGCATTGCAATGCCTTTTTTTTTAAGTGGGTACTCATATAGTAAACAGACACATTAACATGTACAAAATAACTGAGAGACAACGATTTGTATCCATTAAATTAAAATTGAAAATGTTTGTTCTGGTGCTTTGGGTCATACAATATTTTCTGTCTTCTACAAAAGCAGAGTATCCAGCATTGTTCAGCAGGTGATATGAAAGTTCAAAATAAAATAGAAACTGTAGCTTTGTTTTAAGAAGATTGACAAAAATTAATGGGGTGGAAAGAATGAGAGAGGTTCAGTTTCTGAAAATTAAATTTTGATAGTATTTTTTCTGTCTGTTTTAATGTATGCATGTGCAAAGGACCATTGAAATCAGATGAAATCTGTGGTTATGTATAAAGAACTTTTACAAAAAATAAGGGGTGGGAAGGGGAAGAGGGGTAGGGTCTCTGAAAACCTAATGCAGTCACTTTTTTTCTGTTGGTTTTCAAGAATACAAGTGCAAAGATCTGTCGATATTGGATAAAATCAGTCGGTATCTGTAAAGAACATTAACAAAAAGGGTTTGGAAAGGGAGAGAAGGGTTGGGTTTCTGAGAACAAAAATTTGACAGTATTTTTCTGTTTATTTTATAATACATGTGTACAAAGTTCCATCAAAATTGGATTAAAAAAAATGTGTGTTTGTATGAAATTCAGGGTTGTAAAGGGGGTGAGGGGTTTTTTTTCATAAAAGATGAACATACAAACAAACATTTATTTTTATATATAAGATAATATCCATAACTACAGAATTATCATAAAAATATTTCTAAAGTTAATAGTACAAAAATCTCTAATGTATTTGCAGGTTTGGTATGCTGCAGTGACACAAGCATTTTTCTCCTTAAATATGTCACTTGGTTCACTGATCATGTACGCATCTTACAACGGCTTCCGGCACAACATATATCGGTAATAATAAAATACATTAGAACTGCACGTCATTTTCGTAAAACTCTTGACATGTAAGCAGTAATATCTGTTTCAGAGATGCCCTCATTGTGACCACACTGGATACAGTCACAAGTCTTCTGGCCGGCTTCACAATTTTCTGTATACTGGGTAATTTGGCTTACGAAATGAACTCTGACAACATTGAAGAGGTTGTCAGAAGTGGAACTGGCCTGGCTTTCATTTCGTACCCAGACGCCATAGCGAAGTTTGATGTCATTCCACAAGTATGACGCTCAATTTCATTTCTCTTGAAAATTAAACTATCATTAATGTTTCTTTAACCTTTGTTTTTTGTGAAGCTATTTTCAGTCGTATTCTTCCTGATGTTATTCTTCCTCGGCATCGGAAGTGCGGCTGCACTGGCTAACAGCATCAGCACGACGGTGTGCGACCAGTTCCCACACTTCAAGTACCAGATCGTCACGGTGGTCACCTCCATCGCCGGCTTCCTCATAGGACTCATCTACGTTACGCCGGTGAGCAAAACATTACACTGCGTAACACTGGTTAGACTGGCTATACAAATAATACATCAGCTTTAATTTTTTTTTTTTTTTCTGTGATTAATTTTTAGGTAGGTTTGATATATTGTTCCCATATAAATGATGTACTCCACATTTTCCAAATTGCCAAAAAAAATTCTTTATCAGCCATTAAGCAAAGTATTTTTTAGTTACCTACTTATCCTTATCATTTTAATACTTTCACTCATTTGTTTATTTTCTTGTGAGCCTTTCTCAAATTTCAAAGAGACAATGGCTATTTATTATCTTCCATGTCCCAGGTTTCTTAGGAACACAGTCTGATAAGTAATTGACCTCAGCAGTATATTATCATAGATATTAGACCAAAAACCTGTATCAATAAATTAGTTTGCATAATGTTTGTAGAGAGGAAATTTAACATTTGTAATTTTGAAGGTTGAGACTTTTGCCCTCTTACATTTAATTGCCTGATTATTCTTGCAATGTTCCCTTAATCCAGTAAAAAACATTGCCTGGAAACACTAAGGTGGGGGAAAATGAATTTTAAATTAATACAAACTAAAATCAGGAGTTTAAGGTGCTTTGAGTTGACAAAGTATGTATCAAAATTATGAATATGTTCATAACATGATTATATCTACTGACTAGGAAAAGACAGTAAATTATTATTATTACTAAGCCACACATTATGCAAGCACTGGTATCTGAATATAGATTAAATCAACAGGTTTGCAGTTTTCACCTTTTCTTTCCTAATTAAAAGAGCAAATGGATTTCAAATTATTTGGTTTCATGTGTTTATTTATTTATTTATCTATCATATGATTATTTAACAAGGTACACAGTAGGAAATGCGCATATCACAAGCTTGTACAATTTCATATCTCTTAATCTAATGTTTTAATCCACTGATCGACATATCGTGTATTTCCGCCATTGTTCCCTTGTAGGCCCGAAGAGGACAGTCGGAAACGATGTGATTGATTGTAGGTGGCCTCACAGGCACTATTTGCAGAGTCTAACCAGTCCCATTTGTGTAATAAGTAGGCGCATCTGCCTTGTCCTGTTCGAATCCGATTCATGAATCTCCACTGGCGCCTGGGGAGATCGAAACCTTGTAACCTTACTGAGGGATCCCCAACTAGATTTTTATTGGCTACTGATGACTGCTCCCATTGAGTTGTCCACAGCTTGTTGATGTTAAAAGAGGACTCTGTAAGGTTGATTGCTGTGCGCCATGGTGGTTTTCTTGGTTTCAAGTGATGGTGTTTTGCTTGAGTAATGTCTTGATGTATAGGCAGCTGAGGGTTCTTCAGGATATTTTTCCTGATTTTTAAGAGAGCTTCTGATTTTCTTAGTGCTGGGAGTGAGATGCTGCATAGCACTGGAAGCCGTATGGTTCACATGTGATAAGCAATGGTTACTCTTTCCACACTATTATACCAAATAAATTTTCTTATCAGTGTAATTTTCTTTTTCTACAAATATTCAACTGATTTTATATAAACTTTCACGAGCCACTTTACAACCTGCTCAGCCTATTGACTACTCCAGATCCCCAAAAACCAACCATAGTCCAGTCCTGGTTACACAATACTTCCCTGGCCTTGAATCCATCAATAGAATCATTCGGCAGGGTTATGACTTCCTACTAACCTGCCCAGAAATGAGATCCATTCTTCCTAAAATCCTCCCTGGCCCTCCCAGAACTTGTTTCACCAGGCCTCCCAACCTCAGCCAACTCCTAGTCCACAAACACAATCTTCCTTGTCCTATCAGACAGCCCCGAGGCTCTTTCCCAGGCAATAGACCCCACTGTAAGATGTGCGACAAAGACCGTGCCTCCACCACTTTCACCAGCCTTCTCACTGGCAAGAGCTTTCCTATCATAGGACACACTAACTATAAAACTTCCCATGTAATATACCAACTAAAATGCAAACACTGCCTGGCTTCCTACATAGGTTTGACTACCAATCTGTTAGCCGTAAGAATGAATGGCCACCGACAGACAGTATTCACTCTGAATCCATGCCATCTCGCATGACATCAATAATTTTAATTCTTGTTTCACAGTCCATGCTATCAGAGTCCTCCCAAACAGCAGCAACTCCTCTGAACTGAGAAGGTGGGAACTTGCCAACCAATACAAACTACGCACAAGGCAACCTCCTGGTCTCAACTTGAGATAATACCCAGTCAGTACTTTTCCTTCCCACTACCCTCTACTTGCCTCCATCTGCACTGTCTAAATTGAACCACCACATACCAGAGGTGATGTTTAACTACATAAATTCTTTTATTATTTTGATTTTATTTTGTTTACTTATTTATTTTTGCTTATTCTGATTTATGTTGTGAAGATTTTACTGTATTATTCTTCTCTTTTTGCAACATTTTGCATTGCTCGGGTACTAGTTCCAATTCATTGACTCCCTCTCCTCTGTTTGAATTTACCCCACCATGTTCCTTAGTAACAGTCATTCTGTGGGGCAGTCTCCCACATCACCCACCCTCCGTAATGTTCTCATCTTGACGAAGGACCAAGACCCGAAATATAAATTCCTATTCGTGTGTTTTAATGTGTTCACACCATGCAACCATCATCTAAGGTAAGTGGTGGTTCATTTCACTGTCCAATTTTGTAATTCCTATTCACTACTTAGCACCTGTTATTTCCCTGGTTACTGCATACTAGTGTGTGTGTATGTATATATTTACCAACTTGAGATAATACCCGGTCATTATTATTATTATTACATGTGTTTAACCTTTTTTAATCCTCTCTCTCTCCCACTACCTATATTGAACCACCACTAACCTAAGGTGATGTTTACTTCATAAAAATTATTATTTTATTATATTTTTTAAAAAATGAATAATATTTTATATAATAATAATTATTATTATTTCTTTTCATATTTAGTTTTAATTATATTTTGCTCTTCCCACCGACCAGAGATTAGTGTGGATATTTATCTATGCTCGGGTATTAGCTATACTTTTCCACTGTTTGAATTTACCCCCACCATTTTCTCGACCGGCTGTCTTTCTGAGAGGCAGTCTCCCGCTGTGCCCACCTCTCATAATGTTCTCCCGTTGACGAAGGGTTTATCCCGAAAATTACTTTATTATTTGTGTTTGTCTTTTCTGTGTGTTCACGCGACACATCCATCATCTAAAGGTAAGTGGTGGCTCATTTCCCTATCCTAATTTGATTCCTTTTTGCTACTTAGCATCTTGGTTTCATTGTTACTACATATATATGTAAATAGTGAACAACGAAATCATAGGAGCACAGTTACAGACAAAATTACATTACAGAGGCAAAATTAGAATAGGGAGATTTCTTGAGAATAAGGTCATCAGTGTTGGAACATGGAATAATGGACTAAAATCACTTTCTGTTTCAGGGTGGACAGTGGATACTCAATTTGGTTGACTATTATGGTGCAACTTTTGTGGTGTATGTACTGGCCACAGCTGAATTATTTGCAGTAGGTTGGATTTATGGTGAGAATTAAGGAAAACCTAAACAGCAGTAACATGTTCTACAAATAACATATAGTGATTAATAACTTTCTTTTTCAGGCGTTGATAAAATATGTCAAGATGTTGAATTTATGCTGAACAGAAAAACAGGAGTTTACTGGAGGATATGTTGGGGTTTTTTAACACCTGTCCTGTTGCTGGTGATTCTTATATATTCCTTCGCAACGAACACCCTCACTACGTACGGTGGTAAACTCTATCCGGACAGCGCTTACAGTAAGTTGAAAAACGTTAAATTATATTTTCATTAATAAACTTAGTTAATTCCTGTCATTCAATCAGTGGCGAAGCAAGGTTAACAAGGGCCCCAGTGAACGACTTTTTTTTAGCTCTACGAAGTCTTGTGAGGTTTGCTGGCCCCCCTCAGCTTGAGGGCACCACCTAGCCCTCCGATAGCTACGCCCCTGCATTCAATAGAACTTCCAGCATCCCAGACACACTCTTCCACTCCTGTCTTTCCTTCACTCAGTGTCTCCATTCGTTGCTGCTTTCAGTTCTTTTCCATCCACATCTCTCACTCTTCCTCTCACTGAAAGACACCTCTCTGCATAAAATCACTTTCCAACCAAGGACGCATTTTAAAAGCCTTCTTTCTGGTTCACTAAATGTCCTTAATAAGAGGTCACAATCTGCCTGCAGAATAGCCCATTGCATACTTGTGTTTCCAATAAATCCAAAAAAAATTTACATCTGGACCTTGGAAACAAGGGAGGGCGACCAAAGGATACCCCTCACTCACCAAAGATGGCAGGAGGGCAGCTAAGAACACACTTTACAACATTTCAGTAGGAAGCCTTATTCACAATAACACTCCCCTCCCATGCACACAATTATTTTTTTATTTGGATGGCTGGATGGGAATTTGAATCTTCGCCCTCCCGAATGCAAGGTGAAGTGTTATCACTTACCCACCACACTAGCTACGTTCACATACCAAGATGAGGACTCATCGAGTTTCACCTCGTGGTTATTATTAGTATGCATGATGTGTGGGGGAGGGAGGAGGAGTAGAGGGAACATAAAGTAGACAATTCTTAACCAAGGAAAAGTTACCATTGGAAACAGATGGACTCATTAAAAAGATATGAAATACATTTATTACATGCATAAAATAATTATATCATATTAAGAAGGGCAAAATATTATTAATTCCATCATATGTATTATTTCTATAAGAGTTTTTTATGTCACAAGCCATTATCTCCTTTCAAACCAAACCGAAATCGATAAATGAGCTACCATTTTAAACATTAAGGTATCTGCTTTTGTCACATCATATTTTAAGAAAGCAATTTTTACAAATTCAACCCTTAAAGAGCAAAAATGTCAATGGTTCTAATATGCAGTTGTTTGTACCACGAATCATTTGTTTCTCTGTATTCCTAACCCAAAATCAATAAATGAATCACCATTTTAAAGATTAAGGTCTCCGCATTGATCACATTGATTACTAAGAAAAGAATTTTTCAAAATTCAACCCTTAAAGGGCAAAAGATCAATATTTTCCCAATGCATTTTTATTACAAGCCATTTATCTTCCTTGATATCTAACTGACATAGATAAATGGGGTATCATTTTAAAGATTAGGAACTTCTCTATGGTCACAGCATACTTTAAGAAAGGAATTTTTGGAATTTGATCCTTAAAGGACAAAAGTAACATTTTTCTGTAACATATTTTTTGTCACGAGCCATTTATCTCCTTTGATATCTAACTGAAATATATAAATGAGGTATCATTTCAAAGATTAAGGTCTCCACTTAGGCGACATTACAAATTAGGAACGAATGTTTTCAGGATTTGACTCTTGAAGGGCAATAGTAATAGTTATGAAACTGTGAAAGTCGCGCATTTGAGACAGTTCAGATCCAAGCCACTAGATAGCAGCAGCACATATCACAGATATATTAATAAACTGCTTCACTGGAACTGAATTTTGTTACGTACCTATTACGCTAAACAAATACACTGCTACAATTGCTTTCGTCGTATTACAAACCACCAACCACACTATTCATCGTATTCACAAAATTTTCACACGGGACATCTAGTAATATTACAAGTCTGTAAGCTGCTGCATCTGTCTTAAGGTTTGAGCACAAAACTGCCATTCCAATTCAGGTGGTGTTTTCAAATGTTTAGAGCTAATGGTCCAGATTAAAATCTGCAGAAACAGCTCATGACTTATATGTAATGAGGAATGGAGCAATAAGTTAAATTCATTTTGAATTGGTAGAAATATGCACACAGATCACTACTTGAGCAGACCACCCAGTCTCAAGAGTATTCCTTGTCTACGAATAATTCTCACGTCCTGTAGAGAAATCTATTGCTCCAGCTCCTGCAATACATTCATCCAGCCACAACAGTCTGTTTCAGCACCACTGTAGAGGAAAGCTTTCACCACTATACAACCAAACACATATGACTCCTTGTCAAAATTAGCATATACATCATCACCACAAACCAGCTACTGATCAAGATGAGCAGTAAAAAACACATAGTTCCCTCAGAAAACCCAGATCACTCGTTTGCTGCCTCAGGCAGATCAAATGCTAAGATGTCAATGACTGCTTCACAGTCAGCTCAATAAAAGTCTTCCCTGTAATTACCTATCCATCTATAGTCCATAGGCTGGAACTGGCCTACCAATGCATTCCAGATATCAGATATCTTACCTCCATTATAATTTTTTATCGATAAATTATTTTTCTGTTTACTTATTAACTCATAGGTACTAAAAATATAATAAATTTCAGACAATTTCTCTTTCTTTGACATACCCTGTCAACACCACATTTTAAATCAAACTTCAAATGAGTTGTAATATTTTCTGTTTTGTTTTTTACTTGGCTAACTTTGTGTTCATCAGTGGCGTAGCTAGGACAATAAGGGCCACGGAGCAAAAAAATTATTTTGGGCCCTTAGGCCAGATGGGTGGCCTTTTTTTGTTTTGTGTTGCTGGTAGGAGCCCCTGAGCTGAAGCTGGGGAACCCTGAGTTGTGCTCTGTGTCTCACGGGCCCCCTTAGACGATGGAAGAGCTAAAAAAAAAAGGGTCGCCAGTTTGCCGTGAAGGCCCGTGGGCCCTCTGAACAGCTGCAGTACGCTTGGGGGCCCCCTGAGCATAGGGTCCCCAGTGCACTGCACCGCCTAGCCCTATGGTAGCTATGCCCCCGGTGTTCATGTAGCCACATGCTTCACCCTCTTCTTGGGTGACTAAGGAATGACGTGAAATGCTGGTGCTTAATTTTCAGTTTTGGCAAATGATGGTTTTATTTTCTGTATCCTATTCATACAAATGTAGTTACAAGGTAACACTTCCTGCTCTATTATTATACAGATATGCCTACAATTTCAACTTCTCTATCTTAGTCTTTTCAGTTGCAAAGGTATTTAAATATCATTGTAAGTTTATAATACTGAAATGGCACGTACTTGTGAATTTGGTGTGGAATGGTTCATCACATACTGTACAGAGGGAGTTGTATCCTTGTATTTTTGTTAAATAGAAAGTAAAAATTATTTCAAATGGTATCTAGCGAGAATGCATAAATAAACCAAGTTTGTTCTGTTTTTCCACCTCCCCACTATTTCTATCAGGTGTAGAGTTCTGACAATTGGCCAATGACTCGCCACGTTTCAACTCATGGCTTCAGTAAGACAGAGGGCTGTCTTGATAAGTTCACAAACTATATTTTTATAAGGAACGATTCCAAACTGATATAATTTCTATACACTTCACCTGAGATTCTTTACGAACCTACAGTGTAAGAAAAATTGCTTGAACATCTACACAAATTAGACGAAAAATACATGGAGATGAAGAGTGAAGAGTAACACACATGAGAATCAATGATATCTTAATGGAAGATAGGACAAAACTAAATTAATCTATGTAATTTTATTTTTTCCTTTCAAAACTAATTAAAAAACTAGAAGTTAAAAATCAGTGTCTAAAAGCTTAAATCTGACGTTGTCTACTTTCTTCTTACAAGGATATAAATTATTTTTATATATTTTTGTGGCGTATGAAGTTGCAGGTTGGGCCTTATTTGCTTTTGGCGTCATCCAGTTTCCAGCATGGATGATATACAGTTTCTTCAAGAAAAGAAAGAACACATGTACAAAGGTATGACTTTGATGTAATTATTGCAAGAATTTTGAACAAAATTTGAATCTTTAAATATTCTTCACTATTTTCAGAACGTGCTGAAGTCATTCCAGCATTCCAAACATTGGGGGCCGAGGAACAAAGAATTGAAAGATGAGTGGGAGGCTTTTAAAGCCATTCACTACACCCAAGACAACAGTACCTGCAAAAGGTTGCTTAGAAAATTGTTCAACTTCCATTCTCGTTAGCAGCAACTTTGTTTTTATAATAAAGCTTAAATAAAATCCATTACACATTTTGTGGTTTATCTACACTCTTTCTCATTTTGTCATTACTAAGAAACTGAGACTTTATCCAGCAGCAATGTTTGTGTGTTCCAACTGTAATAATTTTTTAAGATGGAAGTAACATGTAGTTGTATAAATATGTAAGAAAGGGAATTCATGTATTCTACTGTCTGTGCATTACTCCTGATATCAAAAAAATTCTTGCCCTCCCACTTAAAAAATGTAGAATATTCTATCAAATCAACACTGTGAATTAAACTGAAAACATTATGCCAATTAATAAACTTAACTGTCAAGAGATTTTGATGTGATAGAAATTATTATTATAAAGTATCATGATTTCCAAACTCATAATTTATATCCAGTTGCCAGCAGTTTTTAATACTTACATAGATGGACAACAGAAGATAGTAGTGTTATATTAAAATTCCTTTTCATGTTAATAGTATTGCCAGACGAAATTATGGAAAGAACTGTCACAAACTTTTTTGTTGGCTTTAAAATGGGATGATCACTATTCCCATTGGACAAGATGGCCTCAGGTGTAATATCTTACAGGCTTCGACCGAGCACTGGTCTTGTTCAATACACACAGCAGCAATTCGAATACAAATGTGCCACCGGACTTACCCTTTCCAGCCTTACACCTTATTGAGGTCAATAAAAGGTGATAGTGTGTGCGGGATTACAAGTGGGAAGGAATTCAGTCATGGCTTCTTGCATGAACCATCCTGGCATCCACCCGGAGTTATTATGGGAAATCAGGCAAACTGAAATGAGGACGGTCAGAACCTGCGTCGTCCCACAAGGCAAGCCAAGCCCAAGAGAGTGGTCTATCAGTCAGAAGTTAGATTGCTGGCATCGGCATAGTGCTGTATAATAAGATTAATATGTGAAAGGAGGGAACAGGATGGAGATAGACGAAAGAGTATTAGTAGTCTGGTATGGAGCAGGGATGTCCCGCAAAAGAGCAAAGAGGCAATCTATAAAATATACATTGTGCCAATTGTAACGAATGGGTCAGAATCCTAGGTGATGAAGGAGAGAGACAAAGGGAGAATACAACCTGTGGACATGAAATTTCAGAGCAGTAGAGTAGGAGTAACAAGAAGAGACAGAATAAAGAATGAGAGAATCAGGGAGATGATAAAGGAAGAACAGCTACAACAGAGAATTGAAAAATCTAGGTTACAGTGGTACAAGCATGTAAAGAGAATGGGAGAGGAGAAGTTACAAAGGACACGGAGCTGAAAGGGAAGAGGCCTAGAGGAAGAACGAGGGACAGACAGATTAAAGGGGTTAAGAAATGTGTGGAGGAAATTGGGCGACAGTGGAAGAAGAGAGATGGTGGTTAGACAGGAAGCGCTGGCGAGGCTTTTGTTCCCAGCAGACCCGGCCAGTGGCTGGAAGCTGTCTAGATGATGATGATGATGTGACAGCATCATGTACACTTACAGTGTAATCTGGATAGGATATCTAATTTGGTAGATCAACATGGAATTCAGATAAATGAAGAAAAGACTCCATTTATTAGGTACAAATGTAGTAATGAGTTTTTTTAAATTATAAGGTGAAGGAGGAACTGCTTGTAGACAGGGGCGTAGCTACTATGGGGCTAGGCGGTGCAGTGCACCGGGGTCCTCACGCTCAGGGGACCCCCAAGCATACTTCAAGGGGCCCCTAAGCGCACCTCTAGGGGCCCTCAAGCACCGCAGTTTAGAGGGTCCACACGAGCCTTCATGGCAAACTGGCGACCTTTTTTTTTAGCTCTACTGTCATCTAAGGGGCCCCTGAGAACACAGGAGCCCACTAAGGGCCCTCGCTGCTCAGGGGCCCCTAAAGAACAATTCAAGGGCCCCCAACATCAGTTCAGGGGGCCCCTACCAGCACACAAAACAAAAAAAAAAGGTCGCCCGTCTGGCCTAAGGGCCCAAAATAAGTTTTTTGCACCGGGGACCTTGTTGACCTAGCTACGCCACTGCTTGTAGAAGACATATAAAGTGCAAATATCATTTGACACTAAACTCAATTTGACGGAACACATTGGGCACGTGGAAGGGAAGAGTTTCAAGGTCCTAGGTTTACTGCATTAGGTGATGAAGCAATGTATCAGGGAACTGAGACAATTTACTTACATAACTTCGGTCAGACTTTTGCTAGAGTATGGTGGTGAAGTATGGGCTCCAAGTGTATCGTACACATGAAGTGGATAGTGTGCAAAGGACAGATTGATAATTTCTAGAAACAAATCTATCACAGTAACTGATATGACAAATGGATCTTGACTGAGAGTCGCTGGAAGGCATAAGGCTAATAAAGAGTGTGCTGGGAGTGTATAAAGAAACTTTAGTGATAAGACCTGAACCCATTTTGGTAGAAGAAATTAGGAAATAATGGAGTTAGGAACTGAAATATGTTACTATGGTATATACTTAACAATTCACGTCAAACAGTTTAGGAATTTAAAATAAAAATTAATTAAATGCAAAAGTATATATGTGTGAAAAATATCATCAGATCATACACTCAATCACAACTGAATTAAACTTCTCTATCAAACCGTGGTGAACAGAAAAGTAGTTCACATAAAGACATATTACAAAAGAAAAAAAAAATCAATAACAAATTGGCAAATAAATTATAAGTATTTATATAGCCTTAAACATAAACAAGAACACATTACACAATCAATAGCACTATGTTCAAGACTTTCTCATGTTACAGGGCACCAATTCTAGGCTCAATATGAATCAACATTACAACAAGTAAATGTTGAATAAATCAAACAGTTCGACTCGAACGAAATCACAAATCTCGGACCCCCAAGCTGCTCTTGATGGCAGATATTTCTGAAGGCGACAATGCAGTCAGTGAAAGTCCTGGCACTGGGGCTCCGTGTTCCATGTCACGCAACTTATTTACTTTTACCTTCAGTTCACTGCGAATTTTGTTGATCTCTACATCAACTTGAATTTGATCTGAAAAAAAAAAAAAATGTGTGTGTTATTTTCGAAAACAGGAACTGGAGACCAAGATATGGAGTAGAATTATTTGGAATAAGGAAAGAAATCATCACATCAGAAGAGTAAATAAAGATACAGTATATCACGTATCTAAACTGCTGAGAGTTGTAACTTACTTTAGTTAAACTAACAACAAGTTGGATGTTGCATACACACTAACAGCAGATTCTGTGTTGTTTTATAACACCACCTTTTACTAACATCATCTAGACCAGGGGTGGCCAGCTCAAATGATCTTGTGGGCCACTTTGGAAATGTATCATAACTCCGTGGACCACATACAAAATTATATAAAGCCATATTACATTTATATTTAGTTACTTAAGAGTGAAACATACAACCTGTTATATTACATGTTCCAAGATGCGGATACATCATGAGTTCGCAGAGAATAATTTAATTATTCTGCGAATTCATAACTGTAAACTAATAAATAAGACAGGCAATATCTGTCATATATTCACAAGAATAATTTTTTTCTCATAAGTTTTACAGTTAATTTTTGAATATTTGAATGAAAAAATAATTTACTTTTTTTCACTACATTGGTTTTCACTACTTTGGCCATTATAAAATAAATATATTTTGCAAAAGTGTGGTAAATTGAGCGGGCTGGAAAAAATTTCAAGTGGACTGGCCACCCCTGATCTAGACTAATTTCTATGTATCACAGGAATGATACATATAAATAATTTTAGAACAAAATAATATCTAAAACTGGCACTTATCAAGTAAATTCTAATTTAAAAAAGCATCAGAATGTAACTTTATTACTCTCCTTAGCACACTTGCAAGTCTGACCTGAAAACTTCTCTTAATGTCTGTTTCACACCGTATTTAAAAGCAAATGCTACAGTTGGCCCACCTGATGGTGCAAGAAAGGATTTTCAGGTTGAACAGCACAATGCACAATTGTACAGTTAAAAAATTTGGTGATAAGCAATGCAGATTAATTTCACAATGCCAGATAAGAAAGACTATTTTCACTGAATTATACTCACAAATAACAGCATTGTTCTTAGAAATAAGAACTATTAAAAAATCACAAATGAATCAAAAATCTTGTCCATACTCTGTTTCAAACTGCAGGCAACGTAGTCAAAGTAATTCTGGATTGAGCAATGCAAAGAGGTACCTACTCTACATTGACATCACTCGCAGAACTGGTGATAAGGTAAGTCAGCTTCCAAAACCGTTCACTGGTTATCATCTGAAACAGCTGGTCACAAAACCAACATGGTATCTTAACAGTAATGAAGGCCTATTGTTGCAAACAACCAGACTAATTCAAATATATTTCAGTGGATTTAGGAGTAAGCAATAATTGTAACAATAAAGTCAATAGACGAAGATAAAATGTCCATTTATGGAACTGAAAAAGTTTCAAAGGACTATTTCCGAAAGTATCTACATAAGTATCATTCTTGTCAAGTAACAGGATATGCTAATGTTTGGAGAGATGTGGGTTTTTCACAAGCACAATTAGGAAAGATATAGACAGATGGAGACAACAACAGACAATCGTAGACAGGGAGTATCATCCGCAATACAAGTGAAAAGATTGGATGTAGTCTTCTCGGGAGACTAGCCGAGTGAGTAAGATGTTTCCACACGATATTTCGGCGATCTCAGACTCCGTCGCCATCTTCTGGTGAAGTGCCGGATCCGTCAGAGGGCTGCTTCTTATAGCCTCTGAATGCGCGCGTGGTGGCGTGCGCGCAGCTGGTTGGCTGACTCGGTCGGCGCCTAGGCGGTGGAGTGGGGGTTGGCGCCGGTAGGAGGCAAGCGTGGGCGCAGTTGGTCCGCAGCCGCCGTGCTGTGCACTTCGGCGCGCTGACGACGTATTGCATTAATGACAGGTGCCCACGCTTCGCTCAGCTGGTATCCACAGTCCCGGTTGACGAGATTGCGCGTGGTGCGAATTTCAACTGCTTCTGTGAGAATACTGTCCCAGAAGTTCCTTGTGCGCGCCAATATCCTGGTATTCTCAAAATCGAAGCCATGGCGTTGTTCCAGGCTATGTTCTGCCACCGCCGATTTTTCGCTCTGCCCCAGACGCACGTGTCGGGCGTGTTCCAGACATCGCTGGTTAATGCATCGTACCGTCTGGCCTATGTATCTCTTACCGCATTCACATGGAATGCTGTAAACTCCCGGTGTTCGGAGTGCCAGGTCGTCCTTGGGGGAGCGCAAGATGTTCTTCAGCTTCGGTGGCGGCAGGAAGATGGTCTTAATCCCGTTTCTGGCCAGAACTCTGCCAATTCTCGACGTTGTAGGACCGGAGTATGGCAAGAAGGCAATGCGATCCTGTGGCTCGTTCTCGGTATTATTGAGCCTGCGTCTCGGTTCTCGGAATGCCAGTCTGATCTGATGCTCCGAGTACCCGTTGCGCCTGAATGTCTGCCGTAGGTGTTTGACTTCGCCCGGTAGGCTGTCGACATCGCAGAACATAGCCTGGAACAACGCCATGGCTTCGATTTTGAGAATACCAGGATATTGGCGCGTACAAGGAACTTCTGGGACAGTATTCTCACAGAAGCAGTTGAAATTCGCACCACGCGCAATCTCGTCAACCGGGACTGTGGATACCAGCTGAGCGAAGCGTGGGCACCTGTCATTAATGCAATACGTCGTCAGCGCGCCGAAGTGCACAGCACGGCGGCCGCGGACCAACTGCGCCCACGCTTGCCTCCTACCGGCGCCAACCCCCACCCCACCGCCTAGGCGCCGACCGAGTCAGCCAACCAGCTGCGCGCACGCCACCACGCGCGCATTCAGAGGCTATAAGAAGCAGCCCTCTGACGGATCCGGCACTTCACCAGAAGATGGCGACGGAGCCTGAGATCGCCGAAATATCGTGTGGAAACATCTTACTCACTCGGCTAGTCTCCCGAGAAGACTACATCCATTCTCAACGCCGAGAAAGACTTCGTTCCTATATAAGTGAAAAGATTGTTTAAAAAACAGTGTTATACAGATGCATTTGAGAATGGTAGGGCTGCAGAAACCTAAACAAAGTTCAGAAATATAGTAAAAAATAGGATGTTTGTGAAGCCTCACATATAACAGTATAGGTATGAATGTTCAATAACATGGCAGTCACTTAGAGTGATTTGAGGAAACCAAGGAACACCAAATCTGGATGGTTAGACAGGAATTTGAAGTGTTAATACCCACCCACCACACTCAGAGAGCCCAGCAGTTTCGCTTAGGTTGAAATTCAATCTGGACCAGAAGAAAAATGTGGCAAAAGGTACAAGGAACCTATAGCAAATTTTTGAGATTCAATATCTCAAAAACTAAGCAAGGTATCAAAAAAGTTTATTCTTCACTTTTGATTTGTCACACCGAGTTACATACATATCAATCATCAAATTGCTGTGTGCAGGATTCGAAGATGATTGCAGAGAATGCCGTCAAAGCCTTTTCTTCAAACATCATCCGGCAGTGAAGCTATGAATATTATAGTTCAGTGACACACTGCAAAAGTCTTTGCTTACACATCATAATATTTCATAATTATTCACTTTAAATATGCAAATAAAATATTTTAAAAATTAATTACCTACACAGAAAGATAAAGATATAGCAGGAAAAAAAGTGATGTTTCCATGGCTATATTATTGCAATGACTGAAACAACTGGTGGAATGTGGGCTTTGGGGTGTAAGAAAGGAGTCGATAAGGAAAGGTATGATGAATCCATTCAAATTTACTGCATGAGAAAATTTTCAACCAGAGTTGCAAAATTTCTTTTACCAACCAGCAAGTAATGACATTCTAAGAATACTGTAGTAGAAATTTTCATTTACAAATTGGCATACCTCTTTTCAGCATTTCAGTGGCTTTGTTCTCTGGCATTTTGATTAGCAGTGAGCCCACTGACATCCACACTTTGCCGCCCTGCGTACTGCGCTGCAATGCTCTCAGAGCCTCCCTGGTCTGATTGCGCCTACGGTCGAGAGCAACACTTTCACTCCGGTCTCTCAATATTTCTTCTCCAATTTCCTCAATTTCAGTAAGGAGACGTAAACTCTGTTGAGGATTTTCCAGGTATCCCAAACCTGAAAACATACGAGTTCTAATGTTTAAACACTTGCAATTACAAATATAAAGACAGTTCAAGACTATAAACCTGCATATTTTAACTGTAAACAACATGATTTGTACAGCAATATTTCATTTCACTGATAGACTGTCATGAAGTGTGTTGAAATAATCTCCTCAAATGAAAAATGGAAAGTCATGGAAAACTGAAATATACATGGCTGGACAGGGATTCAAACCTGTATCCCCCCAAATACTAGGTGCGAGAGTTACCACCAACCCCGACTCAAGGCAAATAGTAGAGAGGGATTTGAAAGTCCTTCATTAACTACAGTAGGTGATTAGAGGATTTAGCAGGCAAGCGAGAGAAATGGGTTACAAACCTTTGGTTGGGCCATAGCTCGAGAACTGTGGGATAGTATGGAACCCACTTTATGGGTATCAAATATATAGGAAGTTGAAGAGTGTGAAAAGGAGGGCAGTTGGATCATGGAAATTACTGTACGTGGCAGTGCGTTATGAGTCATTAAAAAGGGGGGAGGGGGTTATACTGTGCTGGGTGTGTTAAGGCATATGCTGGTGATGAGGCCTGCACGATAACTGAAAGATAAGTTGCGAGTACTACAACAGGTGTGAAAGAAGACCTCGATCATAAACTTACTCTTAATTGCAGACATTAGGTACTGTGGACATTTTCTTTTGTGGTTACGGAAGACACTAGACTAGTAACTTACCAAGGGATACGCTGAACAATTTACCAAAATGCCATAAGATTTTTTTCTGTGTATATTGCAATCAAAAAGAAAAATTACTCCAATTACAACGCAGGGGACGTTTGTGCATCCCAAGAAATTTTGGTGTATTTTCTGGAGCTAGGCAAATAACTTGCTACCCTTTATACCAGATGTTTTACTGCAGTCTTTACACCTTCTTGACAGAGGTATTAGAGAAGTGAGTGATCACGAGGAATTCAGTCGGCCATGGCCTTTTGGAGAAACCATCAGTCGTCACAGAGGAGACATACATCAATTAAAGTGTCTGAATCAGCAATATTTACTACAACAAAAATAATAAAACAATCAATGTTGCACAAAGAATTTTCTGCCCTCCAACCGGAGATGTGCCCTAAGTACGAGTTAAATTTCAAAGCTGGTGCCCGACTTCATTCGGTATGCATCTGAATGTCACATCTGTGTAATGTGCTTCACTGGTGGGAGCCCCGAGAATGTTTTATACTGTTTATCCACTGAAAAAGCCTCAGATGTTCCAAACAATGATGAAGTTAGTTTTTTATTAGTTATTTAGGTTTTTATTTCTGCTGGGAAAGAACTGTAAAAACCTTAAAACCAACTAACTTAGTCCACAACCTGAAGGTTGGTTGGATCCTCCCGAAGGAGGTATACTCAGCCATTGTGTCAGAGGTAGAATGGCCAGTTCCGTTCCTCTAGGTCCTACAGTTTAACGTGGAATCCGAACTACGGAGCGACCTGGCATAGCTCATATGATCAAACACAATTCTTAAAAATTCCTATGCCTGCCAGGACTGGAGCAACGAACTTTTTGAAAGTAAGCACCTTAACCACTGAGCTAAGAATTAAGAAAATTAAAAAATAATCTAGCAAATAATTTTGTATGTGGGTGACGCACATTATATCAAATATATACATTTCTACAATAAATATGGTTCCAAAACAATAACACTCGCAACTAACAGAACGTGTTCACAAAAAATTGTTACTAGGCCTACTTAACAAGGAATTGGCAAAAAAAAAAAACTATTGGATAGGAAATTAAAATAAAGATAGGCTCCTCCATCTTTTGAATGGCGCTAGAAGAAACTAGCCTTATAATTTCTGCATACGTTCCTTGGGAGATATTTACAGATCTGTGTATATTATAGTCATCAAATTTATACTGTTCAAGTAAGGTCATTCGGAATGTTAGCAGTTCTATATAAATTGTTATACAGAAATGCATATTATTACCGTTTCACACTTACTGCAGCAGTGTAATTGCAGACTGAATCAAAAACTGACATTTCTTGGAGTTGGTTTCCAACATTCCGTCAGTTCTTATGATACATACAGCAGCTGTACATCACATTCATTATGCTTAATATCATTACATGTCACATATGCAAATACGGCTTCAAGCGATCAGTTACCATATAACATTATGGCCATTTTAGTGTGAAATTAATATATATTTCATGGGTACTATATCAAATACATATTCTTAAATAATACCACCCAACGATAGTGTGAACAAATTTTCAGATTGAAAGGATAATTCCTTCTAGACGGATATGATAAAGGAGCTGGAATGGGATTCATTGCAAGACAGGAGGAGGATGAGGAGGGTCATGGGAGTGTACAGGGCATATACTAGTGATGAGGCATGGAAAGATATTGCAATAGGTATGAAAAGTAGTGCATGGAAGGGAAAAGATGACCATGACCACAAGCTGGCACTCGATTTCAGGCACAGGGGTGTGGGAAGATTCTCTTTTTTAGGTAAGGGTGTCAGGGATTGGAATGAGTTACCAAGAGAAATGATGAATAATTTACCGAAAACTTTGAAGGAAATTAAAGATAAAATTTGTAGAGGCCAAATGTTGGTGGGTGCAGGATAGGGGGAAGATGGGTGTGTAGGGATATTGCCACCGGAGCCTGTGCTCCATTGCAATTAAATTAAATTAAAATTAAATTAAGAGTTATTCTCATTGCAGAGTCACTTAAATGTAAGTTTAGATGAAGGACTTGTTGCTTTCCACAGACAACATCAAGGCAAGTGATGATGCTTGTGAACAGGGAAGCAATAGAACTATTTTGAACCACAACGTGACAACAGATTCCATTGAGCTGTGAATCATAAACCAACAGAAATTTCAAAAAATATTTATTGATATCCATATAAGACCCATTGTTACATGGATCAAGCAAACAATAAAAATAAAAAAATATAGGCTACTTTATTTTCCCACTATGTACTTTTTTTCCTTACCTTTAACAACCAAAGTACTTTATTTTTGATAAAAAAGGTGGCAAGCCTAGTTCCCACCCACCCAAACATGGAGCCACTCTCATATCAGAATGCATCACATATATGGACGTTGCGCGATTCGACCAGCCGGTCAAATGTTGTCTCTGAGACCGTGCGCCTCTCAACCACGGTGAGATGACACGAGTACGCGGCATATCATTACACGTCACGGTGATCTCTATGACCAAAAAACAGAGAAATATGCATGCAAGTACGACCTCAAAAACAGGTAAATATGACATAAAAATAACAAAATATCGCCAAACATTTAAATTTATAATCCATTAACTTGCTCGATTATAGCGTTTACACCATTTGTTTTATCTAGTAGTGTCGCTTTCATTCAGACAATATAATTTGCTTCCGTGCACTCACTTCACCATTGCGAAATTAAGTTTTAAATCGTTTTGTCGAAGTCACTTTGATTTGACATAACTTACAGAAAATTCCTTCCTCTGTACCAAGATACTCCTCTCCACATTGCTTTACGTAACTCCATAGCTTCGCATTTACAGAAAATTTTTCTTTCATCATGGTGGCACTCACCGATCCACTGCAGATTTAACTCTGATTGAGAATTATTTTCAAAAGTATTGGCGACAATCAGACATTGATTGACGCGGATCTACACAGGCATGCTGCTGCTGCATTGTCGGTATTAAAAGGCGGGCGGAGCATTACGTTTAGAGAGTGACTATAATAACGTATAACTTCAATTCTTGACTGGTGAGTTGTGATCAATTCAGGGAGAATTAGTTTTGTTTTTTCCTCCAATGTATAATAAGAGTACAGTTCTTTGAATAATTATCTTTTCATATATAACTTTAGTGAATTCCCACCACTGTTAAAAAATTACCAGATTTTTCCTCAAAATATGATCGTATAACCATAAGTATTATCGTAATATGAAAAAAAAAAAACAGAAGAATGGCCTCAATAAGGATTTATATGATATATAAAATACATTAAAATACAATTAGAAAGGTGATATAAGTGTTATATTCATCATTACAGGTCAAAGAGAATGCAGGGAACCCTAGTGACGAGACTTTGATAGAATAATCAGAAGTAGCGCTTTGATAGGAAGAAATTGCCATGACCACAAGCTAGCACTGATTACAGACATAAGGGGAGGAAAAATTTCTTTCGCTGGCCAAGGAATCAGGGGTTCAAACAATTACCACTGAATACCCAAGCAATCAACTTGTACCATTTAAAGAATTTGACATTAAAATTCGTGACGGAAAAGAAGATTGGTGGTGAGATTTTGTTTCAAAGTATTTACAATTAAAAACACGAAATGGGAAAGCAGGTTATAACGGCCATGAGACCTGTAATGAAATTGTATTTTTATAATTATTTGTACCAAGCTGGGAACTGAGTAAATATGGGTTTGTATATTTTTTTGCAATTATGTCGGGAAAAGCGTGTTGGGGTTTAGTTTAATGAAAGATGTAGTCTCTTGTTAAACTGGAATGCATAAGTTTATTTCTGCTGATTGTACATAATCAACCAACCAACTTCAACTGATATGACCGCTTACTAAAGTACACATATCACTTAATTTGACGGTGGATAAGGCTAATACAGACTGGTCGCCAAAGATACAGATCCGACTACGGTAACATAGACCCAGGCTTGAGCAATATGTTTTCCCGATCTAAGTCAGCGCTTCACTTAAACAGTTCAACTTCATGTATAGTTCTCCAAACTGCTTAAAACCATCAATACTCATCAACTAAGAGCTTAAATGGCAGTCCCACGTGCATTACGCTACATCCACAACTTCGCATGCTTGCTACATCATGCGCCGATCGGTCTCCACTGACTCCATATGCTCACTGCCGGGCCTCCTTCTACCGAACAATCTCATTGTCGCTAGACTAAGTCTTATTGTTACAATTACGCTCTGACAGTTTGATGACCAATTAATTCCTATGCATTAGCCTTTCCACTCTACTCTTTTAGTACCAAAGTACTGTCTCATCACAACCCCCCTTGATTTACGTTTGCCTTTGGGATTTATTCACTAATGGCAAACTAAATCCACCCAAGAAGGATGAGACAGTTCACCTTATATCATGTTATACACAAAATATTAAATTACAATCCAAATTTCAAATCCTAGTTACTTTAAAGTTGGTGGTGGTTTTCTTATTCTCTACATCTGTTTACAAGCATTGTTTATAGCTTTACAACAAATTGAAATATAATATCTTTAAATGGTACATAATTACTCCTCTCAAATCAGATTCATCAAAATTACACATCTTTCACATTTTCCTCTCCAACTTTAACAGTCCATAATATTGTCAAAATACTAGTCCTGTTACAACGCCACTACTAATTAAACAGAGTCCACCCGTCGTGCACCAATCTGATAATTCAGTGTGGGATATGGGTGGCTATGTGCACCAAAATACTGCTATTCTCAACCCTCTTTCATAAAGAAAAATATGAATCTCATAACAGATTATTGCACACTTATTACAGTACAGAAATGAACATTCATGCACATATCATAGTAGACAAATGACATACATAAACAAACAACATAAGATATATGAAATTAGAAAGCAGAAAAAGAAAATATGTTATATACATTGTGTTTGCAGCTCTATTAGCCTGCTTGACTTGTAGCATAATGAGCTATTACAGCTCCAAATTTTTTGTTCTCTCTCTACGTGGCTTGTTAAGGCACAAATTATGTTTCTTATTAGCAAGTAATCCATCAAAATAAGAGCTGTTTACTCTCTAGGGAGGCACCAAGTGCGTCCCTGCAGTTAAAGCCAAGACCTTTTTCCTTACTTTCCACAGCATTCTTGACTTGTTACATACATTTTGATGTTAAGCCAAGTAGATCTTTGACCATAAACCATGAACAATAACCCTATTAAATATGGGGAAATCATTCCTACTCTTGCTCGTACCTCTTATGAGAATCTTGGTGCTGCCCCCCTTCAAATTATGGATCGCGGTAGAAGCACCCCCCTTCAGATTAGGCAACTTAACTGAGTTACCCCCCCTTCAAATTTGTTGAACGAGGGCATGTTTGTGAAGGTTTACTGAACTTCCTGGAATTGGAAAATAGATTAGACTTACCCGTGGTAACTGATTGACTGTTGAATTATCTGAGTCATTTAAAGGTGATGACACCTGGAATTTGGTCTTGTTTCTGGAAACTAGATCCTGATTGAGAGTTAAATCAATTAAAGGACTAGCCTGGATAATAGTTATACCTTCGCTACCAAATCCTGACTACTAGATTCTCTGCGGTGCTACGGACACTTAAATCTGGAGGAACCAAAGGTGAGGGAGTGTTGTTGATAGCAACATTATCATTGGAAGGTGAGGACACCTGGAACTCGGTCACGCCTGCAGAAACTAAATCCTGATTTAGAGTTAAATCATTTAAAGGTCGAACCTGGACAATAGTTATACTTCCAGCCACCGAGTCCTGAATATCTGTTGCTGCTGCTGCTGTAGTATCAATTTTTTCACTAGCATGGGGAGTAGGGTGTTAATCGCCCTTTCCCACCCGTAATGACTTGTAGGGTTTCAGTGACTTAACATTGTATGTTCCCTTAATAGCTTGGGTGGAGGGTACAACCAGAGATCTTTTATTAAAAATAGCTTGGGTGGAGGGTACAACCAGAGATCTTTTATTAAAAATAGCTTTGGTGAAGGGTACAACCAGAGATCTTTTATTAAAATTATTGCTGGCACTTGGTCCTCTAAGTACCGAGCCCTATGAACTTCTCTACGAAAGAAATCACCCAAACTTTTAGGCCTACCATTCCATTTCCTCCCACTGGATATGGACCTCCTAACTTGGTATTGGACCTCCTGGGGCCCGTACTCCCCCAAAAACCTATCCTTGAAACCGTCATAAGTAGAGCACTGTTGTACAATACCATTTCCCCAAAGCTCGGCTGTTCCTGCTAGGCAACTAAGCACACAATTTATTTTCTGCTGCTGAGAATAATGTACAAATTGTGTTGAGCGTTCGAACTGTTTCAGGAAGTCAACAGGGTGCAGGTTGCCATCCCCGTTGAAATTCCTGTAATCAACTTTTTCTGATGTGACTATCACTCCCTGTGGCCCTAACATACCTTGCTGTGGATTTAATTGTTCTACCACGTTGGCCTCTAACGCATTCACCCTTGCTGTCACCTGACTCTCTAATAGTTACACCTTGTCTACACTTGTTAATATCTTCTGTAATTGTGCTACTAAGGATTGTAAGGGTTTCAACAGTCTTCGCAACCTCGGCTACCCTAGCCTGTGTATGGTTACACACTGTCTGTAAGACTCCAACCTCCTGTTTACATTGTTCAAAATTGTCTGTTAAGTTGGCAATAGTTGCTGCAATGCAGTCTACTTTATTGTGAATTACCTGAATGTCCTGTGTCTGCTCTTTCAGTTCTAAGTTAAGCTGGTTCATCTGTGTGTCATGTTCGTTAACCCTTAAGGTAACTGAATTGACCTGTTTGGCTTGTGAGTCTAATGCTATAGTAAATGACTGTTCTAACTGTTTAAGTTGTGATTCAAATTTTGAGCTAAATGAATCTAGTGATTGTTTAATTTCTAACCTATCCTGTTCAGCTTGTTTCGCCTGTGATTCAAGTAGTTGTTTGGTTTCTAACCTACTCTGTTTAGTTTCTAACCTACTCTGTTCAGCTTGTGATCCTATTAATTGTTTAGTTTCTAACCTACTTTGTTCAGTTTCTAACTTCCTCAGTTCAGCTTGTGATTCTAGTAATTGTTTAAGTTCTAACCTACTCTGTTCCGCTTGTGATGCTAGTAACTGGCCTAACCTCGTTAGGATATCGCTATCGACTGGCTGGTTCATTTGCCTACCTGCCGTGGGAAATGTGATTACCCTATCATCCGATGAAGATTCACCATGTTCAAGTTGTCTTGGATGTTCCCCCTGTGAGTTAAAACCTATCAGTTCATCATCAGATGATGATGATCTAGAAACTTGCAATTGAGTATCAAAGAAAGTGTCCTCCTGTCGGTCGCGCAATAAATCTACACTTGCATTTGTATTTGGTACAGTAAGGGGTGTTACTTCCATAATATCTCCCAAATATTCAGTTTGATTGTCCAAAGTTTCATCTGCATTATCCGCAAATGATGAATCCCCCCCGGACTGGTATATTAGAAATCGGTTCCTTATTCATTGTATCTTTAAAAGAAAAAAAAAATATATATATATATATTCACAAAAAGGACACAACGCTGGAACTATCCACAGCAACAACGCTGCAGTTATTTACAAAACCGAACACACAAATATGTGCCCTCCAAAATGATTAAGCGCCAAATTGCCCAAATAGAACACCTCACATATACACATGAACAAAAAATATAATAAAACCACAGAAACCCAAAATCTAAAGCACTAGTAATGTTTAGGTTGAAAAGAAGTTGCTTAATATGGTTTGAGATAAGCGCGTATGCTTGTATTAATGATCCACTTGTATTATCAAATTACGTCGCTTATGGAAACAAAAGTCACAAACACAACTAAACCTCAAGGATGGTACCATATGTTCAATGCAAAGATGATCTTAATAGCAAGTTAATCTGTGCACTGCGGATCAAGCGATTAAAACCTTTGCATCTAATTCTTTGTAGCGTCTGTGGTCTCTGGCCCGCAAATGTCAACAAGCAATATGGCGTCACTCTGTATTTGAGAGAATGATCGCTACAATACAGAAAATTAGGTATCTGAAATTAAAGTTTGAATGAAATGAATAATAGAAAATTTTGAACAATATGGATAAAGTTTGCTAACAACAAGCCACGTAGTTACACGTTTAATGTTAAGCTTATGTACAATGGAACCAAATGCAGTGTCGGAACATTACGTAAATTATCAAAAGACTTTGAAACCATGAAATTGCGGAATAAAATGCTACTTGTTGGTAATAATTAACCTTGTTGGATCTGAATTGCCGCACAAATCTAATGAACTTAGTGGTTTACTGTATAACACATGCGTATGGTTCACGTGATACCACTAGCAATTACTACGTTTTTGAAGCCTATAATTACTGAATTAAATTGATTTTTGTCACACGTGTGGGCAAATCAAACACTGAATTTAACACGGAATTGCTTGCAGAAATTACTTTTATGAATTGCACTTATTGTCACACACTACGCCGCTGCTGCTGTAGTTATTGAAGCCAAAATTCTACGCAAGCGGGCGACTTATCTGTTCTGTTGATCGCTGATGATAGAACTGCAATCGCCTGGAAACCCCTGGAACTGCTTTCACGGCTGCTCCTCCCGGCTCGTTGTCTGCAAACGGCTGCACCTCGAAATGTATACTGCCGAAATGGTTGCCCACTGCTCGACTCTCGTTGACTGAAGATTAACGCCTGCGTCTGTTGCGTCGTTACCGTAGTTCGAAGTCGACGTTTTAATTGTCTCCTCCGTTGGTCACCACACGCACGCCATGTCGGGAAAAGCGTGCTCGGGGATTTAGTTTAATGAAAGTTGTAGTTCTCTTGTTAAACTGGAATGCATAAGTTTATTTCTGCTGATTGTACATAATCAACCACCAACTTCAACTGATATGACCGCTTACTAAAGTACACACATATCACTTAATTTGACCGTGGATAAGGCTAATACAGACTGGTCGCCAAAGATACAGATCCGACTACGGTAACATAGACCCAGGCTTGAGCAATATGTTTTCCCGATCTAAGTCAGCGCTTCACTTAAACAGTTCAACTTCATGTATAGTTCTCCAAACTGCTTAAAACCATCAATACTCATCAACTAAGAGCTTAAATGGCAGTCCCACGTGCATTACGCTACATACACAACTTCGCATGCTTGCTACATCATGCGCCGATCGGTCTCCACTGACTCCATATGCTCACTGCCGGGCCTCCTTCTACCGAACAATCTCATTGTCGCTAGACTAAGTCTTATTGTTACAATTACACTCTGGCAGTTTGATGACCAATTAATTATTATGCATTAGCCTTTCCACTCTACTCTTTTAGTACCAAATTACTGTCTCATCACAATTAATTGTGATTTTGTGTAAGTGAACATCGTTTTATGGAGATAAATTATGTAAATGGAATGTGATATGTTCAAAAATAGTATTATACACGAAACATTGATATTCTGGTATTTTCTGTAACGGTTATTTATATAAGGGATCTGGGGCTGTTCTCGCCCCTAGCAGGCCTGGCAACGACACTGGTCACGTGACATCTCCACCAGCCACACAGAACTGCGTGTCTTCTGGCTGCTAAATTTTTTGGCCGATAATGGCATCAAAAATAAGCAGATAAAATCACACAACTCATCGCCTTCGTCAAAAACAAGTTCGGGTTTCTATTCTTCAGTGAACGCTTATCTTGGGAGAGGTAATAATTGTTTTTAAAGCTCTTCATCTGCCAGGCAAGTATTTGTAATAACTCATAAATCATATTCGACTGATGTAATCCTCCTGTCTGTTGCAACTCCTCCGTGATAACGAGCTGATGGGAACTAATTTCAATGCATCAGATACGACAGGCTTCTGTTTAATCCACGTCACATTTCACTATTGAAACATAATTCTGCTCCCGCAGTGGCTTTGCCTCCTGCCAGAGACAATATATCCTCCTGCTGAAGGATCACTGCGATTCCAGCTGTTGTCCGCTACTTCAGTCACGTGGTCTGTGTGGCCCTCTCTTTCAAACAGATTTTGTCAAAGTGGAACAATGCGACGGCGCACGACGCTGAAATCACACAAAAAACATTTCGACCGTCAGAAGTTACCTATCATTATATGCAAACTAATTTGTGGACCCTTTTATCTGAATTTCGCATATTTTCGACTTCACATAAAAACATACTCTATTGCAGCCTACTCCTGGTACCAATTCTTAACTACTGCGCGTTTCTTATTTTTTTTTTTTTTTATCTGCTTAACGTCTCTCTAACAGCGAGGTCTTTAGAGACGGAAAACGATGGGGGGCAAGGAATGGGAAGGAAATCGGCCATGGCCATTTGAAGGAAGCATCCCGGCCTCCGCGTTTCGACTTGAAACATGCCCTATTTTACTATTGGGACCACGGGCCTTAAACTTTTCGAAACCCTGTCAAAACCAGAGCAGTAGTTTCTGCGTGAAGAGAACTCCACGAAAAATTGATGTTGGTGGACACTTTAATTTCTCAGCTTTCGCGATTCTTCACCATTCCTCCTAGCACCTGAGTTGGTACCTTAATCAAAACGACCAGTAGATTTTGCTTGAATGGAGTTAATCCAAACAGACACAAAATTTAAAAATTCATGATTCATTTTTCTGTATTTCATCAACAGTGCGTCAGACTAATTTTTTATTATTATTATTTACTTTAATCTTGAATGCACAGACTGGTTGTAGTCTTATCATATTTACAAGTATCTCATCATTTTACAAGTAGTTCAGCACTTGAAATCAACACTCGCCGAGATGTTGTAACCTGTATCTTGTAGTAATGTTACCCAGCTCTAAATACACCGTGAGCCAAATATTCCGACAGACTCTGGATACTTGCTGCTTGCTTACCTCAGGACTGGAAAAGTGCGGAGTAATGATGGTATATAAAGGAGGAGTAGAGTCGAAAATTATAGGCCAATCAGTTTTACATCAGTGGTAGGTAAATTAATGGAGAGATTGATACGCAACCACATTGGAAATATATCTGAGGAGTGTAAGTGGTTTTCAAGACGGCAACATGGCTTTAGGCAAGGATATTCATTTGAATCTCAGTTGGTGGGATATATGCAAGATATTTCCGATGAAATGGACAAGACAGGCCAGATTAATACCGTAGTGTAGCACTAGAAGTTTCAAAGGCCTTTGACAGAGTGAGCCATAAAATCGTAGTAAATAAGGTAAAAACTATTGGAGTGGATGAGAAAGTGATTTGCTGGGTAGAAGAATTTTTGAAAGGTACAAAACAGAAAATTACTGTAGGAAATGCAGTATCAAAAGAAGTAGAAGTAAAAATGAGAGTGCCAATACGCTACCCGCGTATTACGACCGTTACTATTCGTTATTCTAATGATTGATTGTATTGCTAGTAGCACACCCAGTGGCGACTAATTTGAAGGGGCAGGTTTGTTGATCGCTAAGTGACTTTGCTAGAGCAGTACTATGAGATCTCAAACTTCATAAACGGATAGCTTTGCAAATGAAAAAATCCCGAGATGCACATTTATTTTACGTTTATTGAAGAAAAACATTTAAAAATGATACTGGTTAATAACGAAGGTTCCAGAAACTTACAAAAGGGCCGTTGCTTGTTCTGCACCGCCAGTCAGTGGTACAAACAATATGAGATGGTTAAAAAGAATTAAAACATTAATATTTTACTTAAAATCAAATTGTAATAACCTTGAAAGAAAATAAAAACATTTTAAAGAATTTTGACATAACACTGAACAAAATAAATAAAATACGCCGAAATACGGTAGTGGACACAACTCGCAACCAATGTGTTTATATTAAAATGTCAAATACCAGTCTCAGTTAACAACAACAATTACTCACTCAATTCCTCTAAGCTTAATATTCTGCGGTACGAGGCTGGGTTCGTTACAGAAGAGTGTTGAAGTAAATAGAAAGTGTAAGGTCTAGTGTCTTTTATTTTATTTTGTACATGTAGGCCACTGATATAGTGTAGCATCCAGCCTATAGTAACATTATTATTCATTTGCTTACCAAATATTAAAAGTCTGGTCAGTATGTAATTAACTTTTAATAGTTCACTTCCAGTTTCGTAACTGTGTTTCTGTAGGAATTCAAAACATGCTTTCAGTATGTTATAAGGGTACAATAAAACATTTTCCAGATGTTAAAATGTACACATAATTAAAAAATTAGGCCCATGTAAGTTAGTGGCCTGCAGCATAGTTTTTGACAGTTTAGAGGTCCTCCGGTTGAGAAACGCTATTCTGATGTACATACCACAGACAGCGATAGCTGTCATTCTTTGCACCCGCTTCAGAGCTGAACGTCTGGGCCTGCGAGCTCTTAAGGTCCCGTCAAACAGAGCGCGGGCAGCGTGCGCGTGCTAAACAAGGGGTGCTCGCCGCGTTCTGACGATGTCAAACACAGCGCGGGCTGTCCGAAGCGATCCAATGTGGGGAACAAGCGTCATGCGAAACGATCACAGTATTTGGCCACAGGTGACTCGCTTTTTCCTTCCGGATCACTAATACGACTGTCTCCAGTATAGTAAAAGAAGTAGCTGGGACGTTTTACAGCTTGCATATTTACCTGTTCCGACAGATGATGTGTGAAAAACTCCGAGGAGGGGTTCAGAGTACCTTGGCACTTTCCCAATTACATTGCAAGTGTAAACGGAAAACACGTGAAAATAAAATGTCCTAACAACATTGGCTCAAGCTATTCTTGTTACTTTTTTCCATAGTTTTACTGGATATTTTTGATCCAGTTTACAAGTTCCTTGTAGTTGATATTGACAGATACAGCCGGACAGTGACAGTAGCATCTATCAAAATTTCTCCTTTTATTCTGAATTCGTTCACTGTGAAACTATTCTATCTTCGAAAGCATTGCCAGGTATGCATACCCCCGTCACTCGTATTTGTGGCCGACGAAGGTTACGCACTGCAGACTTATTTAATGCGCCCTTTTCAGACAGACGATCAAAGAAAATATTTAATAAATGACGTTTCGTTGAAAATGGTTTTGGCATATTAGCCCAAAAGTGGAGTGTTTATCTAGAAATGTAGACGGAACTTGAAACTACAATTCATGTTGTTAAATCTATATGCTGCTTGCGCAGTTATCTTCGATGTAATAATGCTGCAGGTATCACAAATAATGAAATATTAAATAGTCCAGAACGGCGTTCTCAAATACAATGCCGACTAACCAGAGATTTGGTTCAAATGAGAAATCATTACGTCGCTTACTTAAATGTATCGTAAACATACGTGTTTACTAATTTCCTGCTTACTCAGGTAAAGAGAATTATATGTTATATGTCAAAAGTGCAAATAAATAATAATAAGTTGTAACTAAATAAATGTAACCAATAAATAATGATTATGTAAAAATATAATTCAAATCAGATTAAATAAAATGTTTTAAATAAATAAATAGTAATGCAAATAGCAGTGGCTAGTTTATTTCATTTTCTCTACAATTTCACTCCAAACTTCACTTTTATTGTTATTTTCACAATCGGAATAGCGTGAATCAAATAAATAATCTTTTTCTCGCACCAAATTAACTAATTCCTCTATTTCGACATTCGCCAACTTGACGTGATCGCGCGATATCTGTGTGCACGCACAACCTGATCGCGCGTTCTGCCCGCCTTCTGTCTGACAGGGTTGATGCAGTACAACGTAATACAGTGCCCGCTGCGTGCAGACTTCCCTGCACGCGCCCGCTGCCTGCGCTCTGTTTGACCGGGCCTTTAACCTTCCTTTGTGTTCGTGAACGCTCCCTAACTCAGATTCTACGTCAAAATGGCGGAATACCACGCACACTGTCACCCAACAGTAAAACCACAACAATTTTTATTTTATCGACAAATAATTTCAAATCGGGATTCTCTATCTTTCGCCAATAAACTTCTAAGCTGAATTTCTTGCCTCCATTACTGCGTGTACCCTAGGATATTGTATAGGGAGAAGTAGCAGTGTAATTAATATCGTTGGTTTTGCGCTGCGCAGTGTTGATTTCCTTCAGTTTTTCGTGCATGATTTCACTTGAAACACCATGTTATTAAGCACCCAGTGTAAGGAAAAATTTAAGTAGAAAGGCCAAAGTGATCTCATTACAATGCTACATATGCGAAAATTTGGATTGATGTATGCTTAATGACTGAACGTATTTGCCGAGCGAGGTGGGTGAGCGGTAACACTCTGGCCTCGCACCCGGGAGGACGCAGGTTCCAGCCCATCTAGGTTTCGGTCTTCCATGGTTTCCCGGAATAAATTTTTCTCAGATGAATGTTCCTTCAAAAGGCCTACTTGTTCCCTACTCCCTGTCTTCTTTTTCCTCCTCCAATGACCTCGACGCCAACGTGTCTTAAAAGAAAAAAAGAAACCAACTGAAATGAACAAAAATATACAAAAAAAAAAATTAAAAACGAAAATAAATGGGTTTTAATTAAATCTGGCACGAAGTTAGAATACAGTCTGGATTATCACAGGGGATACCTTTCATACAAGAAAAACTGATGTTCATTTGGGCATCGAACAGGAATTCGAAAACAACGAGCAAATGAACAGAAGACGAGTGAAATCAATGATTACATTAGTCTGGAATGTAAACACGACGACCAACTGAAATACAAGAAGAAGGAAATCAGCTCTGCAATTAGTATTTGGATTTTGGAGACTCCGGACTCAAATAATTTAAGAAATCGATCCACGTGTTAGAAGGTCGCACCAACGATGTCGCGAGCAAAAGAAGAACAACGCGAAGGAAGACTGGCTGGATCTGTACTAAGCGGGTATGTCAGCCAGTACCAGATTAACCACGTAGCAGGAGGTAGCAAATTCTACGGGCCTCGCGCCTTCTGGGGGGCCTCGCGTCGCCTAGGAGCCCCGCACCTAGGCCAGATGGGCGACCTTTTTGTAGCTCTACAATTTTACCCCGGACGGCAAAAACCAAGGGCCTCTCTGTCTTAATCCGGCTCTGATTTCAGCGAGATGCGAAGGCATAGGCCACGAACATTGGAGTAGGGTGCGAGCTGGGAAAAGAGATTAGTGCAAACTTTAGTGACCAAAACAAGAAAATAAAACGAAGGCGTATGGAGATACGGACGGATCTGCGAATCGGCAATCTAAAAAAAAAAAATCGTGAAGAATATGATACGTTCACATCAAGAGAATCGTGCACACCGGATTTTCAGCGCAGACAGAATATTTTCAGGGTTTGGAAAAGCGCTCAAGACTAAAATGGCGGAAGAGTATTAAAACCCAGAGGTGCAGCTGGGAGGAGATAATAATCAAAGGCGAAGCCTGGGTAAGCAGAAGGAGATGAGAGACTTAGTCAAAACTTGGTACTAGTGAACTTGAATGGGAAGGGGCATGATGACGTAAGCGGAAGATGCTGAGGCTGAGTCACGTTTTACAGCCCAGCCTGACTCAAGATCGTAAAAAGCCATCACCAGAGGAAGATAATCCACGTCAAATATTGCGACCATACAGCGAGAATATAGAATAAATACAAATAAGCTCTCCGGATAGATCTCAAGATAATCGAAACGCCAGGAACATCACGAGCGAAAATTACCTTTTCTTCGTGAATACAAAGTTAGCTCTTCATCAAATTGTGAGGTAGATTGCTGAAGTATCGGGGCGTACAGGCGGGGGTCGTAGCCAGAGTGAATTCTACGAAAAAGTAACTTCCACACGATCATTAGTTCACGTTTTAAAAAAATCAATAACAAGTTTTTCTTAAACAGTGTTGAATATAATATTTTTTTTTAAATTGTCTTTTATAGGTAGCCGGATATGGTAAAACAAAAAAAATTGAATAATTCTATATATACTGTATATATATTTAAATACTAAATTGGATTTTTTGAAAATTAAGGAACATTTTCTCAGAAAGTATTTGCATATAATTTTTTCTTTTTTTTTTATTACTTACGGCTTTACGCCTCGTCGACGGGGTTAAGGACATTGGAGGTGGGAGGCGACTGGGTACAAGGAACGGGAAGGAATTCGGCCAAGGCCTTTTTGAAGGAAGCATCCCGGCATTCGCCTGGAGTGATCTGGGGAAACCGTGGAAACCCAAGCCTGGATGCCCGGAGGGGGATTCGAAACTGCGTCCTCCCGAATGCGAGGCCAGAACGATAACCGTTCACCCACCACGCTCGGTCATAAAATTTTTGTATGTTTCTTTTTGTTATCCAAATTACATTTTAACTCTGGCTTTCTGCAATAACTCACTTAGTAGTTAATATGAAATTTAATAAAATATTACATTTACTTAATAAAAAATGGATGTTTAAAAAAATATATTCAAAAGAAATTAGAAAAGTAAACAAAATACCCCTCTGTCCTATTTTTAAAACTGAACCGCTCTATATGTTGACTATTGGTAAAGTTAGCGTATTGAGTAGTTTACCCGTAGATGTTCCTCAAGGGTTATCATTTTTATATGGGCTTATAATTTTTATATGGGCAGTGGCTGCCCTTAAACAGTATATAAAAATCAAACACAAAAATAATAAACTGCAGGAAGAAATTATTGGAAACCGGAAAAGGTTTTTAAAATTTTCAAACAAAAACAGTTCACATCATATTTATTAGGTAACCGATTCATGAACTTTGTCATCAAACAAAGCATATGTTTTTGTCGAAAAAATCTCTGCTAAAGTATCTAATTTGTGAAAATAACTTAGTTTTAAATTAGTTTTTTGCATTAACCGTAAACTCCAGAATGATCGATATATTTTTCATAGAAACCGTACTAGGCAATATATCACTGGATAATTGAAAAAAATATGATCAGCAGTTTCGGAAATAAAAGGGTGGAAATGATATTTCTTTATGCTTTTTTGGCTAAAGTTCTGTAAATCGTGGAATGAAGGAGAAAATCCAAAGATTTTGAGAGCAGCTGGTAGCCAGCTTTTATTTGATAGCCATTAACATTAAATATTTTCTTCATCCCTCCACAAAACCCCGTGTTATTATTTTCACCCCCTCCCCCATGGTTAAAGTAAGCAACAACAAAAGTATTGCGCCATTCAAAATTTCTAACTTAAAGAATTTAGAAGTTATTAGGGTGTGACAGACAGACAGGAAAGTCCTATTTTTCACGCAGAAGGTACCACTCAGAAAGGTACTTTTGTTGAAAACTATTTTTCTAGATAGTCTCCCAATAAGTGTTTGCAGTTTTCTGACCCCTGTGCAAGCTGTTGGAGCAGCGGCCGATTCCATTTCGCCACTTCTCTGAATTTCTCCAATTCGTTTTTAATGACCCAAAGATATGACGGACAGGCCGTAGAAATCTGTCGACGAGGCTCTCAGTGAATTAGTCGACTGAGATGTTGGGTTGCCATTACCCGAAGGCTTGTCTCGGAGTGACGTTTTCAGCACAAACTTCACACACTTGTCTGTGACAACATTTTTCAGATGACAAATTTGTAATAAACTCAAAGTGCAAAACACGTCACAGCGCAGTTCTGCCTTAGAAGAAGCCCAAAACTTATAGGCCGAAACGTTTTCGTCTCGTAGTAGGACAGCATGGATACTGCTGGGGCAGCCATCTGCAGTGGCAGAGAAAACAAACCTCTCGCTTCGAACAACAGAATCGGGCGAGGTCGGTAGCGCCACACACTTCATGCCCTCTGCACTCTGATCAGAGCAGCCGACATGTTATTACTGCAGTCCAGTTTTTTTTTTTTTTTTGTAACAAATTTTATCCTTCCAGGTGAACCCTGGGAGGCGGGTTGCTGGAGGGTCTCGAGGACCCTTTTCAGCCAAACTAACCTAAAGGGGAGGGAAGGGGGATGGAAGTCGGCCGTGGCCTTGTAGCGCACCATCCCGGCATTCGACTGGAGTGACTGAGGAAAACCACGGAAAACCCCAGTCGGGTTTGCCGGATGGGATTTGACCCCAGTCCTCCCGAATTTTAGGCGGGAGGGCAAATTTGTAATCTAAAACAGAGTCAGCTTATTACATACAGAGATAGAAGAAAAAGGTGTTCTATCACTGTACGGTAGACAGATCCGTGCCATCGAATATTAATATTTTACCATCTTACTTAATAGTAACGCACGTTCCAGTGGCAATTTCCCTACATCCCAACTTTTCTCCCTTTCCTGTACTCGTCTACTTTTGCCCTCTAAAAATTTTAACCTCCAATTTTTTCACCGTTTTTGGTAATTATTCATCATTTGTCTTAGTAATTTATTCCAATCCCTGACACCATTACCTAAAAATGATAATCTTCCTACACCCTTGTGCCTGAAATCGAGTGCCAGCTTGTGGTCATTGTCATCTTTTCTCCTCGATGCATTACTTTTAATTCTTACACCAATATCTTTCCATGCCTCATCACCGATATACGCCTTGTACACTCCCATGACCCTCTTCAACCTCCTCCTGTTTTCCATTGAATAGCATTCCAGCTCTTTTATCATATAGTTTATAAGGCATGAGACTTGCATGGATATTGTGGAAGATTTGAACTGAGATATGCAACAAAAGATGTGACCGTGACCACAAATTTACACATAATTTGTTCATGTGGAAATGTATTCATATCTAGCTCGTCAATCAAGAATTGGAACAGGTTAACTGGAAATATTATGACCAAATAACAGTAAAGCTATTTAATGTGTTATTTAATGGGTGTCTCCTCACAATCAGTAACAGTAATATTAATCAGTAATGATACCTGGCATTAGACGAGGTATTTATGAATGTTATCGACGCAGAAAGTAGAAGTGAAGCGCCGCTGGTAATCCTGAGAGTGATAAGCCTCGAGGCTCCCTGAGGCGGTCTTAGTCGAGTCGCAGGGGTCTGAGATGGAGGTGAGTCTGGTCTCCACACGCCAGTCGGCGAGCCTAGATACGAGTTATGGAACCACCTAGACATACGCAACACGGCTATCACAACATACAGTGTAAAGTTCACTTCTCCACATAGTCCCCAAGAGAGTGTAAGCATTTCTCGGAACGGTCAACGAACTTTTCTATTCCGGATGCGTCGAAATCGCCCCCAGCGCTGTGTAACCACCTGGAGACAGCTGCTTTCACCTCCTCATCGTTTCGGAATCGTCGTCCACCGACATCCTTTGTCAGCTTACCTTACACATGATAATCGCGTGGCGCTGAGTCTGCCCTGTATGGAGGATGTCGCCATCACTTGAATCGCTGCAGCAGTTCCGACGTTCGGCGAGTCGTGTGAGGTCTTGCATTTCCGTGCAACAAAATCACGCCGGCGCTCAGTTTTCCCCGCCACTTTTCTTTGATTGCCTTACGCAACAGGTTCAACGTTTCCGAAACGATGAGGAGATAAAATCCGCTCTCTCCAGATAATTCCTACGCATCCAGAATCGAAAACTTGGTTGACCGCTCCGAGAAATGGGGACTATGTGGGAAAGTGAACTTGCATTGTATGTCGTCATAGCCGTGTTGCCTATGTGTATTTGATTTTAATAAACGGCCATAATTTCTAAGTGTAACTCACTTTTTGATTCGCCGTGTACATTCCTCGTATGTGCTGTGTGAGGTGTCACTTGGTACCAAAATCAATGCAACCAATATGGCGGCGTAGTTTGGGATCCACATTTTGGGTATCAAATAGAGGAGTTGGAGGGGGTGCAAAGAAGAACAGCTAGATTTGGCTTTGGAAATTACCGCAGATATTTTTTTTTTTTTTTTTTTCATTGATCCATTGACTGGATCTGTGGGATGTCAAAACTTGTCACTTTACAGATAAACAATTGAATAACAATATAATTCATACATCAGAAGATGTACAGTCATAACATACATAGTACATTAGTTATTTCAACTACATTTAGACAAACTACTGGCAGTTTATTTTGCAGATACATTTGAAATAAATTCTTTGATAGAGTGGAAGGAGTTGCCAATTAAATATTCAATTTTTTCCTTCAATTTATTCTTATAATCTGCTAGACATTTAAAATGTCTTGGGAACATATTGAAGAAATGTATCCTTGAATATCAGACACAATCACTAACTGATATGATAAAGAAACTAGAATGTGATTCGTTGGAAGAAGATACTGCTGGGAATGTACAAGGTATAAGTTGGTGATGGGACTTGGATGGATATTGGTCGAAGGATTAGCAGTAGTCCATGTAATGAAAAAATGACCATGACCACGAGCTAGCACTAGATTTCATGCATGAGGGAGTGGGAAAATTTTCTTTTGTGAGTGAGAGTGTCAGGGATTGGAACAAATTACTAACTGAAGTGATGAATAATTTAGAAAAAATTCCAAAGTAATTTAAAAGTAAAATTCGTATATCACAAAAGTAGACAGGGGAGAAATTTAACACACGAATAATATAATTTAAAAAATAAAATAAAAAATGTGTAATTAGATGACTAAGAGAATTGCCACCGTAGCATGTGCTCCGTTGCAATAAATTTAATGATAATAACAATGCTCGGCACTTATCATATCAGGCAGCTGACCCCACAATGGCACATGACACTGCGACACGTTGCCGCTCGGACTTTACTGCAATCGTTCAGTTTCAAACAAATTTAATATAGTACACTGTTCGGTCAACTAGTATTAATACACCAAAAATAAACTCAAAATAAAAACTTTTTACCTGATCCATATTTGGAACATATTTCCCATTCCTTGAAAGAACCATTTTTGAAACAGACTGTGTAGAAAATATGGTCTTAGAAAATCCAGTGTTTTATATGCAAGGCGCTATATTGGTGATGCGTGTTGGAAAGATATTGGTGTTAGAATTAAGAATAATGCATGGAACGGAAAAGATGACCATGACCACAAGTTGGCACTCGATTTCAGGCACAAGGGTAGAGGAAAATTCTCTTTTTTAGGTAAGGGTGTCAGGGATTGGAAAAAATTATCAAGAGAAATAACGAATAATTTACCAAAAATGTTGAAAGAATTAAAATTCCAAATTTGTAGAGGGTAAATGTAGGTGGATGCAGGAAAGGAGTAAGATCAGTGTGATGTAAAATTGCCACCAGAACATGCTCTCCATTACAATTTAACTAAATATTATTTTTCCTTTGTGCAAATTTGACAGAATAAGAGATGTGGAAAAACACATTGTGCCATCTTTGTTGTTTACATTGAAATGACAACACATCATAAGGAAGCAATATATATACTGACACACTGCACTATAATCTTTTGCATTTTACAGTGTGGCTGAGTTCTAAACATGTGCTGTAATTATTATGTTATTCTAATTGCAAAAACTGTTAAAACACAGAAAAATGCAAATTATTTCTGGAAAAATTGTCTGAATGTATGTAGCTTATCTTTCACTATTATTCTAAAGGTAATGACAGCTCCATATATATATTTTTGTACTTTTTCTAATATAATTTGACTGTGATGGATATATGCAACATTTCTTTGTTTTTTCCTTCAATTCCTTGAGTGCTGTTTACCCATACACCTACTTTAGGAATTTCAACTCCTCTTCATTGCAATTATGTTTATCCCATGTTGACTAACGCTACTAGATATGCTGTAGCTGTTAACAATCTTTTATTTTGATCTTGTTATGTAACATTATGTAATCTGTAATTACATAACTTCCAATAGTAAACCATCAACACAACCAATCATTAGAATAAGGAATAGTAATGATACCAATTCACTACCCTATGGCAATCACATTTTCATTGCCACTTCTTTAGATACTGCATTTCCTACCATTTCAGAATTCCTCAAGCCAGCAAGTCACTTTTACATACACTCCAATGGTTTTTACTTAATTTAACACCATTTTAATGCTTGCTCTGTCAAATGCCTTGGAGAGCTCTAGTCCTACACCACAACTTGGCCTCCCTTGTCAATAATTAGCATATACAATACAATACAATACATTCATTTCCATTGATCCCAATATAAGAGACTGGCTCTGTGGAATGTGGAAAGTTGTCAATTTACAGATAAACAGCTTGCATAACAAAATAATAAGTACACCACTAGATGTAAAGTCATAGTATACATGGTACATTAAACACTTCCATTACAAAATAATACATACACCATAGCATATATGGTAAATAAAAAAAATCCATAACAAAATAATACATACACCACAAGATGTACAGTCATAACATATATGGTACCGTAAACAATTATGTAACAAACTAACTACATACACCAGGAGGTGTACAGTCATAGCATACATGGTAAATTAATTATGTGAACTATATTTACACAAGATACTGGCAGTTATTTTTTAGATACCTTAGAAATAAATTCTTCGACAGAGTAGAAGGAGTTGTCAATTAAAAATTCTTTCAATTTTTTCCTGAATTTATTCTTATCATCTACTAGACATTTAATATGTGTTGGGAGCATATTGAAGATATGTATCCCTGAATATCGGACCCCTTTTTGAACAAATGACAATGACTTGTAAGTCTTGTGAAGATCATTTTTACTTCTAGTGCCATAATTGTGTATTTTACTATTTGTTTCAAACAAAGTATAATTTGTGACTACAAAGGACATTAATGTGTATATATACTCAGACGCTAATGTTAAATTCCCTAACTTCTTGAACAGCTCTCTACATGAAGTTCTATTGCTAACCCCACACATAATTCTTATTACACGCTTTTGGGCTCTGAACAATTTGTCTCTATGGGTAGAATTGCCCCAGAATATTATTCCATATGACAATAAGGAGTGAAAATAGCCAAAATAAACTAGCTGCCTCATACGGAGATCACCTAAAGCTGAAATTGTAGGAATTGCAAATGTGGCTGCTCCCAATCACTTTAGTAAGTCAGAAACATGTACTTTCCAATTTAAATTATGATCAATATACAAACCTAGAAATTTCACACTCTCTACCTCTTGAATGGACTGGCCTGCAAATTTTATGTCTATATCTGGTGTTAATCTGTGTGATGTACTGAATTGCATATACTGAGTTTATAGCTTGTTAACTGACATTCATAAGAATATATATTCATAAACCAGTGTTTTTGTTCTGCAAACCAGTTTTTTTCCTCCAAGAATTTCCGATTTGGTTGCGTACTAAGCATCCATTCATTTATGTATCGCTGATGTCAAACTAATTGGCCTGTAATTTCCAAATCTATTTGTCACCCCTCTTTTACGGATTGGTACTATTATTGTACATTTCCAGTTCTCTCGTAAGTAGCCAGTCTTGAGGGTAAATATAAATTATACGTCACAGTAAGGAACAATATTGTATCTCCTATTTATAATACATCTGTACTAATATTATCCATGTTGGCTCCTTTTTCTTTTACTTTTCTTAGTTCCTTCATTATGTTTACAGAATCTATTTCAAAATTTTCAGTCTGCTCATTTTAATTTAATTTAACTGTGATGTTGCACATGATCCAGTAACAATTTCCCTATGCATGTATTTAGCCCTTTCTTATTATTGTCATCTTAAGTTATTTGAGTGTAATTTCCCCATCCATCTACTTTTGCTCAAATGAATTTTAAATTCTCATTGAATTTTTGGTAAATTATTTAGAATTTTTCTTGATAATTTATTCCAATCCTAACTCCATTAGCTACAAAAAAAAAAATTTCTCACTCACTTATGACTAAAATTGATTATGAGCTTTTGGTTCTCATCATTTCTACTCATATGGGGAAATTTCTCCTTTGGTTCACTTGCTCCCATCCCAGGACAATACTCCCAATTCGCTACATTAAACCAGTAGTATAATATCTCTGCCTTTTTCAAATTCTCAGTTACTTCTTCTCCAACTTGACCTATGGTTGTCTGCATAACGTCTCTTCTTCCCAGTTTTCTAACATAGCCATAGAAACTTCATGGTGGCTTATTCAGCAGTTCCCCTACATACATAATATTGTTCATAAACCTATCTTTAGCTTCTCTCTTTGCTACTATTAATTCATTGTTTAAAATTTTGCTACACACTTTTTGTCTCCAAACTTTGTGGTGTTCCCTTCTTACCGTCATAATGGTAAAAATTATCTTTTCTCGTTTTTTTTCACAATGATAAATGCTGGGATACAATGACAATAATAACCAACCTCTTTAGTCTTCTCACCTCCCTCTTACTGCGTGTCAATCCTACACTTTTCTTAATTACAGGTTTAGGGATAAACATTTCTTCCACCATTCTTATTATCTTCATAATGTGTTCCCAATTTGATTTCACTTTTTCCTGGGCTCTCCTTTGTTTCTCATGATAGTAAAAATACTCTTTTCTCTTTTTTTGACAATATAGAATCATTGAGAAATGATATATCTCTTTACCTCTTTACATTTTGCAGGAACTAGGGTTGGATAATCCTGCCTACAACAACAGTGTAACTGATCTGAAAACTCACTCAGAATCAGGAAGTACTTCAACAGCAACAACTGCAACACTTAAGGTAACCACAACTTTACTTCCATGGTAAACATATCTGTAACAGCCAAAATTTACATCCTCGAGCAATTGGAAAAAAATTAAAATATTGGAAACATTACTTTAAAATATTTCAATTTATCTCCTTACATCAGTGAAAGCTCTGTTAGTAAAATTTGGATAATTTTCTTTTATAAGGTTTCTTTAACTCACAAAACTTAGAAAACATAATTCAGTCGAATATTTAGAGTTAATTTAATTTAATTGCAATGGAGCACAGGCTCCGGTGGACAATTTCCCTACACACCCATCTTCCCCCTATCCTGCACCTACCTAGATTTGCCCTCTACAAATTTTATCTTTAAATTCTTTCAAAGTTTTCAGTAAATTATTCATCATTTCTCTTGGTAACTCATTCCAAGCCCTGACACCCTTACCTAAAAAAGAGAATCTTCCCACACCCTTGTGCCTGAAATCGAGTGCCAGCTTGTGGTCATGGTCATCTTTTCCCTTCCATGCACTACTTTTCATACCTATTGCAATATCTTTCCATGCCTCATCGCCAGTATATGCCCTGTACACTCCCATGACCCTCCTCATCCTCCTCCTACACAGTTATTTATGCTGAACTATAAACATTAAATATTTGTTCTGCCAAACCCAACTCTTTGTTGCAGATATCTAGCGAAGTGAATGGCGGACTGAAAAATGAACTTCCAGATTCATTACCCAAAGATCCAGTAAGTCCTACTGACATTCCATCTTCTGATAATTTAGTTTAACTTAAAAGGAGCTAATTAATATCTTCCCGTATCTCTCATTTCATTATAATTGTAATACAAAATTTTGTAATGTCAGGATAGATGTTTCATGGTTCAATAAAAACACATTCAAATTGAATTTTCCATTTCTTTGTTAAAAGAACACCCCGGACAGCAATGAGCGAGCCCAGTGGTCGAACGACATCGAGTTCCTCATGTCGTGCATCGCCATGTCGGTGGGTCTGGGCAATATCTGGCGTTTCCCGTTCGTGGCGTACGAGAATGGTGGCGGGGCATTCCTCATACCGTACATTGTGGTGCTCATTGTCATTGGCAGACCGCTGTACTACCTGGAGATGATTCTTGGACAGTTCTCCAGCTATGGCTCGATTAAAGTCTGGAATATCTGCCCAGCATTTAAAGGCAAGGTTAAGTAATTAATTTTTAGTTTAACTCAATTCTGACAGAGCCTTGGCAATCATGTCTAAGAAAATGTCTGAAGCATATATTTTCCTGTTTATGTAGATTTTCTAGAATTTACATTGTTCTTGCAAAAACATTTTCTAGTGTACTGTGTCATTAAGGACTATTTTGTGCTGCATTCAAATTTTTTGATAACCAGTTCATATAGATTACATTTGAGCAAATCACGTAATGGGTTCCGAGTTCTTTTATTTGATTTTCCATTATTACATGGCTACAGGGCAGTGTATTGGGAGCACTGCTATTCATTACTGTAACAAATGATTATGTCAATGGAATACACTCAGAAGATAGATTGCTTGCGGATGAAACAATATAGTGGGCTCAAAACAGGGCCAGACTGAACAGCTGCAGGAAGATGTGGATAGGGTATCTGGCCAGATGGGTCAACGTGGAATGAATATAAAAGCATAGAAGAGGAAGGCAATAAGGTACACAGATGAAAAACTAAAGATTCTTTATGGTTATAGCATAAGGAAGACTTGACGTGTAAATATCTTTGCATAGCATTTGATAATAAACTCAACTGATCAGGACACAGATGGTAAGAAAAGATTTCAGAATCCTTCATTTATCAGAGAGTGGGATGTATCAGGAAAATAATGGAATGTGGTTACAAAACTGGTCAGACCATTCCTTGAATAGGGTAGTGTAGTTTGGGATCCACATTATGGGTATGAAATACAGGAGTTGGAGAGGATGCAAACGAAGGTAGTTAGATTTGTCTGTATATTTTACTACAGAACACAATTTAATTTAACTTAAATTGCAATGGAGCACACGCTCTGATGGCAATTTCCCTACACACCCATCTTCCCCCTTTTCTGCACCCACCTGTATTTGCCCTCTACAAATTTCAACTTTAAATTCTTTCTATGTTTTTGGTCAATTATTCATCATTTCTCTTGGTAACTTATTCCAGTCCCTTACCTAAAAAAGAGAATCTTCCTACACCCTTATGCCTGAAATTGAGTGCCAGCTTGTGGTCATGGTCATCTTCTCCATTCCATGCATTACTTTTAATTCTTACTCCAATATCTTTCCACGCCTCATCACCAATGTATGCCTTGTACACTCCCATTACCATGTTCTGCCACCTTCTATCTTCCAATGAATCCGAATCCTGCTCTTTTATAATATCTGTTAATCATTTCATTTTGCGGTATTTAGTAACTGATATGCTGAAGAAACTGTATTGGAATTCATTGGAAGTTAGTGTGCAGGGGGGGGGGGGGGGGTTACAAAGAAGGTGAGGAGTATACAAGGTGCACATTGATAGGGAGGTGGAAAAAGATATTGGAGGAGGAACAGTGCATGGAAGGGAAAATATGGCCATGACCACAAAGTTTCACTGTTTCAGGCATGAGGAAGTGGGAAATTTTTCTTTTGTACGTAAGGGTATCAGGGATTGGAATGAATTACAGAGGGAAATGATGAATAACTTACCAAAAGTACTGAAAAAATGTTGTTACGCTATACAGTTCTACAATATTAGCTCGCCCAGATTTTTAACACAATACATTATGATGCTACTTAAAGTTGGTCTTAATTATGTAACCTTTGGCAAATATTAGAAGTGCTATGATTGAGTAATTTACCACAAACACTAAAATAATATAAAATTAAAATTTTTAATTTGTGTGGAAATTAATATTTGATAGATTTAAGTTTATATACAAATTTTTTTAAAAAAGAAGTAATTAGATGATTGGGCAATTTTCTCTGGAATATGCTCTCCATCACAGTTAAATTAAATTGAAAGGATGCTGCGACAGGGGTGGGCTTCGGCCAGCTATTCGCGACGATACTGGTGTTGACGTACTACTGCTCACTGATGGCGCTGACGTCGTTCTACCTGGTGATGTCGTTCAACGCCGAGCTGCCCTGGGCCTACTGCCGTCCCGAGTGGGGAGACGGCTGTGTCGACTCGGCGAAGGGCTCCACCAACAGCAGTCTCAACATGACCGGAAGGAGGAGCTCCTCAGAACTTTACTTCCTGTGAGTAACTGCCTGTAAACTTTAACCTCAAAACTACTCTTTAACTTCAGCGCTATGCCAGTTTAACTTTAAAGTTGAAAGTGTAACAAACAGCTCCCCATTTGGAGCTACATATTTTATGGTAAGGAAGAGGAAGGTGGCAAACTTATATTTGTTAAAATGTGATATTTTTTTTTTTTTTAACTGCTTGCAAATGTATCAACTAATAAATGTTTGTGGAAATTTAGTAACTAACAGTTTTATTGACAACGGAGATTGAATATACTAATTGATAATAATCAGTACTTGGTAATATTATTGGTTTGTTAATAATTTTATGTACTATTTCACATCCCTGAGACTGTCCTCATACTGCATTGCATAAAATCAAACATGTCTAATCTAATCTATTAATGTTGCCTTAAGGCAATGTTTCATTCTTTTTAACTGTATGAGATTAATCCCTTAGATTTACATTTTTATTAATTAAAATGTAATGGGAGTCACATACAATTTATCAATGTCACATAGCAAATATGATTGAAAGTTAAATGAAAAAGCTCAACCAAACTGGGATACACAGCCTTTATTCCTCTCCAAAGCAGTCACAGAATTTTATTTGTGCTTAATGCTTTCTGTTTATGACACACACTCTCTGGAAAAATATTAAAACTTGCTTAAGAGGAACTTTGTAATTAGGATGACAATAACAATGTATCCACATATTAAGCATCAAGTTAAATATTAACATCAGCTTCCTTAATAAAATCCACATTCTCTCAGTGACACTGATTCTTGAATATAGTTTTATATAGTTATAAAACACTGCATATATTGACCATAACCCTCCATTTTGCAGAACAAAGGTTGAACCCAAATTAACTTCAATACATATTATTAGTCCTTTTAAATATTACATTAGCATACTGCTCTTGCTATAACAAGTAAAATCTAATACTTAGGTTACTTGAGTAACCTTTAAAATGCATAACATGTGCCTAAACAGTGAGGTCTTTCCTAACAGGAGGACGGTTTTGAATGAGCCCGAGTCCTTGGAAGAGGGGGTCGGTATCCCCGACTGGAAACTCGTGATCTGTTCCCTGGTGTCGTGGCTGGCCGTGTCGTTGGTCGTGATCCGCGGCGTGAAGAGCTCGGGAAAAGCCGCCTACTTCCTGGCAATCTTTCCGTACGTCGTGTTAATCACACTGCTCGTCAGGGGAGCCACCCTCCCCGGTGCTGTCAACGGGGTGCTTTTCTTCATTACACCACAGTGGGATCAGCTGCTTAACCCAAACGTGAGTCTCCACATTAAAAGGCTTATTAACAAATACACACAGCATCATGCTGAGTAATCTGGTGGAACCTCCAAAACTCTGGCAAAAATAATTTCCTTACGATATGCTGAGCATAATGTTTCCTATTTGGTTGGAAAGTGGCTCTCTTCGCCTTGAGTGTTCTTGAATATTCTAACTTTTATTTTGGGAAAATTAAGTTGCTGCTTAAGTATCTTTCCTTTCTTCTGGTAATAACAATAAGAAACCGGTTCAAACCTTAGAATCAGAAATCCTTACACAGCTTAAATGTTTCTATTTATGATACTGAATGATTCCTCCCTTCTGTATGATTTGTCTTTTATAAATGTAACACTATCTTAAAACGTGTTGGTCATTAATCCAATTTCACTAGATGAAGTTTGGCATCTTTCTAACATATGCAATGTATAAAAGTCATCATCACCAACTACAACAGTTTCCATCCACAGCCAGCTTCTGCCTCTCCATTTTCCTCTTTCCTCCCACCAAACATCAACCACTAGTTTAGTCAAGTTGCTATCCTTCACACTTATGAGCAAAAAATGCAAATATATAAGATGCTTTTCCGGTGATAACCTGATGAAAACATTCCGAAGGCATCAAAAAGAAAGGATAGGGAAAGCGAACCCATCACTCACCAGAGATGAAAATAGGAGGACAATAATGATAACATTTTCCAATATGTCGGTTAGAAACCTTATTCATGGAAATAGACAATACATGTGCCGAGGGGACTGGATGATCACATGACTAATGAGATGTGAGATGTTTGGTAGACTGTGTGTGTGATCATCTAATCTCCTTCTACATCTACATAATACTCTGCAATTCACAAAATTGTGGGTCGCAGAGGGTGCTCAGCACCAAAGCTAATCTCTTTGTTGTGCATTCCAATCCCTAATGGTATGAGGGAAAAAAGAATTCATATAAGAATCATTGCGGCACCTTATTTCTCTAATCTTATCTTTCCTGTCATTCTGGCTCAAATAGGTTGGTGGACAAAGTATTTCACTATCCTCGTAAGTGAAAGTGGGAGTACACATGTTTACCAATAAGTTTAAATGAAACGTGCGTCGTCTATCTACCAGAGATTCCCAGCCTAGTCTACTAATCAGTTCTGTGACACTTTCATAAGGACTGTAGCAAGCGGTCACGAATCAAGAGGCTCTTCTCTGTACTTTCTCTATACTTTCAATCAGCACCTTATGAAACGGATCCTAAATGGCACTACAATAGTCCAAATGTGGACGCACAAGAAAGTTGTAAGCTATCTCCTCTGTTTGTTCATTACAATTTTTCAAGATTCGACCTATGAATCGCAGCCTAGAATTAGCTCTACCTACTAACGAATTAATATGTATGTCCCATTTCATGTTCCTTTCTACTGTTCTCACGTGTATTGTTTCGTTTTATGAATATCACAAACTGAAATATTTTAAAATTTGTTCATCTTTTACTGCTCATTGATCATCAGTGATAAGTGATGCATTTAATTTCTAAATCCTCCCTTACATTCATTTCCTAAAAGTATTTTCCTTTTACTTATTAAATTAAAAAAGTAAATTTGTGTGGTATTATCGATATGGTGATAGTTTCTTATCAGCTGCTCAATCTGCCCCTACTGTAGTCGCCTAGGGGACCTACAGTTTAATGTCGAATCTGAAACATTGAAGAGTTCTGACAAACTTCACGTTGCACAACATGCTGTCAGAGGTGAAGGCTGGGTCGAGGGCCTATGAAAATGCCGACCGAGACAGGGATTCGAAAAGGGGGCCTTCGGTCTAGGCCACTTCTTATTAACATAATACCAATAATCAACAGGATCCATTAATTATACAAACAGAAAAGAGAAAACATAAATTTAAACAAATTGTAAATACTGAAGTCCTACTTTTGGTAACAAGGTAATAGTTTATGTAAAATCAGGAAACAATAAAACAAAATTGATTATCTGGATACCAAGAGTATCAAATTCAAATCTGTCTTTCTAATACAACATACACAGATAGAAACACAATTTATGCCTCAGGTATCCAGCATACAACACAATGCCAAAAGCCTTAATCTTTCTTCATCAAACAATAATAACAATAATAACTATTCTGAATTATAGTACAAGGTATAAGAGGTAAACAATGGTTCATCATAACCATATTAATGACAGAAAATGAAGTTGCCACTTAAGTGGGATGACAAAGAAGACATATTGAAAGCAAACATAAACAACTAAAATCTCAAGAAGTCCCCTTCTCAATACAGCGAAATCGTATGTGACCATGTTGTCAAGGGCAGAATATGGAAAAATATGTTTTTAAAGTGAAAGGTATTGTTCTATTTTGCTTGTTGAAAATGTCAATGTAAATATCTTGGTACAACATTTGGTAGTAAACTAAATTGGTCAGGTCACATTGAATAGATGGGAGGGAAAGGTTTCAAAATTCTTCATTTATAAGAAAGGGTGATTACCAAATGTACCGGAGACGGGTTTAGGTTACAAAACCTTAGTCAGACCATTGCTTGAATATAATTGGGTAGTATGGAATTCACACTTCGTGAACCAAATACGGGAGTTGTAGAGGGTGGAAAGAAGAGCACCTAGGAATGAAGACGTCACGGGTGTACCGCCGGATAGTGCTTTGAAAACACTATCCGGCGGTACACCCGTGACGTCTTCATTTCAAGCATACGCCGGAAAAGTCTCCGTTCTTACAAGAGCAACTAGATTTGTTTGCAAAAAATACCACAGAGCCTAATCGGTAGCTAATATATTACAGGTATCCCAAGTGGCTACTGCTTCCCACCATACCCATACTATCCACTGCCCCTGATCACACTATCAGAAATAAGCATAAAGACAATGGTGGTAGGTACTATTATTAATTTTTAACTGCGCTGGAGCTAACACTATGGTGGCAATTCCCCCAGTCATCCATTTACTCCTTTTTTATATACCATATATATTTTTTTTAAAAAATCTTTAATAATTGGAATGTTAAATTCCTCCCCCATTTACTTTTCTGATTTACAGATTTTAATTTTAAATTCCTTAAGCGTTTTTGGTAAATCACTCATCACTTCACTTGGTAATTTGTTCCAATCCCTAGAAAATTATCCCACTCCCTTATGCATGAAATCGAGTGCAAGTTTCCCCTTCTCTACACTATACCTAATTCTTCGACCAATATCCCCCCTCCCCCCAAGCTCCATCACCAACGTATGCCCTTTCCATTCCCAGCACTCTCTTCACCCACCTTCTTTCCTCCAATGAGTCCCAATCCAGCTCCCTTATCATATCAGTTACTGACTGGATCCTGCAATAATTTCCTCAAACAAATCTAGCTGCTCTTCTTTGCACACATCCCAACTCCTGTATTTGATGACCAAAATGTGGGTCCCAAACTACACCACCATATTCAACCAATGCTCTAACCAAAGTTTTGTAACCCAACTCCCTAACTTTTCTGCTACATGCTCTCATCACCCTCTCCAGTAAATGAATGATTTTGTAACCTTTTCCTACCACCTGCCCAATGTGCTCTGCCCAGTGGAGTTGTTTATCAAACATTATGCCAAGATATTTACACTTCAAGCTTTCAACAAGGAATCCTGACCCCACCCTATAATCATAATTAACCTATTGTTATTTATCTGTGTACCTAATAAGCTGACTCTTCTTGGCATTTATCTTCATTCCACACTGACCAACCCATTCCAGGTTACCCTGCAGCTGTTCACAGTCTTCACCTGTTTTGATCCTATTGTATACCATCATTTTATCATCTGCAAAAATACCTAGACTCTGACCATAACCCATCAACACAGTCATTCATTAGAATTATGAACAGCAATGGTCCCAATACACTACCCTGTAGTACTCCCATATTTACTTCCCCCTCTTTTGATAATGTATTTCCTACTCTAACACTTTGCTTTCTGGCTTTTAAGAATTCCTCTACCCAACAAGTAACTTTTTCATCCAATCGAATAGATTTTAGTTTATTGGAAATTATTGGAATAAGTTATCAAGATAAATGATGAGTAATTTGCCAAAAACCTTGAAAGAATTTAAAGTTAAAATTTGTAAAGGGCAAATGTAGGTGAGTGCAGAAAAGGGGGAAGATGGGTGTTTTGGGGAATTGCAACTGGAGCATGGGCTCCATTGCAATTTAATTCAATATTAAAATATTTAAAACCATTTTATGGCTCACTCTGTTAAATGCGTTAGATAGATCTAGTGTATTTCAAATGAATTGGAGAAGGAAGGCCAAGTTGATAATGTAGCACTAGATCTTTCTAAGGCATTTGACAGAGTGAGCAATACAATGGTTTTAAATAATCTTAAATCTATTTCATTGGATTAGTTGTTGAGTAGAGGAATTCTTAAAAGCCAGAAAGCAAAGTGTTAGAGTAGGAAATTATCAAAAGAGGTGGCAGTTAATATGGGAATGCCACAGGGCAGTGTATTGGGGCTGTGGATGTTCATAATGCTAATGAATGACTGTGTTGATGTACTTCAGTCAGAGTCTAGAAATTTTGCAGATGATGTAGTGGTATACAATAGGATCAAAACAGGTGAAGACTGTGAACAGCTGCTAGGTATTTAATTAATTAGAAGTAATTTCCTATTACTTAAATCTTAGAGATGTAGAATTTAAGCTTCACAGTTTTTAAAAGAAATTACAACAATTGCATTAAATTCATGGAAATATTAGTTTCACAATTTTTTTATTACCTCACACTTAATTGTTGGAAGTATCTTACATTTTATGAATAATTAGCTTTGCCCAGCATGCATTGCAATGCCTATTTTTTAAGTGGGTACTTATATAGAAAACAGACACATTAACATGTACAGAATAACTGAAAGACAATGATTTGTATCCATTGAATTAATATTCAAAATGTTTATTCTGGTGGTTTGGGTTATAAAATGATATGAAAGTTCAAAATCGAATAGAAACTGTAGCTTTGTATTAAGAACATTGACAAAAATTAATGGTGTGGAAAGAATGAGAGAGGTTCAGTTTCTGAAAATCAAATTTTGATGGTATTTTTTCTATCTGTTTTAATGTATGCATGTGCAAAGGACCATTGAAATCGGATGAAATATGTGGGTATGTATAAAGAACATTTACAAAAAATAAGGGGGTGCAAAGGGGAAGAGGGGTACGGTCTCTGAAAACCAAATGCAGACATTATTTCTCTGTTGGTTTTCAAGAATACAAGTGCAAAGTTCTGTCGATAATGGATAAAAAGTGTCGACATGTGTAAAGAACATTGACAAAAGGAGGTGGAAAGGGGGAGTAGAGTTGGGTTTCTGAGAACAAAAAATTGACAGTATTTTTCTGTTTATTTTATAGTATATGTGTACAAAGTTCCATCAAAATTGGATTAAAAAAATGTGGGTTTGTATGAAATTTAGGGTTATAAAGGGGGAGAGGGGGGTGATTATTTTTCACAAAAGATGAACATACAAACAAACATTTATTTTTATATACAAGATAATATCCATAAGTACAGAATTATCATAAAAATATTTCTATAGCTAATAGTACAAAAATCTCTAATGTATTCGCAGGTTTGGTATGCTGCAGTGACACAAGCATTTTTCTCCTTAAATATGTCATTCGGTTCACTGATCATGTACGCATCTTACAACGGCTTCCGGCACAACATATATCGGTAACAATAAAATACATTGGAACTGCACATCATTTTCGTAAAACTCTTGACATGTAAGAAGTAATATCTGTTTCAGAGATGCCCTCATTGTGACCACACTGGATACAGTCACAAGTCTTCTGGCCGGCTTCACAATTTTTTGTATATTAGGTAATTTGGCTTACGAAATGAACTCTGACAACATTGAAGAAGTTGTCAGAAGTGGAACTGGCCTGGCTTTCATTTCATACCCGGATGCCATCGCGAAGTTTGATGTTGTTCCACAAGTATCAATCTCAATTTCATTTCTCTTGAAAATTAAGCTATCATTAATGTTTCTTTAACCTTTGTTTTTTGTGAAGCTATTTTCAGTCGTGTTCTTCCTGATGTTATTCGTCCTCGGCATCGGAAGTGCGGCTGCACTGGCTAACAGCATCAACACGACGGTGTGCGACCAGTTCCCACACTTCAGGTACTGGCTCGTCACGGTGGTCACCTCCGTCGCCGGCTTCCTCATAGGACTGATCTACGTTACGCCGGTTAGCAAAAAATCACACATTCCATAACAATCTTGGTTACACTGGCTATACAAATAATACATCAGCTTGAATTTTTTTTTTTTTTTTTTTTGTGATTAGTTTTTAGGTAGGTTTGATATATTGTTCCCATATAAATGTTGTACTCCACATTTCCCAAATTGCAAAAAAAATTCTCTATCAACCATTCAGCAAAGTATTTTTAGTTACCTACTTATCCTTATCATTTTAATGCTTTCATTCATTTGTTTATTTTCTCAAATTTCAAAGAGACAATGGCTATTTATGATCTTCCATATCCCAGGTTTGCTAGGATCACAGTCTGATAAGTAATTGACCTCAGTAGTAAATTATCATAGATATTACATCAATAACCTGTATCAATAAATTAGTTTGCATAATGTTTGTAGAGAGGAAATTTCACATTTCTAATTTTGAAGGTTGAGACATTTACCCTGATTATTCTTGCAATGTTCCCTTAATCCAGTTAAAAACATTGCCTGGAAACAGTAAGGTGGGGGAAAATGAATTTTAAATTAATAAAAACTAAAATCAGGAGTTTGAGGTGTTTTTGAGTTAACAAAGTATGTATAAAATGATGAATATGTTCATATCATGATTATATATACTGACTAGGAAAAGACGGTAAATTATTATTATTATTAAGCCACACATTATGCAAGCACTGGTATCTGAATACAGATTAAATCAACAAGTTTGCAGTTTTCACCTTTTCTTTCCTAATTAAAAGAGGAAATGGATTTCAAAATTATTTGGTTTCACGTGTATATTTATTTATTTATCTATCATATGATTATTTAACAAGTTACACAATAGGAAATGTGCATATCGCAAGCTTGTACAATTTCATATCTCTAGATCTAATGGTTTAATCCAGTCAACTGCACTGATCGAAGCATCATGTATTTCCGCTATTGTTCCCGTGTAGGCCCGAAGAGGACAATCGGAAACGATGTGATTGATTGTCTGTAAGGTGGCTCCACAGTCACAATTTGCAGAATCTACCCAGCCTCATTTGTATAATAAGTAGGCGCATCTGCCTTGTCCTGTTCGAATCCGATTGATGATTCTCCACTGCCGCCTGGGGAGATCGAAACCTTGTAACCGTACGGAAGGATCCTCAACTAGATTTTTATTGGCTACTGATGGCTGCTCCCATTGAGTTGTCCACAGCTTATTGATGTTAAAAGAGGACTCTGTAAGGTTGATTGCTGTGCGCCATGGTGGTTTTCTTGATTTCAAGCGTTGATGTTTTGCTTGAATAATGTCTTGATTTATAGGCAGCTGAGGGTTCTTCAGGATATTTTTCCAGATTTTTAAGAGAGCTTCTGATATTCTTAGTGCCGGGGGTGAGATGCTGCATAGCACTGGAAGCTGTATGGTGTTCACATGTGATAAGCAATGGTTTCTCTTTCCATACTATTATACCAAATAAGTTTTCTTATCAGTGTAATTTTCTTTTTTTACAAATATTCAATTTATTTTAGATATACATATAAAACTTTCACGAGCCACTTTACAACATGCTCAGCCTATTGACTACTCCAGATCCCCAAAAACCAACCACAGTCCAGTCCTCGTTAGACAATACTTCCCTGGTCTTGAATCCATCGATAGAATCATTCAGCAGGGTTATGATTTCCTGCTAAACTGCACAGAAATGAGATCCATTCTTCCTAAAATCCTCCCTGGCCCTCCCAGAACTTGTTTCACCAGGGCTCCCAACCTCAGCCAACTCCTAGTCCACAAACACAATCTTCCTCATCCCATCAGACAGCCCCAAGGCTCTTTCCCAGGCAATAGACTCCGCTGTAAGATGTGTGACGTACACCATGCCTTTACCACTTTCACCAACCTTATCACTGGCAAGAGCTTTCCTATCATAGGACACATTACCTGTAAAACTTCCCATGTAATATACAAACTAAAATGCAAACATTGCCTGGCTTCCTACATAGGTTTGACTACCAATCTGTTAGCCATAAGAATGAAAGGCCACCGACAGACAGTATTCACTCAGAATCCATGCCATCTCCCGTGACACCAATAATTTTAATTCTGATTTCATGGTCCGTGCAATCAGAGTCCTCCCAAACAACAGCAGCTCCTCTGAACTCAAAAGGTGGAAACTTGCCTACCAATACAAACTAGGCACAAGGCAACCTCCTGGACTCAATTTGAGATAATACCCAGTCAGTACTTTTCCTTCCCACTACCCTCTACTTGCCTCCATCCGCACTGTCTAAATTGAACCACCACATACCAGAGGTGATGTTTAACTACATAAATTCTTTTATTATTTTGATTTTATTTTCTTTACTTATTTATTTTTGCTTATTCTGATTTATGTTGTGAAGATTTTACTGTATTATTCTGCTCTTTTTGCATTGCTCGGGTACTAGTTCCAATTCATTAACTCCCTCTCCTCTGTTTGAATTTACCCCACCATGTTCCTTAGTAACAGTCATTCTGTGGGGCAGTCTCCCACATCACCCACCCTCCGTAATGTTGACAAAGGACAAAGACCCGAAATATAAATTCCTATTCGTGTGTTTTTGTCTTCCCACCATGCAACCATCATCTAAGGTAAGTGGTGGTTCATTTCACTGTCCAATTTTGTAATTCCTATTCGCTACTTAGCACCTGTTATTTCCCTGGTTACTACATACTCATGTATATATATGTATATAGTGAACAATGAAATCATACGAGCACTGTTACAGAAAAAATTACATTACAGAGGCAAAATTAGAATAGGGAGATTTCTTGAGAATAAGGTCATCAGTGTTGGAACATGGAATAATGGACTAAAATCACTTTCTGTTTCAGGGTGGACAGTGGATACTCAATTTGGTTGACCATTACGGTGTAACTTTTGTGGTGTACGTATTGGCTACAGCTGAATTATTTGCAGTTGGTTGGATTTACGGTAAGAATTAAGGAAAACCTAAACAGCAGTAACATCTTCTGCAAACGACATATAGTGATTAATATTTTTCTTTTATTTTCAGGTGTTGATAAAATATGTCAAGATGTTGAATTTATGCTGAATAGAAAAACAGGAATTTACTGGAGGATATGTTGGGGGGTTTTAACACCTGTCCTGTTGCTGGTGATTCTTATATATTCCTTAGCAACGAACACCCTCACTACGTACGGTGGTAAACTCTATCCGGACAGCGCTTACAGTAAGTTGAAAGACGTTAAATTATATTTTCATTAATAAACTTAGTTAATTCCTGTCATTCAACCAGTGGCGCAGCAAGGTTAACAAGGGCCCCAGTGAACGACTTTTTTTTTAGCTCTACGAAGTCTTGTGAGGTTTGTGGCCCCCTGAGATCGAAGGCCCCAGCGCACGGCACCACCTACTCTTCCGATAGCCATGCCCCTGCATTCAGTAGCACTCCAAGCATCCCCAGACAGACGCCTCCGTTCCTATCTTTGCTTCATTCGGTGTCTCCAGTCGTCGGCTGCTTTCAGTTCTTTCCCATCCACCTCTCTCTCTCTTCCTAGGCACACTGAAAGGCACCTTTCTGCATAAAATCACTTTCCAACCAAGGACGCATTTTGAAAGCCTTCTTTGTGGTTCGCTAAATGCCCTTAATAAGAGGTCACAATCTGCCTGCAGAATAGCCCACTACGTATTTGTGTTCCGATTAAATCCAAAAAATTCTTACAACATCTGCACCTTGGAAATAAGGAAGGGCAATGGAAGTATACCCCTAACTCACCAAAGATGGAAGGAGGGCAGCTAAGAACACACTTTACAACATTTCAGTAGGAAGCCTTATTCACACCAACACCCTCTCCCCCCACAATTTATTTTTTTATTTGGATGGCTGGATGGAAATTTAAATCTTCATACTCCGGAATGCAAGGTCAAATGTTATCACTTACCCACTACACTAGCTACATTCACATGCCAAGATGAGGACTCATCAAGTGTCACCTTGTGGTTATTAGAAGTCTCTATAATGAATGATGTGTGAGGGAGGGGGGAGGAGTAGAGGGAACATAAAGTAGACAATTGATAACCTAGGAAAAGTTACCATTGGAAACAGAGGGACTTAATAAAAAGATAAGAAATACATTTATTACATGCATAAAATAATTATATCAGATTAAAAAGGGTGAAATATTATTAAATCTATCATATATATTATTTCTATACGATGTTTTTATGTCACAAGCCATTGTCTCCTTTCGTACCTAACCGAAATCAATGAATGAGGTATCATATTAAAGATTAAGGTATCGCCTTTAGTTACATCATATTTTAAGAAAGCAATTTTCACAAATTTGACCCTTAAAGAGCAAAAATGTCAATAGTTCTAAAATGCAGTTATTTGTACGGTGAATCATTTATTTCTCTGTATTCCTAACCGAAATCAATAAATGAAGTACCATTTTAAAGATTAAGGTCTCCGCTTTGATCACATTGATTACTAAGAAAAGAATTTTTCAAAATTCAACCCTTAAAGGGCGAAAGTATCAATATTTCAGAAATGCATTTTTGTGTCACGAGCCATTTATTTCCCTTGATATCTAACTGACATAAATAAATGGGGTATCATTTTAAAGATTAAGAACTTCTCTATGATCACAACATAATTTAAGAAAGGAAATTTTTCGAATTTGATCTTTAAAGGGCAATAGTAGCATTTTTTCCATAACATGTTTTTGTCATGAACCATTTATCTTCCTTGATATCTAACCAATATAGATAAGTGAGGTATCATTTTAGAGATTAAGGTCTTCACTTAACATTACAAATTAGGAACGAATGTTTTCAGGATTTGACTCTTGAAGGGCAATAGTAATAGTTATGAAACTGTGAAAGTCGTACATTTGAGACAGTTCAGATCCAAGCCGCTAGATAGTAGCAGCACATATCACAGAGATATTAGTAAACTGCTTCACTGGAACTGAATTTTGTTACGTACCTATTACGCTAAACAAATACACTGCTACAATCAGAAGCGGCCCTAGCAATTTTTCAAGGTGGTGCGAGGTTTTATTGTGGCGCCTCAAATGTGCAATCGCTTATTCGTAGTAAAGGTGTCCATGTTACAGTTTCACGTCGAAACGGCTGGATGGTTTAAGAGAAAATTTGGAGTAATGTGTTGGCTATCTACTTTTATGCAGATCGAAAAAATTGTTTCCGTGGGATTCTAATACCAATTCGTATATGAATGCGTTATGAAATCCAGTCGAGCCAAGCCGGGTGCAGAAAACTTCAGAAAGATTAGTATCTACTATGATGGAAAAGTATTTAGATGACTTAACCATAGTCAAAATGTTATTAAGAAATTCAATCGTTTTGAACACATTTTCCAAAATAATAGACATTAATCTCATTACCAATACGGTGGAGATGCTCCATCATCACATCGCCTTTCTTTCCTAGCAGTTGCAATATACCCAATTAGTTACCATTATTAGAAGCATTTAGTGTGTCAGATCCAAAGAATTATTGCACTTTAAAAATAATATTTTGAACATCATTCATTCAGGGACTGCAACCCACCGTAATTTTTTGTCTTAATTCTGTATTTACAAATGCTTGTCTATTACATTGAAGTTCTTTAGTCGCTTCTATCCAACTCAGTATGGTGCGCTGGTGATTTGAGGAAGTTTCATGAGTTTTTAGATGCTCTGATAAGTAGCTCCAATCATCAAATTATTCGTTTCCCAAATAAGAGATCTTCTGTTGAATAAACAAAATTAAAAACAATATACTTTATTTCAGATTTAGCCATCTTCTTTTATAAATTTCTTCATTTGACATTACCCTTTGAAAATGTGTATTTGAAAAAGACGTCCATGCCTTTTTCTTGGATTTTTTAGTTGTTCGAATAATTATTTCATCTCTGACTGCAGGGTTAAAGAGTGACCATTTTGAAATATCATCATAATTTGTACTTTGAAAAGGCGACGGTGATGGTATAGATGGTACACCCCATTTTCATTCTCAAGTGTAGACAACGATGCGACCAGAGCAATTGCACATTCTGTTCTTTATCATTATGAGACTCGTCTGAAAAACTTCTATAAATAAGTTTTCTTCCATCACTTGTTGAACTAGTTATGATGATGACGATTCAGATGACATCTCAAACCTAAAAAATTTTGCAAGCAATTTTAAAGCTTTCTCAATTTCACCTGAACTTAGTTTTTCTTTTTTTTTTTAAAAAAGTGGGCGGGGTCGGGGGTATTGACATGTCTGTAAAAGAGATATTACATTTAGTAAATATTTACGCTATCAATGTTAATTGCAATCATCTAAGGTTTAAAGTTGTAGAAATTGATAAGTAGGTTGAATCTCACCCCATGCACATATACCCACATGCAAATGACTGTGCCAGATCTGGGGGGAGGGGCAAACCAGGGCACTTACCCTGAGTAAAAAAAAAAAAAAAAAAAAAAATCATGTTTAAAGGGGCGGTAAATTACAAATTGTGAGCGGTGACCTTGTTTCTTAGCTATACTGCCCTGAGTGGCAACCTTCAGGGGGCGGAAAAATCAAAGAACAGCTTTAAACTGCTGCGGGCGGAAAATTAATAAATTCGTATTTGAAGGGGCAGCAGTCGCAGGTTTTTGCCCTGACTCAGAAAATTCGTAAATCCGTCACTGGTGAATGAACTTCAAGACTACAGCCGAAAAGGCAGGAAACAGGGGCGGGAGGATAAGTTGTAGTTTTCTTGAATGGAGAAACTCGAGGCTGAAGCTACCATGTTTCTAAACTCTTAGTGTGTGTATATATATATATATAATTTTGAACAGCAAGCTGGGTTATTGTGTAATTTATTAATCATTTTTTGCGCAGACGATCTCTCACTGCATTTTTGGCGGCCCCCATATGATGGCGCCCGGTGCGGTCGCACCGCTCGCACCGCCCTAGGGCCGCCCCTGGCTACAATTGCTTTCGTCGTATTACAAACCACCAACCACACTGTTCATCGTATTCACAAAAGTACCTGGGTGACCGATCTACGCTCGGTATCTTTCGATTTCTGTTCAATATCCAAGATTTCGAGTAAAGTTTGATTAAAGTAAAATGCTTGAAGGCTTCCTAGGCGTTTTGAGGAGCACAGTTCACCAAAGAGAAGCTTAACTAACATCAGTAGGCGTACTGGTACCTGAAACTTCTACGTAGTGAGGTTAGAGCCGTTTTCGAGAAAACTAATACAAATGTGCTCCTTTTTTTTTTTTTTTTTTTTAAATCGTGTTAAAAACTTGAAAAGCAAAACGTTATCTACATGTGAAATTTCATCCAAATCGCTAGATCCATTTGCGAGACCGCCTCACATATTACTTTTAAAAAAATGCTATTATTATGTAAAATAGAAATCTTAATGCCAGTTTGATAGGCCCTATTAATTAATGGTGCGAGATTTGTGGTATTTCAGAGGATTCTACGATAACCCTTGATGGATTCTTATGTAACTCGACGAGAAAAATTGAAAGTAAAATTTTTTTATATATATACTTAGTTCTCGAGATATCGTATCTCAAAATTTACGCGGTTGGTTGAAATGCGACCTGAACCAGAAGACATATTTCGCCATAGCCAAGTTTGATGGTGAATTCGTATGAAACTCGTCGAGACAAATCGAAAAAAAGGAATTTTTCTGATATCTCGCTTAGTTCTCGGGATATTATATCTCAAAAGTGAAGAGGTTAGGATTAGCTCCAGCCTGGACCAGAACAAAAAATCCACCAAAATGACCATGTCTATATGGTGGAAATGTAATTGCAATGTTTTATTTTGTACCTAGTGGTTGTTGTTAGGTTGAAATACAGCCTGGACCAGAAGAAACGTCGGCAAAAGCACAAGGAACTATACCTATAAATGATTTTTGACATGCTATATCTAAAAAACCAAGAACATTTATTCTTTATTTTCGATATGTTTCATCGAGTTCTATAAGAATTCATCATCGGGTTGTGACGTTAATAGAACATCATCTGTGCTAAATTTATTCACTCTGATAAAACTATGCTCATACATGGCAGTAATCTCACACTTTCTGATCAGCATTTCAAAATGCTAATAAAACAATTCCCATAAGAAGTAACTTTCGTTATAAACATTAATAAAGTACAAGGTCAGACGATTCAAAAGGCAAGATTCTATTTATCAGAACCCTTTTTTTCGTATGTGCACTCGCACGCGGCTTTTTACTTTATTATCAAACTCTACTCGAAATCTTGTACATTGAACAGAAATCGAAAGATGTTTTATAATTAAGGAGGTAGTATTTAATGACTAACTAACAACCACTTTTTACGGTCAAAAAGTTTTTACGGTCAAAAAGTAAACGATGATTACTTTATAAAGAAGTTTCTGATAAAACCATTGATAAATTTTTAATTATCTTCCTTTTTAAATGTTTTACAATTAAACTTGCAGTGTTAATATTTCCACGGGTCAGCCAGTATACAAGAACTGTTCGTTTAATTATTCTTTGAAATCAAAGAAAATCAATTTGTAGGCTTTCTGGTACCTGAATTGTCTACGAGATGGCGCTAGTGCCGTTTTCGTTATACGGAGTGACAAAATTGTTCGTATTTTGTAAACTCGCTTTTTTGTAGGGAAGACAACTATTTAGGTAATCTTAAAAGTCAAAACGTTATCTAAATACCAAATTTCATCCAAATCATCACAGCCGTTTCCGAGATCCGAAATATATATATATATATACAAGAATTGCTCGTTTAAAGATATAAGATTTTCGCACGGGACATCTAGTAATATTTCAAGTCTGTAAGCTGCTGCATCTGTCTTAAGGTTTGAGCACAAAAGTGCCATTCTAATTCAGGTGGCGTTTTCAAATTTTTAGAGCTAATGGTCCAGATTAAAATCTGCGGAAACAGTTTGTGACTTATATGTAACAAGGAATGGAGCAATAAGTTAAATTCATTTTGAATTCGAAGAAATGTGCACAGATAACTACTTGAGCAGACCACCCAGTCAAAAATATTCCTTGTTTACCAATTCATCCAGCCACAACAATCTGTTTCAGCACCACTGTAAAGGAAAGCTTTCACCACTATACAATCAAACACATATGGCTCTTTGTCAAAATTGATCAACATTACTCAGAAAATCCAAATCACTTGTTTGCTACCCAAGGCAGATCAAAGGCTAAGATGTCGATGACTGCTTCACAGTCAGCTCAGTAGAAGTCTACCCTGGAATTACCAATCCATCTAAACTCCATAGGCTGGAACTGGCCTACCAAAACGTTCTAGATATGAGATATCTTACCTCCATTACTATTTTTTATCAATAAATTATTTTTCTGTTTACTAATTAACCCATAGTTAATAAAAAATTATTAATTTCAGACAACTGTGTTTTCTTTCTTTGTCCTACCCAGCCAGCACCACACTTCAAATGAGCTGTAATATCTTGTGTTTTGTTTTTTTTACTTGGCTAACTTTGTGTTCATGTAGCCACATGCTTCACCCTATTCTTGGGTGACTAAGGAATGACGTGAAATGCTGGTGCTTAATTTTCAGCTTTGGCAAATGATGGTTTTATTTTCTGTATCCTATTCATACAAATATAGTATCAAGGCTCCATTATTATACAGATATGCCTACAATTTCAACTTCTCTATCTTCGTCTTTTCAGTTGCAAAGGTATTTAAATACAGTAATACCCCGCTTTACGCGAGGGATACGTTCCACAAAAAATCCCATTAAGTGAAATTCGCGTATATCGGGGTTTATGATTAAACATAGTCAAAAGTTAATGCAAAAACATACAAATCATTTGAATCAATCACTTTAATTCTAAGAACACTTTATGCAGTATTAAATTTTTTTTTTACGGAAAAATACGTCTATTGTCTTTTGAGCAGCATTTCTTTTACGTTCTTGTAAAATACGTTCATAACACATAACGCTGTTTTTAATTGTTTGACACACGGTCAAAACACGGTCATCAACACTATCTATGCTCTGCAATATGTTCAAACCTGAATAAATTTTTGAAAGAGCACTTTGAATTCCGCTTGAAGATAAAACTCTCTCTTCTACTTGTTCTTCCTCATCGTTTATGGCATTATTCTGTAACTCAACCAGATCTTCATTGCTGAGAGGTTCATCATGAGTTGCTACAAGTTCTTCAAGATCTACCGCAACATCTTCAAGTTCAGATCCCTCAACCATTGCAGCAATGTCTTCAAGCACTTGTCTGTGCATTTGGACAATTCTTCTAGGTGCTTCCACTACATCTGGCCAAAGATTACGCCACACTCCGTTCATATAACTCTTTTTAATTTCGTTCCAAGACTCGTCTATGTTGCAAATAGCCTTCATGATGATGTATGACTTCCACCACTCTCGCATAGACTGTCTTCCTTCCCCGTCGGTTTCATGAATTAGCTGGCTAAAAGTGCGGCGATAGTAATAAGCTTTGAAGTTTGCTATTGCTCCCTGGTCCATAGGTTGTAATATTGACGTATTGTTTGGTGGAAGGAACTTCACGTACACTTTTAAGTCTCTCGGCGTATCAAGTGAAGTTGGATGTCCTGGGGCATTGTCTAAGAGTAATATAACTTTATGTTCAAGCCCATTTCTGTCACAGTAAGATTTGACTGACGGGCAAAAACTATTAGAATACCAATCTTGAAAAACTTCCCGTGTAACCCACGCCTTTCTGTTGGACCGCCACACGACTGGTCTTGTCTGTACCTCGCATTGCACGGGGTGTTTCTGAATGGTAAACTAGTAAAGGTTTCAGTTTGAAATCACCAGTGGCATTACCACCCATCAGAAGTGTTAGTCGATCTTTCGCAGCTTTGAAACTGCTGGCTTGACGTTCTTCTTTAGAAATGAATGTTCGAGATGGTATTTTTTTCCAGTAAAGCCCGGTCTCATCAACATTGAAGATGAGACAAGCAGGAATTTTTTCTCGTGTTCGAAATCTTGAAACTTGTCTGGAAACTCAGCTGCAGCTTGAGTGTCCGCGCTGGCGGCCTCACCTGTTGTCTGGATATTGTGAAGATTGGAGCACTGCTTGAACCGATGAAACCAGCCTCTGCTGGCAGCAAAAGAGTGGAACTCCCTTCACCTTCTTATGTCTTTAACATCTCATACAGTGATTTTGCTTTTGTGTATATGAGATCTTGACTCAGTGGTGTGTTCTTCTTATTTAAATCTTCGATCCAGACTGCTAGCAATTTCTCCATTCTTTCTAGGATAGAAGATCTCGAACGAGAAAGTTTTGTTGCACTTATAGGTGTTGAACTTTCGTTGGAAAGTTTAATTTTTTCCCCGATTTTTAAAAATCGTTCTCACAGTCGATTCTGACAGACCAAAATCTCTGCCAATAATTGTTGCTTTGCCTCCATTTTCCACTCTTCTTATCACCTTCAGCTTCAATTCCAAAGTTACGCTTTTACGCTCTTTTTTCTTCATAGGCGGCATTTTTAACATAGCGTTAAATTATGTACGTATCTCCACCAAACGTTAAAACACGACTGCCAGCCGAGATAAACATATGGAACAAACGAGGGAATCACTATAGAACAAAGTCGTAGGACGGGGAATTCTTCGATCAGAGTGGTCGGAGAAAGCGGGGATTCCCGCAACCAAAGAGAAGCCAATGACTACATTATGTACATACATATTCTTAAGTAAGCAATTCGCGTAATACGAGGCATTTTAACGCGAAATTTGAAATTCGAGCTAAAGCGAAAGCGCGCATAACGGGGTCGCGTAAAGGGGGTATTACTGTATCATTGTAAGTTTATAATAATGAAATGGCATGTACTTGTGAATTGGGTGTCGAATGGTTCATCACATACTGTACAGAGGGAGTTGTATCCTTGTATTTTTGTTAAATAGAAAGTATAAATTATTTCAAATGGTATCTAGCGAGAATGTATAAATAAACCAAGTTTGTTCTGTTTTTCCACCTCCCCACTATTTCTATCAGGTGTAGATTTCTGACAACTGGCCAATGACTCGCCACGTTTCAACTCATGGCTTCAGTAAGACAGAGGGCTGTCTTGATAAGTTCACAAACTATATTTTTATAAGCAACGATTCCAAACTGATATAATTTCTATACACTTCACCTGAGATTCTTTAAGAACCTACAGTGTAAGGAAAATTCCTTGAACATCTACACAAATTAGACGAAAAATACATGGAGATGAAGAGAGAAGAGTAACACAGATGAGAATGATATCTTAATGGAAGATAGGACAAAACTAAATTAATCTATGTAATTTTATTTTTTCCTTTCAAAACTAATTAAAAAACTAGAAGTTAAAAATCAGTGTCTAAAAGCATAAATCTGACTTTGTCTACTTTCTTCTTACAAGGATATAAATTATTTTTATATATTTTTGTGGCGTATGAAGTTGCAGGTTGGGCCTTATTTGCTTTTGGCGTCGTCCAGTTTCCAGCATGGATGATATACAGTTTCTTCAAGAAAAGAAAGAGCATGTGTACAAAGGTATGACTTTGATGTAATTATTGCAAGAATTTTGAACAAAATTTGAATCTTTAAATATTATTCATTATTTTCAGAACGTGCTGAAGTCATTCCAGCATTCCAAACATTGGGGGCCGAGGAACAAAGAATTGAAAGATGAGTGGGAGGCTTTCAAAGCCATTCACCACACCCGAGAAAACAGTACCTTCAAAAGGTTGCTTAGAAAATTGTTCAACTTCCATTCTCACTAGCAGCAACTTTGTTTTTATAATAAAGCTTAAATAAAACCCATTACACATTTTGTGGTTCATCTACACTTTTACTCATTTTGTCATTACTAAGAAACTGAGACAGTTTATCCAGCAGCAATGTTTGTGTGTTCCAACTGTAATTTATTTTTTTAAGATAGAAGTAACATGAAGTTGCATAAATAAGTAAGAAAGGGAATTCATGTATTCTACGGTCTGTGCGTTATTCTTGATATCAAAAAAATCTTACCCTCCCACTTTCCTTAAAAAATGTAGAGCATTCTATCAAATCAACACTGTGAATTAAACTGAAAACATTATGCCAATTAATAAACTGTCAAGAGATTTTTATGTGATGGAAATTATTTAAAGTATCATGATTTCTAAATTCATAATTTATATCCAGTTGCCAGCAGTTTTGAATACTTACATAGATAGACAACAGAAGATAGTAGTGTTATATTAAAATTCCTTTTCATGTTAATAGTATTGCCAGATGAAATTATGGAAAGAACTGTCACAAAGTTTTTTTGTTGGCTTTAAAATGGGATGATCACTACTCCCACTGGACAAGCTGGCCTCAGGTGAAATAACTTTGAGGCTTCGACCGAGCACTGGTCTTGTACAATACACACAGCAGCAATTTGAGTTCAAATGTGTCACCCTTTCTAGCCTTACACCTCACCGAGGTCATTAAAAGGTGATAGAGAGTGGGGGATGACAAGTGGGAAGGACTTCAGTCATGGCATTTTGCATGAACCATCCCGGCATCCACCTGGAATTACTTTGTGAAATCATGGCAAACTGAAATGAGGACGGTCAGAACCTGCGTCGTCCCACAAGCAGAGCCGAGCCGAGCCCGAGCGTCACAACTCTCCCACCGGGCTCAGTACGCACCAGTTTATCAGTCAGAAGTTAAGATTGCTATTTAATAAGATTAATATGTGAAAGGAGGAAACAGGATGGAAATAAACGAAAGAGAAAGATGTGCAGATGGATTTTTTAAAAGTATTAGAAGTCTGGTATGGAGCAGGGATGCCCCAAAAAAGAGTAAAGAGGCAATCTATAAAACATATTTTGTGCCAATTTTAACATTTGGGGTGGAAACATGGGTGATGAAGGAGAGAGACAAAGGGAGAGTACAATCTGTGGAAATGAAATTTCAGAGGAGTAGAGTAGGAGTAACAAGAATGAGAATGAGAGAATCGAGGAGATGATAAAGGAAGAACAGCTACAACAGAGAATTGAAAAATCTAGGTTACAGTGGTACGGGCATGTAAAGAGAATGGGAGAGGAGAAGTTACCAAGGAAGATGCTGGTCATGGAGCTGAATGGGAAGAGGCTTAGAGGAAGACCGAGGGACAGATGGGTTAAAGGCGTTAAAAAATGTGTGGAGGAAAGAGGAGGAATCTGGGGGGCAGTGGAAGAAGAGAGATGGTGGTTGGATAGGAAGCGATGGAGAGGCTTTTGTTCCCAGCAGACCCGGCCAGCGGCTGGAAGCTGCCCTAGATGATGAAGATGTGACAGCATCATGTACACTTACAGTGTAATCTGGATAGGATATCTAATTTGGTAGATCAACATGGAATTAAGATAAATGCCCAAAAGACTGTTTATTAGGTACAAACGTAGTAATGAGTTTTTCTAAAAATTACTGTACAAGGTGAAGGAGGAAGTGCTTGTAGAAGACAAAGTGCCAATATCATTTGACACTAAACTCAATTTGGAGGAACACATTGGGCACATAGAAAGGAAGAGTTTCAAAGCATTAGGTTTACTGCATTAGGTGACGAGGCGATATATCAGGGAACTGAGACAATTTACTTACATAACTTCGGTCAGACGTTTGCTAGAGTATGGTGGTGAAGTATAGGCTCCAAGTGTATCGTACACGTGAAGTGGATAGTGTGCAAAGGACAGGTAGATTTATTCCTAGAAATTATCAATCACATTAACTGTTATGACAAATGTATCTCGATTGGGAGTCGCTGGAAGGCACGAGGCAGATAAAGAGTGTGCTGGGAGTGTATAAAGCAACTTTGGTGATTAGGCCTGAATAGTGTTGCAAACTGAAAAAAAACAAAATGTTTTTTTTTTTCAGCTTTGTGAAAAAAACATGAAAAAAAACTTAGCACCCGTGTTTTTTTTCTAAATTTTTTTTTCTATTTTTTTTTTCTTCAGAAAACAATATATTTAATAAATTATAGTTTAATTAAGGAACTTCCTTTACAAGTGTGTTTTAAGTCTTACTGAATCGTATAATGTCTCACATAATGATTCATAAGTGTATCTATATAGGTAACATAATTTTATTCATCCTCTATGTCAGTACCATATTCACTAGTATCAGCACTACCAACAATAGTTCGATCGGTGTCGGAATTTTCTGTCTCTTCTTCTGTCTCCTCTAGATCCATAACTTCAGAAATAGTTAAATTTTCTTTTACTGGTTGTTCTTGTATTGTACACAAAAGATTTTGAGATTGCAATTTTAAATTGTGAGCAAAGTACACACTGTGCATAAAGACTGCGCCGATAGTTCTGTATTACGGTCTTTTAAGTTTGAATTAAAATCTATTATCATACAAAATAGGAGCTTTACTTCTTTTCAATCGTTTGTTTACACCAACGGTTGCAAGGAAACGATTCATAATTAGGGACTGTGCACAAACTACGTGGGCTCGGTCCAGAGGGAGGAGGGGTTAGCTGGAAAGCTACGCTGGCTACGTGGGGAGAGGGGGGGGGGGGGTTCCGAGCCAGGCCACGTAACTTTCCTTTCGTAACGTTTTTCACAGTTAAAATGAGGAACTGAACTCACAACAGCATGTGAGTATTTATTTCCCTCAGTTAATTATATCCGTATGTAATTTACAATAGTCTGACAAGAGAAAACAGTACAAAATGTCTTCTGGAATCAAAACGGAAGAAAGCTAAGTGAGCGGGGGGGGGGGGGGGAGGCAAAAGCCATGTAGGGCTATGTGGGGAAAGAGGGAGGGTTCACAGGAGGCCAAAATGGAGCTATGTGGTTTATGCACGCTCCCTTACTGACAATTTAATGAGTCAGTACCACTATACACTATACTCAGAGTTAACAAGTATACGAATAAAAAGAAAGCCCAATACGTAATAAAAGAGACAAAAAACCGTGGATAAATTTTAAATTACTAATTTTTTTAAATGATCTGTAGGTAATGTTGTAGGGCTGCAGCACTATTTCAAATAGCATGTAGCAATCCAAACAATGTGGAATGGGGATTCCTTCTCGCGCAAACTAGTCTCTTCGGGAAATCCCCGTTCATAAAGAAAATTTCAGTCAATTTTGCCAATATTTTCGTATATTTTTTTTCCTACTGAACCAGAAAAATATAGTAGATTTTAAACTAAGATAAGTACTTAGAATAAACTCTAAAACAGTCATTTTAAACGATAACTGCCTTACAAATTTGAGATTTAGTAGTTGTGAAAAAAAACGTGTTCCAGAAAAAAAACATGTTTTTTTTTTTCAAAGTTTTTTTTTCATGTTTTTTTTTCAAGCCAGAAAAAAAACCGTTTTTTTTACAACACTAGGCCTGAACCCATTTTGGTAGAAGAAATTTGGAAATAAGGGAGTTAGGAACTGAAATATATTACTATGGTATATACTTAACAATTCACCTCAAACAGTTTAGGAATTTAAGATAAAAATTAATTAAATGCAAAGGTAGACGTGTGGAAAATATCATCAGATCATACACTCAATCACAACTGAATTAAACTTCTCTCTCAAACTATGGTGAACAGAATAGTAGTTCACATAAAGACATATTACACAAAAAAAAACAATCAATAAAAATTGGCAAATAAGTTATAAGTATTTATATAACCTTAAACATAAACAATAACACATTACATAATCAATAGCACAATGTTCCAGATTTTGTAGTGTTACAGGACACCAATTCTAGGCTCAATACGAATCAACATTACAACAAGTAAATGTTGAATAAATCAAACAGTTCGACTCCAAGAAATCACAAATCTCGGACCCCCAAGCTGTTCTTGATGGCAGATATTTCTGAAGGCGACAATGCAGTCAGTGAAAGTCCAGGCACTGGGGCTCCGTGTTCCATGTCACGCAACTTATTTACTTTTACCTTCAGTTCACTGCGGATTTTGTTGATCTCTACATCAACTTGAATTTGATCTGAAGGAAAAAAAAATAAAAAATTGTGTAAGTTTTTTTTTTTGAAACAGGAACTGGATACCAAGAAGTGGAGTGGAATTATTTGGAATAAGGAAAGAAATTATCACATCAGAAAAGTAAATAAAGATATAGTATATCACGTATCTAAACTGCTGAAAGTCAAAACTTACTTTGGTTAAACTAACAAGTTGGATGTTGCATACACACTGTCAGCAGATTTGTTTTTTTAACACCACCTTTTACTAACATCATCTAGACCAGGGGTGGCCAGCTCAAATGATCTTGTGGGCCAATTTGGAAATGTATCATAACTCCGCGGACCACATATAAAATTATATAATGCCATATTACATTTATATTGAGTCACTTAAGAGTGATACATACAACCTGATATATTACATGTTCCAAGATGCGGGCACATCATTAGTTTGCAGAGAATAATTTAATTATTCTGCGAACTCATAACTGTCAACTAATAAATAAAACAGGCAATATCTGTAACATATTCACAAGAATAATTTTTTTCTCATAATTTTGACAGTTAATTTTTGAATATTTGGATGAACAAATAATGTACTTTTTTCACTACATTGGTTTTCACTACTTAGGCCATTATAAAATAAATGTATTTTGCAATAGTGTGGTAAATCAAGCAGGCAGGAAAAATGTTCAAGGCCGCAAGCGGACTGGCCACCCCTGATCTAGACAGGAATGATAAATATAAGTAACTTTAGAACAAAATATCTAAAACTGGCACTTATCAAGTAAATTCAAATGTAACTCTCATTAGAACACTTGCAAGTCTGGCCTGAAAACTTTTCTCAATGCCTGTTTCGCACCGTATTTAAAAGAAAATGCTTCAGTTAGCCCACCTAATGGTACAAGAAAGGATTTTCAGGTTGAACAGCACAATGCATAATTGTACAGTTAAAAAAATTGGTGATAAGCAATGCAGTATAATTTCACAATGCAAAATAAGAAAGATTATTTTCACCGACTTATACTCACAAATAACAGCATTGTTCTTGCACTTAAGAAAAATGAGGAACTTTTCAGAAATCACAAATGAATCAAAAATCTTGTCCATACTCTGTTTCAAACTGCAGGCAACATAGTCAAAGTATTTCTGGATTGAGCAATGCAAAGAGACACTTACAACTACATTGACATCACTCACAAAACTGGTGATAAGGTAAGTCAGCTTCCAAAACCGTTCACTGGTTATCATTCGAAACAGCTGGTCACAAAACCAACATGGTATCTTATCAGTAATGAAGGCCTATTGATACAAACAACCAGACTTATTCAAAAATATTTCAGTGAATTTAGGAGTAAGCAATAATTGTAACAATAAAGTTAATAGACGAAGATAAAATGTCCATTTATGGAACTGGAAAAGTTTAAAAGGACGATTTCCGAAAGTATCTACACAAGTATCAATCATGTCAAGTAACAGGATGTGTTAATGTTTGAAGAGATGTGGGTGTTTCACAAGCACAATTAGGAAAGATATAGACAGATGTAGACAACAACAGACAATCATAGACAGGGAGTATCATCTGCAATACAAGTGAAAAGATTGTTTAAAAAAAAAAGTGGTATACATCTGCATTTGAGAATGGTAGGACTGCAGAAACCTAACAGAGTTCAGAAATATAGTGAAAAATAGGATGTTTGCAAAGCCTCACATATAACATGGCATTCGCTTGGAATGATTTGAGGAAACCAAGGAAAACCAAATCTGGATGGTTAGACAGGAATTTGAAGTGTTAATACCCACCCACCACACTCACAGAGCACTTCCCAGCAGTTTTGCTTAGGTTGAAATTCAATCTGGACCAGAAGAAAAATGTGGCAAAAGGTACAAGGAACCTATAGCAAATTTTTGAGATACAATATCTCAAAAACTAAGCAAGGTATAAAAAAATACTATTCTTCACTTTCGATTTGTCACACCGAGTTACAGACAAATCAATCATCAAATAAATAAAACAGGCAATATCTGTAACATATTCACAAGAATAATTTTTTTCTCATAATTTTGACAGTTAATTTTTGAATATTTCGATGAACAAATAATGTACTTTTTTCACTACATTGGTTTTCACTACTTAGGCCATGGTTTTCAGGATATGAAGATGATTGCAGACAATGTCTTCAAACACATCATCCAGCAGTGAAACTATGAATATCACTGTTCAGTGACTCACTGCAAAAGTCTTTGCTAACACATCATTATATTTCATAATTATTAACTTCAGATATGGAAATAAAATATTTTCTAAATACTTTAAAAATAAATTACCTCCACAGAAAGAAAAAGATGGTTGTTATGGGGGGAGACTATTACCTACCAAAGCAATACAGCAACTGATGTCAGAAAAAAAAAATGATGTTTCCATGGCTGTGTTATTGCGATGACTGAAACAACTGGTGAAATGTGGGCTTTAAAGGTGTAAGAAAAGGTATGATGAAACCATTCAAATTTACTGCATGAGGAAATGTCAACCACAGGTGTAAAATTTCTTTTACACTCAGCAAGTAACATTCTAAGGATACTGTAGTAGAAATTTTCATTTACAAATTGGCATACCTCTTTTCAGCATTTCAGTGGCTTTGTTCTCTGGCATTTTGATTAGCAGTGAGCCCAGTGACATCCAAACTTTGCCGCCCTGCGTACTGCGCTGCAATGCTCTCAGAGCCTCCCTGGTCTGATTGCGCCTTCGGTCGAGAGCAACAATTTCACTCCGGTCTCTCAATATTTCTTCTCCAATTTCCTCAATTTCAGTAAGGAGACGTAAACTCTGTTGAGGATTTTCCAGGTATCCCAAACCTGAAAACATACGAGTTCTAATGTTTAAACACTCGTAATTACAAATATAAATACAGTTCAAGAACTATAAACATTGCATATTTTTACTGTAAACAGTGTGATCTGTACAGAGATTTTTCATTTCAGTGATAGACTGTTATGAAGTATGTTGAAATAATCTCCTCAAACTAAAAATAAAAAGTCATGGAAAACTGAAATACACAAGGCTGGACAGGGATTCAAACCCGTATTCCCCCAAATACTAGGTGCGAGAGTTAACACCAACCCCGACTCAAGGCAAATAGTAGAGAGGGATTTGAAAGTCCTTCATTAACTACAGTAGGTGATTAGAGGATTTACCAAGCAAGTCAGAGAAATGGGTTACAAAACTTTGGTTAGGCCTATAGCTCGAGAACTGTGGGGTAGTATGGAACCCACTTTATGGGTACCAAATATATAGGAAGTTGGAGAGTGTGAAAAGGAGAGCAGCTGGATTACGGAACTTACTGTACATGGCAGTGCGTTGGGAATCATTTAAAAAAAGGGGGGAGGGGGTTATACTGTGCAGGGTGTGTAAACGCATATAATGGTGATGAGACCTGCAGGATAACTAAAAGATAAGTTACGAGTACTACAACAGATGTGATGAGGGGATGCACGAGAGAAGTAAAGGAATTGGGTTACTAAACTTTGGTAAGACCATTGCTCGAATATGGTAGTATAGTATGAGACCCACATTTTGAGTATCAAATACAGGAGTTGGAGAATGTGCAAAGAAGGGCTGCTAGATTTGTTTCTGGAAATTATCGCAGAATGCAATCAGTGACAGATATGATAAAGGAGCTGGAATGGGATTCATTACAAGACAGGAGGAGGATGAGGAGGTTAATGGGAGTGTACAGGGCATATACTGGCGATGAGGCATGGAAAGATATTGCAGTAGGTATGAAAAGTAGTTCATGGAAGGGAAAAGATGACCATGACCACAAGCTGGCACTCTATTTCAGGCACAAGGGTGTGGGAAGATTTTCTTTTTTAGGTAAGGGTGTCAGGGATTGGAATGAGTTACCAAGGGGAATGATGAATAACCTACCGAAAACGTTAAAAGAATTTAAAGTTAAAATTTGTAGAGGGCAAATGTAGGTGAGTGTAGGATAGGGGGAAGTTGGGTGTGTACGGAAATTGCCACCGGAGCGTGTGCTCCATTGCAATTGCAATTAAATTAAAGATGACCATGATCATAAATTTACTCTTAATTGCAGACATTAGGTAATGTGAATATTTTCTTTTGTAGTTACTATAAACCACAAGGAAAGGGAAAATGACTCATCACTCACCAAAGATGAAGGCAGCGAAGGGGGAAGCACGTATATGACGAACACACAAAATACACAATATTTCAGTCTTAAACCTTCTTCATGTTAAAGAGAATGAGTCATGTAGTTCGGGAGATGTGCACACACCGAAGTATTCTACGTGACTACTTTTGTGGTTACGGAAGACAGAGACTAGTAAGTTACCAAGGGATACGCTGAACAATTTACCTTAAACATTAAGATTTTTTTCTGCACATATTGTGATTAAAAAGAAAAATTACTCCAATTACAAGGCAGGGGACATTTTTGCATCCCAAGAAATTTTGGTGTATTTTCTGGAGCTACGCAAATAATTTGGTACCCTTTATAACAGATGTTTTACTGCAGTCTTTACACTTTATTGACAGAGATATTAGAGGAGTGAGTGATCACTAGGAATTTGGCTATGGCCTTTTGGAGGAACCATCAGTCATCACAGAAGAGACATGCAACAATTCAACATTCAAGTCATGCAGAAGAGATAGGTTAGTAACCGAAATATTCCTAGAACCATTCGCAGAAAATTCTCTTGAACAGATGGTTGAAGAGGCAACGCGGAGCGTCAAAGATTCCTCATCCATTTTGGATCTTTTTCTTACAAACAATCCGGATATTGTAGATACAGTTTGTATAGAAGACGGTATAAGTGATCACAAGGCGGTTATGGTAACTTTAAAATATAGGCTGAATTTCAAGCATGATAAAGACAAACTCGTATATTGTTTCGATAAGGCGGACGATGCATTTATGGTCGATAATTTGGTGAAAAATTTTGAAACGTACACACTAAATACAAATGTTGAGGAACTTTGGTTTGATTTGAAAAAAAATAATATGGACCGGCTTAAATCAATTTGTTCCCATGAAGTTTATTAAGAACTTCCCGTGGTTCAATAGGGAAGTGAAACGGTTGCTCAGGAAGCAAAGGCGTTTACATGCCATGATAAAGAAGTCGGGGGACCCGTCTAATCGCGCTAAATTAGTCCAGTTGCGAGCAGAAGTGCGTAAGGCAATGCGTGATGTGTTTAAAGAATTCCAAGTCAGAAATTTATCTGAAGATCTGATTACTAATCCAAAAAAGTTCTGGTCATATGTCAAATTAATAAGAGGCTCTCGTAAGGTCATGCCGTCGTTGATTAATGAAAATGGGGAATTATCAGAAACTAGCGTGAGAAAGCAGAAATTTTGAATAATGTATTTAAAAAAGCTTTCACAACAGAAAACTTGGAGGAGATTCCGATATTTAACAATCATACAAACAAAATTATGAATGATCTCATTCTCAATGTCAAGGGAATAACTAAATAAGGAAATTGCACCGTATTTGATGAAATTATATACCGCCTCCTTGGATGAAGAGAAAATACCAGCCGAATGGAAGACCGCCATCGTAAGTCCAGTGTTTAAAAATGGGAATGTTAATGATCCTCAAAATTATAGGCCGATCTCGTTAACCTCAATATTTTGCAGGATTTTAGAACGCATCATCTATTCAAATGTCATGCAGTTTTTGGATGAAGGTGAGCTTTTAAACCGAAATCAACATGGATTCAGAAAAGCCCGATACTGCGAAACACAACTTGCTCTTTTAATTCACGACTTGAGCCATATTATAGATGAGCAATCCCACGTTGATTTAGTTCTATTAGACTTTAAATAAGCTTTCGACACTGCCTCACACTAGTTTACTTAGGAAACTTCGTGGCTACGGCATATCTAGACAAATATGCGACTGGGTTGCAGACTTTCTGGAGGGCAGAACACAGTGTATAGTTCTCGACGGTGAACGTTCATCACTAACTGAAGTGAGGTCCGGGGTTCCTCAGGGAAGCGTGATAGGGCCTCTGTTGTTTCTCATATACATTAATGATTTGTGTGACATAATAAGGGGGATGAAAAGATTATTTGCCGATGATGCTATTATTTATCGTGAAATCAAAACACAGGACGACTGCGCTTTGTTACAAGACGATATTATGAAAATAATTGCGTGGTGTAAAGATTGGCAGTTGGAGTTAAACACTAAAAAGTGCCAAGTAATGCATGTAAGTAAAAAGGTGACACCATTTAGCTTTGAATATACTATTAATGGCACTGTCCTTAGAACGGTAGATTCCGCTAAATACCTAGGGGCAACAATTCGTAATAATTTGTCATGGAATGAGCATATCGAGAATGTAATTGGGAAAGCAAATCGTATGCTTCGATTTCTAGGTCGCAATTTAAAACAATGCACTCTTGACGTTAAATCGATTGCATACAAGTCACTAGTGCGGCCTCACTTAGAATATTGTTGCTCTGTATGGGGTCCCCATCAAAAGGGATTAATTGAGGCATTAGAGATGGTCCAAAGAAGAGCCGCCCGATTCGTGACAGGTATATACAGTTGGAGGGAAAGCGTAAGTGCGATGTTGAAGGAGTTAGATTGGGAAGACCTGGAGCACCGAAGGCGTTGCTCTCGACAGAAGCTAATTGAAAAATTCTCGACTGACGTATTTCGGAATGACAAACAAATATTGCTACCAGCAACATTCATATCCCGGAATGACCACAAAAATAAGATAAGAGAAATCAGGGCCAGAACCGATTCATTCCTGTACTCATTTTTTCCACGAGCAATTAGGGAGTGGAATAGAAAGGATTTACCGGGCGACTAAACATAAAATCTGACAGGAGTAGCTTTCGATAAAGTACTCCGGCCATCCTGATTTGGGTTTTCCATGGTTTCCCCAGATCGCTCCATGCGAATGCTGGGATGGTTCCTCACAATGGCCCATGGGGGCCTCCTGCCATATCCCTTCCAAACCATTACCTTCCCAAATAAGTGTAATGCACCCTCCATCACACACTTTTAGTGAATCGCGGAGTAATAGTAATTAAGTGTTTGAATCAGAAACAGTTACAACAAAAATAATAAAACTGTTGCAGAAAGAATTTTCTGCCCTCCAACCGGAGATGTGCCCTAAGTACGAGTTACATTTCAAAGCTGGTGCCCGACTTCATTCGGTATGCATCTGAATGTCACATCTGTGTAATGTGCTTCACTGGTGGGAGCCCCGAGAATGTTTTATACTGTTTATCCACTGAAAAAGCCTCAGATGTTCCAAACAATGATGAAGTTAGTTTTTCATTAGTTACTTAGGTTTTTATTTCTGCTGGGAAAGAACTGTAAAAACCTTAAAACTAACTAACTTAGTCCACAACCTGAAGGTTGGTTGGATCCTCCTGAAGGAGGTATACTAAGCCATTGTGTCAGAGGTAGGACGGCCAGTTCTTTTCCTCTGGGACCTACAGTTTAACGTGGAATCCGAACCACGGAGCGACCTGGCATAGCTCATATGATCAAACACATTTCTTAAAAATTCCTATGCCTGCCGGGACTCGAATCCGGGACCGGAGCAACGAACTTTTTGAAAGTAAGCACCTTAACCACTGAGCTAAGAATTAAAAAATAATCTTGCAAATAATTTTGTATGTGGGTAACACACATTACATCAAATATATATATTTCTACAGTAAAAATGGTTCCAAAAAAATAACACTCGCAACTAACATAAGGTGTTCACAAAAAATTGTTACTAGGCCTACTTAATGACTTGGCAGAAAAACTATTGGATAGAAGATTAAAATAAAGATAGGCTCCTCCACCTTTTGAATGGCTCTAGAAGAAACTAGTCTTATAATTTCTGCATACGTTCCTTGGGAGATATTTACAGATCTGTGTATATTATAGTCACCAAATTTATACTGTTCAAGTAAGATTCGGAATGTTAGCAGTTCCAGATAAATTGTTATACAGAAATGCATATTATTACCTTTTGACACTTATTGCAGCAGTGTAATTGCAGACTGAATACAAAAACTGACATTTCTTGGAGTTGGTTTCCAACATTCCATCAGTTCTTATGATACATACAGCAGCTATACATCACATTCATTATGCTTAATATCATTACATGTCACATATGCAAATACGGCTTCAAGCGATCAGTTGCCATGTAACATTATGGCCATCTTAGTGTGAAATTAATATATATTTCATGGGTATATCAAATACATATTCTTAAATAATATCACCCAACGAAAGTGCGAACAAATTATCAGATTGAAAGGATAATTCCTTCTAGAGTTATTCTCACTGCGGAGTCAGCATAAATATAAGTCTAGATGAAGGACTTGTTGCTTTCCACAGATGATGATGCTTGTGAACAGGGCAGCAACGTGGCAACAGATTCCATTGAGCTGTGAATCATAAATCAACAGAAATTTCAAAAAATATTTATTGAAATCCATATAAGATCCATTGTTACATGGATCAAGCCAATGAATTTTTGCATTTCGTTAAATACTACAGCTTTCTGATCAAATTATTTTTGTTTAATCTGAAGAATTAACCACTTGCAGGACAAGCTGTAAGACACCGATAGGGATATGGTGCCGAGTTTTCTTACCGACATTTGGTCGACTATAGTATTGGAGATTTAAGTATAAGTAAAATCAAAAAACACATACAGTATAAGTAAAATTATGGTAAGGTACAGGGTGGCGCAAATGGATCGGGTGGTTTTAAAATACTCGTCAAACTATCAATTTTAAAGGTATTGGATTGAAATAAAGTTCAAAACGTGTAGTTACAATGGAAGTTTATTAACTTCCATTGTAACTGGCTCCCCCCCGCCCAAATGGGGGGGGGGGGAGCCAGGTGTTCGGTGGTCTTCGTCCCGTGGTGGGGGGACGGGAAGTTTTAGTTGCCGAATGGCAGTCAGTCGCGATAGCTACGTGGTCCGTTGAGCATCGTGTTTTTGCAGTGGAAGAGTTTATACGCAATAACGAGTCAATTGTTGCTGTGACGCGTGCCTTTCGCCGGCGTTTCAACATCCCACCTCGCGGTAGTGTTCCTAAGCGAGAAACGATATTGAGTTGGGTGCATAATTTCCACACTACTGATTCATGTGCTCCAAAATGGATGCCTAGACCTCGAACAATAAGAACGCCTGAGAACGTGGAGCGTGTGAGACACGATGTCATTACGAGCCCACGTCGATCAACGAGACGTTGTGCTCAAGCTCTTGGAATGTCACGTCGGAGCCTTCAAAGGATTCTTAACCAAGAACTGAAATTCCACCCCTATAAAATCATGGTGGTCCAGAAGATTCTCCCAACAGACCATCTTCAAAGGCTTCAGTTTAGCCAACAGATGTTGGAGTTATTGGAAGATGAAAACCTGATTATCATGATGTCTGACGAGGCTCACTTTCACATTAACGGCTACATCAACAAGCAAAATTGCCGTTACTGGGCCGACACTAACCCAAGAGACCTACACCAATCGCCTCTCCATAGAGACAAAGTGATGGTTTGGTGTGGGGTTTCTAAGGTAGGGATAATTGGGCCTTACTTTTTTGAAAATGAAAGGGAGCAGGCGGTTACTGTTAATTTGCAGCGTTATGTGAACATTGAAGAATTTCTTCTCCCACAACTTGAAGAGAACAATTACGACATGGACAGTATGTGGTTCCAACAAGACGGGGCAACTGCACATACCGCTATGATATCAATGCAAGCTGTACGCGCTCTGTTCCCTGGCCGTTTGATTTCCCGTAATGGAGATGTCCATTGGCCCCCTCGCTCACCGGACCTCACGGTATGTGACTTTTTCTTATGGGGCTATTTAAAAGCAAGGGTTTACATGAACAAACCCCAGACCATTCAGGAGTTGAAGGCAGAAATTCACAACACGATCACATCAATTCCTGGTGATGTGCTTGAGCGGGCAATGCGGAACATTAAGGACCGACTCCAAGAATGCGTCGCTCGAGAAGGAGAGCATTTGATGGATGTAATTTTTAAAAACTAACTTTACTAATTTTTTGTTAATAAACTTCCATTGTAACTACACGTTTTGAACTTTATTTCAATCCAATACCTTTAAAATTGATAGTTTTGCAAGTATTTTAAAACCACCCGATCCATTTGCGCCACGCTGTACAATACAGACTGGTGACAAGTAGCCATGTTGATATATATGTGACGGGATTATTGGAGATCACGATTCCGCTAGGAATTGGCGTCCTTGTACTGCAGTAGACATACGCAAAATACTGCTAGAAATACTTTCCGAAGTACATTTAACAGTGTCATGCTGGTCCAGTCTGTATTACAATATAATTTCTGCTTAAAAGTAATGGTCCAGGCTGCGTCACAACAGAATTTCTGCTTTAAAATAATGTCTCTTGCATTTGACTATTATGACGTCATTAGTAAATATTGTTGTAGCAGAATCGCGATCTCCAATAAACCGTATACGACAACACAAATACTTCTCATTAATCTGATATGGAAAGAGCACTATTCATAATAATGAGATATTGCTGTAATGTTATTCGTCCAGGCTGCAGTACAACTTTATCAGTATGAATTGTACAGTGACAAACACCTACGGAACTACTGGAGATCACTATTCTGCGAGGAATTGGCATCATAATACTGAAGTAGTGAAACACAAGGTACTACTAGAAATACTTGTTGAAGTAGTTTCAGCAGTGTCATGCCTGTCCAGGGAATATTGCAATCTAATTGCTAATTGAAAAAAAAAAAAAAAATACGCCGTGATATACTACTGCAGTATTATGACGACATTAGTCAGCATGGAGGAATGCTGGTGTAGCAGAATTATGATCTTTGGCAGACCCACATTTGCAAGAACTGTAAACAGATAATTACTTCATTGGTATGTGTGCTACGTTTTGAAAGCATGCTTCATCCACTAACGGCTTGCTAGACCTGTCACAAAAGCGGAAACATCTAACCATGATGATGACAAGTATGTGTGTGATGATTCTAACATACACAGTTTCTTAAATAATACTGGAAAACATCTGTACAAAAATTTCTGGCCAAAAGAGCGATACCTTTGAGTGTCTAACAAGTTGTCCTGGTGACAATGTCTTATTGAAGGTAAAGGAGTGAGATGAAACTTTCCTGGTTCAAGTAGCATTTCATCCTAACCAGAACTGATCCTACTTCTAAACATAGAAACCTACACAAATTTCAGTATGAATGCTTGTTTCATCAATGAAGAGAATTAATTTGCAGTGATATTAATACCACCTCATTAGCAACATTTTAACCCATGTTGAGAGATACATGGAATTATGAATATTTGTCTTGTACCTGGTATCCTGTCCTCAAATCAAAAATCTTTATAACTGACACCATAATCTAGTTAAAAAGCACAACTGTTTGTATGTGACGGAAATGAATATGTTTTGTATAAAATAAGGAATGACATCTTACTCTCCAAGACTATCCAATTTAGTTATTAGTGATACAGCTATTAGCATCAAAAATTACAATTAATATTGTAAAGCCTAACGGAATATGTTCAATTTGCTTAGCAGAAGAACAATTTCACCACTCACACTCACCTATAAAAAAAATTTACCCAAAATACTTCACTTTTTTATAATTCCACATCTGGATAAGTATATGATGTAAACATAAGGCATACAGGAATTTGTACTTTCAGCAAAGTCTTTCCTTTATCTGAAATATATTAACTTAGTTCTTTCCGAAACAGCCTCTCTTTCAGTTTTTCTTTTTGTAATGCCCTTGTTCTCTCCTTCCTCCCTTTTTTTCGCCTTTCTATTCTCACAGAATCATTACAGAAAGCATCGAAATGAGTCACTCTTGCCTGGGTTTTAGGAGTCACACCAAGGCCTTCTCTATCTCTTTTCAAAACAGTCTTCAGCGGAAACTTCAATCCAGATCCTTCTGGGCCAAGACCTTTTTCTCTGTCCCATCCCGTCTTCAACAAAATTTGGTACCCTTTATTAGTTTCAGGAATAACATAATGAGTTCTGCTTTCACCAGAATGAGAATTGAAAAGATGAACTGTGGATGTCAAATGTTTCTCCTCAGCATCATTGAAACTCCTACCACATGTATTACAATAAAACATCTCTTCAACATCATTTTTCGATGAACGTTTCTCATTTTTCCGTTCACATTTGGCCTTAGAATTAGACTTAATCCAGTTTACAATATGAGGATGATTCTTTTTCGTGGCTATGCCTAAGCAACAATTTCCGCTCCTGTCTCGAACACTCACATCGGCACCATTCTTTATCAAAAATTTTACAACATCTAACGCTCCAGATCCAGCAGCGCACATTAGAGCAGTCCAACCATACTGATCAGTAACATTTACATCAGATTTTCGATGGCCTTTCAGTAATTCGGAAAGTCCAGTCACGTTGTTCCTCTGAGCTTCTTTCATTAACATGTTGATCCATGCACAATGATTATTCTCTCCTGAGGTGTTGCTAGTACGAACATTTTTACATTGTGGAAGAATGGCGAATATAGACTTCTTATTCTCGTCAGCCGATTTAAAAGTTGTGTCTGTACACGATGTCGCTGTCGATTCTTCACTGATAATAGCTTCATATATTTCTTTGGCTTCTTGACCCGAAAGATCACTGACTGGTAGCGACAACTGCTTTTTCTTCGGCGTTTCTGTAGTGGAACCTTCTCTTACAAACGTCTTCCAAGGAAGCGTAACAGTTGCCAAGGCTTTCCAGTTGGGATGACAAGCCATTCAAAAAGAAAAAAGAAAATCTACATATCTATATTACAAGCCTAACTCACCACCTTCACTCCTCCAGGTGTGCATTTTATTTATAATTACCAATAACTTTCACTATTTAAAATGTGAAACAAGTAACTTAACACTCGGACAGGTAAGAGCACTCAACAGCAGAAGACACAATTACTTCCACAATCCACAACACAACTAAGACGCAAATCATATAGCACTCAATAGCAGTGACAAAACATCAAACCAGAGACATACAGCAGGAAGTACCAGAGATTACTATACCTCATTAACACACTAAACAAAAAATTATGCATTGCACCTTTCCTGTTGTGTAATCGTATACGCATCATGGAGGAAGGAATTATATGGAGGAGAAGTGAGCTTAAATCGGTGAAGCAAGCACTAAACTCTCCCGCATGGTGGCAGCACCGGCAGCGACCATATGGCGCTTCCCAACAATTAAGGTGTTCACATTGTGGTAGAGGCAGTGATTATTTCATTTAGTATTGTGTATAAGTGTTTAAAAATGCCAGCTTGTGTTGCGTACGGTTGCACAAATAGGCCAGACAGGAATGAACCTGGAATATCATTTCATAAGTAAGTTGAATTGTAATTATCGTTGTTGAAGTGAGCGGTAGACACCGCAAACTTTGCAGCACGTCTATAAATATTTAGTCATAGCTCTCAATGGGATGACTTTGTTCTCAAATTTTTCTTGGTGTAGTGTAGAAAATCAGCAAACCTTGCTATTTTGCACATAATAGACTAGCATTATTTTTTAACGAGTGTTTAAAATGAGATTTAAAGGGGCGTGTTTTACTTCGTGATTCAGTGAATTTACTATTACGATTTCTTTCGTCACATTCGTGGTCGGACTTGGGAGGAAACTGTAATTCTTTTTCCTCTTCAATAATTCGATGATGTCTTGATGTAAATTTTATAATATGTTTCTGGAGCATGATTAACAATTTTTCCAGGAGTATACAATTACCAGTGTTTGCATATTTCACTTCACATTTCAAGAGTAGGTTTTTTTTTTTATAAGCTGCTTTAAAGTGTATGGGCAGTGGGATTGTTTGAATTCCTCCCCCCCCCCCCTCCACCCCCCAAAGATCTGATACATTGTAAAAATATTTCAAAGTGATCCTGACTAAATTTATATGCTAATATATATTTTAAGATTTTTTGATCAATAACTAAGGAATTAAAGAAATACTTCAACATGAATCAGAAAACCTAAGAATCCAGTGCTCCTACTGCTGTCAAGTATTATCTTGCCATATGGTGACACTTTCAAATTACATATATAACTTTCTGTTTCAATCAATCTTGTATCACTGTTTCCTAATTACACTTGGATATTATGGAGCGTGTGCTCCATTGAAATTAAATAAAATAATAATACCCTTAGTCTTTTTTTTGTGGCTGTAGATGTTTTGGCAAATAAAATTCTATTAAAATAATTTTTAACAGACTTTTTTTTCCTTAATTTCTAATGTTTATAGATAGCATCAATTGAGATATACATAAGAGAGCGTGCATAAACCACATAGCTCCAATTTGGCCTCCTGTGAACCACTATCCCTCCCCATGTAGACCAACTTGGCTTTTGCCTCCACCCCCCTTCCTCCCCCCCCTCACCTAGCAAGTAGGTTTTTTTTTTCCCCCTTTTGATTCCAGAAGACATTTTGCACTGTTTTCTCTTGTCAGACTATTATAAATTACATAAGGAGATAATTAGCTGAGGGAAATAAATAGGTTTTAATTCTAGATCATGATACTGCTACAACTACTTTAGGCCTACTACCAGTACAGGGATCTAGCTTTTTTTTTAATTATTCCTAGCAGTTGAGGTTAGGTTGAAATACAGCCTGGACCAGAAGAAAAATGTCATAAAAGTGGTACGGATAATTCTTTGATAGCTGCGTGCGGCAGAAAGGTGCTATAGCGGTATCGCCATCTAGAATTAAACCAATAAATATTCACATGCTGTTGTGAATTCCATTCCTCATTTTAACTGTGACAAATTTTATGAAAGGATAGCTACGTGGCCTGGCTGGAATCCCCCCCCCCTCTCCCCTACATAGCTCAACGTAGCCTTCCAGCACCCCCCCCCCCCCCGGACCAGGCCGTGTAGTTTGTGCACGGTTCCCTACCTTTAACCACATGTTAATTCATTATTAATAATGTGAAGTAAAGGAAAATAATGAATCAAATTCTGTCTCATAAAGTTCCCTTGTACATTCCTGTAATAGCAACAATTGTGAAATGACTCTTTTATTTTTAAAGGTAATAATAAAGTCTCTGCCCTTTTAAACAGAAGTTGAAGTAGAGTTTCTTCTAGCGTGATAAGTTATTTTGTTGAAAAAAGTATAGGCTTGTTCAGACAGTGACTCATCATCGCATTTATGATTGGAGCACACTTGCTTGAAGTTACTTAAAAGAACACCGCATGATGCCAACCATACATTATAGTAAAGTATCACTCTTTACTTTTTGTTGATACACTTTATACTTAACTATAAATTATGCGGAAACATTTTATTTCTGGTACCAGCCTACAAAATGTCTGGGTTGCTCATCCCTAGAGTGGGTCCTCTTACTTTTTTCTGGTCTAGGACACATTTCAGACTAACCACAAGTGGTAGTAATAAAACTGAAATATCCATTCTGCATGTCAACCATGTAATCATTGTGGCTTTGACAGAATTAATTTTTGGTCCAGCCTGCATCCAAACCTAAACCCCTCAATTTGGTTGTTGTATATCCCCCAAACTAAGCAAGATATCGAAACATTTATTCCTTATTATCGAGTTTTTTCGTCGTGTTACATAAGAATCCATCATTAAATTTGACTTTTGCGAAATTTTTCTTCTGCATTTCAACTGAAGACACCTCACTTTTGAGGACAGTATATCTAGAGAACTAGGTGAAATATCGAAAAATTTTTACTCTTTATTTTTTATTTGTCTCGTCTTTTTAAATAAAAATTCATCATAAAATTTGACTTTGAATAATTTTTTCTTCTGAATTTCAACCAAAACCATTTCACATTTGAGACAGAATATCTCGAAAACTAAGCAGGATATCAAAAATTTTATTCTTCATTTTTATTTGTCTCATCGAGTTACATAATAATCCATCACCAGATTGCGGCGTCACGTTTATCCTAGAGTCCCCTTGAGGTGTTTAACCATACTCCCCGTGTTTGTTGGGAAGCGGTCAAGTCCCCACCACTCCGGCCATGCCCCCCCACTCCTCCGCCGGCCTGCTTCACTTCCATGCGTGGCAAAGGTCTCTTGCGTCGTCTCCATTTTATTCCTTCCTCCATGATACGCATAGGCAGAGATATACTGGAAATGACAGGAGGTGCAAATTATGGAGGAAGGAATATATGGAGGCGACCCAAGGGACCTTTACCTTCCTCCATAGTGCAAATGCGCTATTCATTCCGGCATTAGCATGAAGTGTAGTGAAATACTTCGTCACCAACCTATTTGAGCCGGAATGACAGGATAGATAAGATTAGAGAAATAAGGTGTCGCAATTATTCTTATATGAATTCTTTTTTTCCCTCGTACCATTAGGGATTGGAATGCACAACAAAGAGATTAGCTTTGGTGCTAAGCACCCTCTGCCACCCACAATTTGTGAATTGCAGAGTATATATGTAGATATAGATAGATAGATAGATAAGTGATATAGAAAAACCCAGATCTGGATGGCTGGAGGGGTTTTAATTTAAATTAATTTATTTGAGAGGGAGTGTATGCTCCGGTGGCAATTTCCCTACTTACCCATTTCCCCCTTTCTTGTACCCACCTACTTGTGCCCTCCACAAATTTCAACTTCAGATTGTTTCTACGTTTTGGGTAAATTATTCATCATTTATCTTGGTAACTTACTCCAATCCCTGACCCATTATATATCATTGAAACTCTTTTCGAAACTTGTCGGATTCTAAATTTATTCACTCGATCAAACCTTCCTATTACATTCCATTGCACAAGTCATGGATGTATGGATGCAAAACACATCACATTTCCCTGGTGGACTCCACACCCCACTTCGGTCGGTGATAAACACTCACCATCGAGAATTTCACACTGTGTTCAACGCTTCAAGAAGTCAGCAACCCAGTTACATATTTGTCGGAATATGCCATTGCCACGAAGATTCGTAAGTATCCTAGCATGAGGCACAGAATCCAAAGCTTTTTTTTTTTTTTTTTTTTTTTTAGAAAAATCTAGTAAAACTAAATCAACATGAGATCATCCATCTATCACATGGTACACTTGCAAGTTGTATATAGCAGATCTGATCTTTTCTAAATACATGTTACTTTGAATTTAATATCTCTGCTTCTTCCAAAAAAAATTAATGGTATTAGAACTGATGATATTATCTAAAAGACTGCAAAATATGGCAAAATTACTAAATAATTGGATTCATGAGAAATGAATGCCTAGGGAAATTTAATTCAATTTAATTTAATTGCAATGGAGCACAGGCTCCGGTGGCAATTTCCCTACACACCCATCTTCCCCCTTCCTGCACCCACCAACATTTGCCCTCTACAAATTTTATTTTTAAATTCTTTCAACGTTTTCGGTAAATTATTCATCATTTCTCTTGGTAACTCATTCCAATCCCTAACACCCATACCTAAAAAACAGAATCTTCCTACACCCTTGTGCCTGAAATCGAGTGCCAGCTTGTGGTCATGGTCATCTTTTCCCTTCCATGCACTACTTTTCATACCTATTGCAATATCTTTCCATGCCTCATCGCCAGTATATGCCCTAAACACTCCATGACCCTCCTCAACCTCCTCCGCTCTTGCAATGAATCCCATTTCAGCTCCTTTATCATATCGTGTGGAAACATCTTACATACTCGGCTAGTCTCCCGAGAAGACTACATCCATATCCGTCACTGATTGCATTCTGCGATAATTTCCAGAAACAAATCTAGCAGCCCTTATTTGTACCCTCTCCAACTCCTGTATTTGATACGTAAAATGAAGGTCCCATACTACACTACCATATTCGAGCAATGGTCTCACCCAAGTTTTGTAACCCAGTTCCTTTACTTCTCCTGTACATCCCCTCATCACTCTCTCCAATAAGTGCAGAACTTTGTAACCTTTTCCTACCACCTGTCCAATGTGTCCTACCCAGTTAAGCTTGTTATCAAAAGTAATGCCAAGATATTTACATTTCAAGTCCTCAGCAAGGAATTCTTTCCCCATCTTATATTGATAATTAACCTTTTGTTTTTTATTTGTGTATCTAATCAGTTGACTCTTCTTTGCATTTATCTTCATCCCATGTTTACCAACCCAACTAGATATCCTGTCCAGATCACCCTGCAACTGTTTACAATCTTCTATTGTTTTGATTCTTTTATACAGCATTATGTCATCTGCAAACAATCTATTTTCAGATAGTAAACAATCAACACAATTATTGATTAGAATAATGAATAGCATTGGTCCCAATACGCTACCCTGTGGCACACCCATTTTTACTTCTACTTCTCTTGATACTACATTTCCTACACTAACTTTCTGTTTTCTACCTTTTTAAAAATTCTTCTACCCAGCAAATCACTTTCTCATCCACTCCAATGGTTTTTACCTTATTTACTTCCATTTTATGGCTACTCTGTCAAACGCCTTTGACAGATCTAATGATACACTATCACTCCCTTGTCCATTTCATCTGAAATATCTTGCATATATCCCACCATCTGAGATTGCCAACGGAATGTTGGCTATTAAATTAATAATAATTATAATTATGAGGACATTAAGGATTCACATTCTGCTATTGGATGGGAAAAAAATAAGAGGAAGAAATTCACCTCATAAGTAGCAATGAACAGACTAGAACATTGGAATAAATCCTAAGGATATTATGGGTGAGATAAGAAAGCTAAAAAAGGATAAGGGACTTGTGTGGATAATATTAGTACAGATGTACCTTATCTAGTAATATTATTTAGACTGAGTTTGTAGACTGACTGCTTTACCGTCAGATCAGATTTCAAATATACCACACCACTGAACCACCTTGTGGCCGCTTATACCATCGCCTTCTACACAAACTGTAACAAGTTTCTTTTTTGTTATGGATTTATTCCTCGTCGACATCGAGGTCATTAGAGGCAAAAAAAGGACTGGGGGCCAGGAACAGGTAGGAATTCGGCCATGACCTTTTGAAGGAACCATCCTGAAATTCTACTGAAGTGATTTGAGGAAACCAAGGAAAACGCAAATCTGGATGGCCGGACGGAGATTTTAACCCTCGTCCTCAGAATGCGACGCCAGAGCGTTACCACTCATTCAGTATGCTACAGGTAATTGTATCAACAATATCCGGGTTGCATGTAAGAAAAAGATCCAAAATGGTTGAGATAACTTTGTCGTAACACATGGCTTTTTGACAACATGCACATGAGAAGTTCCCGCGAATGATTCAAAAAAGTTCCTGACTTATCTTTTCCATCTGACTTGAACGTAAATGTGTCCTTTCTAACAGCCGCTACGTTAAAATCACCGCCCATGATCAATATATGTCCCCGAAATTTCTGAAAAATATTATTAAATAAATTTTTAAAATATCCAGAATTATGAAGTACATAAGCTGGAGTCCGATAAAATGATGCTATTATAAACTTTAAATTTCTGCAAATTATTTTAGCTTTATTAACTCACAGGAAATTCCTGTGTCAGTAACAATAGGTGAACTAATGGTTTTATTAACGGACACAAACAAACCTCCTTCCATTAAGATAGTTCTGTCTTCCTCAAAAACGAACTTCACTAGGCTCAAGGGAAACAGGAAAACTATTTACTGCTGCATTATTTAATTTACTGGCCCCATCACTGTCAGGATCAAAGTCTTGGTTGTTGATGTATCCGTTCCGTTGAACTCAAGTATCCTAGCTCCGCTCGGTGTTCCTAAATATAATTCATATCAAGGCGATTCCATATTTTTGGTGCTATACTGAGCGTGTAGAGATCAATCGACCGGTCAAGTGTATCCCAGTTAGACGATGTCATCTATTGCAGGTCGACGAAACCTCCGTTTTACTTGCGATTCAACTGCTATAAATTACAATTGAAATAAAAATGTTCCCCCATTCGGCTTCCCCACAATCTATGCTCGGCTCACTACAAAATGATAATTCAAAGATACAAAATTTTCCGGTGCTGATTAATATGCCTTCTTGCCCAATTTTTTCATGAATTAACTACATCTGCAATGAAAATACGAAACGAGTATCACCTGCTACACTTAACTGAGTGACAATTGGTTACCCCAGTCGTTGTTGGGATATCCTTTGTGGCACATGATACTATTGTTCCTGGAAAATAGACAGAATGAACGAAAGGCACGTCCGCACCAAAAGGAACACAGAGGAACATCTTGTTGATGCTGTTTGTTCCTGTAACATGTTCCGTCATGTTTCCCAATGTTTCCAATGTTCCCAATATTCTAAAGTTCCTTAAAGTTGACTGTTTCCAAAAGTAGCGGTAACTTAAAAGGAAATATAGGAGCATTGGTAAACATGATCGTGTAATCATAGGCTTCCGCGACCAGAGTCAGTTGATTCATGGCTGTCCGGGTGGCGCCGCGTCATATTTCTTGTAGCCGACGTTTGGACCCTCATTCTGTGGTCTTCTTCCAGGGCGCCAAGAATCAAACATGATCGTGTTTGAAACTGTTAATAGTTTGGTACAGATGGCTTGTTTCTTGTTGTTTTTACCTCAGTTGTTTATGTACTACTGCAAAAACTAAAGGACGAATGAAAATTTGATATATTTAATTGAATTTAAATTACTAAATAAATCATGAGTTTGAATTGGTTATTAACCATTTCAACTGAATTTACCTGTATTTGATTTTGGAGAACTGATTTAGTAACATCACAAACTTCGGGAATAATTTTGGATATTTATAATTTCGAGATTCGAAACAGGTATATCAAAGAAGTATATGAATCTCCAGTAGCTATAAATCTTAAAGTCAGCAGCAAATGTTTCATTGGAGTTATTGCAGCCCTGTAATTTGTATTTTGTTTTTGAATAAACGGCCAAGTTCTGGAAAGTAAAGGTTCTAAATCAGTGATACCCATTCGAATGAAGTTTTTGATGTGTCCTTCCTTGTCGTGATCATAGACCGTCCTATTTTTTTAAAAAAATAAATAGAAGAGCGGTCTGGTAGCTAAGGTGATTTTTTTTTCTTTCTTTTAAAAGTTCAGTGTCCGGGTTTAGATCCCTTTAAGGCTAGAAATTTTTAAGAATTGTGTTTGATCATATGAGCAACGCCAGGACGTTCCACATTAAACTGTAGGTTCAAGAAGCTTGTCGTCCTTCCTCTTGACACATTGGCTGGGTATGCGTCCTTCGGGAGGATCCAACCAACATTCGGGTTGTAGACTAAGCTAGGTCAGTTTCTAAAATAATCCATTAGGCATTCGACTATGTCTTTTTATTATTATTATTTTATTTTTTTATTATTATTTTTATTTGCTCAAATAATATAAACTGCAGCTGCACATTGCTGACAAAACATCATTATAGCATCACATCATCGCATGATAACAAAATTGTAACTAAGACAAAATGTTTTTGTTTCGCAAAGAAGTTAAAACATCATTACCGCACCACAGCATCGCATAATAACAAAATTATAACCAAGACAAAACGATTTTCTTTCGCAAAGAAAAATAAAGATTGTGCTCTTGGTATGGAAGGATCTCAAATGTAAACACAAACAGAAGTAAATGATGTGGACGCGCCATGAGAATAAAATTACGACCTGCTATGATGCAGTATTTAGAGATACTGAAAGAGATCGTCCGCAAAGGCTAGACGTTTATTTTCTTGTCTTACTTTTTCTTGGAGCCGGGTAGTCCATTGTTTTATGACTTTTTAAAGGACTCAGTTGAAAAGTGTATACAAAAACCATTTCCTTGGCAGTTTTGACTTGGAAGGCTTCTGAGATTTCCCCCATGGAACTTTATTTTGATAGTGATGTCGATGGAGTTTATTTAGTAACTGTAATTGCCAATGTTTTAAAAGTCAGAACTTTTATGGCAGTGCCTGATTTGGGTGCGAAATGATCGCGATGACAGATGACACGCAATGGCGCATGTATCAGTTATCTGCAAATACGCAACTGTAAATGCGAATGCGCATTTACCTGCGTCAGAGGGGCCAAGCACGTTTATTTGTCTCAACAGACGTTCCTAAGCTGAAATTCTAAGGAAATGTATCGATTTTTAAAACAAACTGCCAGATTATTAGGTACATCTTTAGAATAGCATCAGATATTACTGGAAGCAACGGAATCAGTCATCAATATGCACTAAATGGTACAACAGCTTTTTTCTTTAAAATGTATTTTACTTCATTTGTGCGCAGCTAACAACATGTGAATTTTGTACATATAGTTACTTGTCTGTTTGAATGACAATTGTTGACACTTTTACACTACTGCTTTATATTGTGACAGTAGTTAAAGATTACACCCTACAAAATAACTATTATCAGAGACAGTTACACACCCGGAATAATAAACAGTTGAGTAAAGAGAGCGTGACTATGGTTGCGAGTTGACAGGAGCGTCGGTGATGGCTGCAGGAGAGTCAAGTCTGGTAATAATTTGAAGACAGTAAACTGTCATGACAGTTCTCCAATCCTTCTTTGTGATCTTCTTGAAACTATGTCTATATTACAAGAAGGAATTAATATTGTAGCTGATGTGTTAATTATAACGTTGACTAATATGAAGAATAACAAAAGAAAATATCTAAAACGTGTAACAGAATGGATATTAAAAAGGAAACGCTTTAGCTGCCTTAGCGACCTTTTTTTAATGAAGTTGTGATCTAAGATGTAGAGGGTTACAAAAATCGTTTAAGATTAACAGTATTTCAATTTGAAGAACTGATGTCAAATATTTCTGCCAATATACATATATAAAAACATAACACCGTTATGAGGCAATTTTTTATTAGTAGCATCTCTTATAATTTTTATTCTTAAAATTTCAAAATAAATCTTCACTTTCATGCAGTTCTAAAAATTTTAATGCTTCTACTTCACTCCACTTAATCGACGTGTTAGTTGTCGCCATCTTTTTGTCGAACTCAGGGGTGTGTCTCAGGGTTCAATTCTCGGCCCTCTGCTGTTCTTAATCTATATAAATCATCTCCCACTTTTACTCATATATAGTAACTAACATGGGATAGCATGCACTCAAAAATTGCTGTGAAAAATTATCATACTAACAGGTTTTTAAGTAATTGACTGCTTATGAGTTGTTGGTAATATAATTGATATTGTTACTAAGCGAGTGTACTGTTTCACATAAATATTAACTAACATGATATAATATGTAGTCACAAATCACAGTGAAACTTATTATGGTAACTGGTTGGTAAGTAAATAACTGGTTATTAGATGCTGGTAACAAGTACATACACTGTTCCACATAATAAGTAGTAATTATCTAGGGATTGTTTTTGTAGATTACAGGAGATATCGATTATACTAATGGGTTGTAGCTAACTTGTTGTCAATATAAAATAATATTATCAATTATATAGTAATATTGACATTAAAAATAAGCGTGTGTACCGATGTGTGAGTGGAGACTTTCCCGGCGTATCGATGCAGAGACAGTCTGCTGAGAACATATCGAAGATACCAGATGAAGACAGCAGAGTCAGCTGTCGAAACGTCGTGTTTTTACACCACCATCCGGCTGGACACCCGTGAAGATTTTGTTGCAGTGTATGTACCGTTCCACATCCTCGAGATTATTCTCACATGGGATCAAAGTGAACATATGTATCTATCTAAAAGTTGGTCATGAACCGAGTCCACCATCTTCAGTCAGCTGATTGTCTTGTACCTGTTGACACGAGGACAGTAACAAGCAAGTGCAACACGTTCCCAGAGAGTACACTCGTTTCTGCTTACTAGCATCGTGTAAACGCGGCCTATGGCAAATAAAGCTTATAAAATATGTCACGTACAAGTATGATTGGAACATCCCTAGAAAAAGAAAGAGATGCGATGTTCTCGATTCAATTATTCCTCCCACAATAACGACGTTCTTATTTTTTTATCCACGACAAATTTTTCCAGGATATCGAAGAGCGGCCTCAATCAACAGGATCAAAACTCTGGTTTCTAATACAGTAGCATCAGATTATTAATTTTACATTTTATTCTAGTCATGATCTTCCTTTTCTAAATGCTCATTTATATTTACCAAGATGATGATGCATCTAATCTCTCAGATCTTCCCTCAATGCATTGTGCCTGTATAGCAGTGAGAGTTAAGAAGCGGTCAACGGGTTCGCTGAAGTACAATGGGACCCGGTTCTAGTTTTGGACTCCGGCTCTTCTGATTCTAGTTCTTAGATTTTCATCTTATGGCGTTGCAAACTGAACCGCGTTTCCTTGGATATGGTAGGGTTATGTTTAGGGTTTTTCAGACATCATAAAATTTCTCCTGGTGTTGCAATCCATCGCTTTAAATTGAAGTTGTAATGAATGAAAATATTGACTCATTCAATGTTTTATATGAAATGACCTATGTGAATTAAATATTAGTGCAAAAATCACTTCATATGCTGAAGACACAGTTGTGACTGCTGGGAAGACAGCTTCAATACAGCTCAGGAAGCCCTAAACACCGTTCAACAATGGTTAAACCATAACCTTCTATCTATAAATGAAAACAGGACCAAATTCGTTTGCTTTACACACAATATAACAACACAACCACCGGACCATCAAACTCTGATACTCCACAAACCCACATGCAATAGTCACACAAAGTGTAACTGGGTCAAAATACAGAAAGCAAAAAACTTTATGTATCTAGGCATAGAAATAGATTGCAATATGCGTTGGAATCATCATGCATCAAACTTAGTTGCTAAACTACAAAAGCTTATTTATGTATTTTATAGGATAAGAAACATTCTCCGAATCGAAGCATTAAGAACGGTTTATTTCGCCTTAGTCCAAACACACTTACAGAATGGTATAAGCAGCTGGGGAGGGATACTTGATACCCACTTGGCTCAGGTCAACAGATGTCAAAATGACATTCCGAAAGTGTTGTACAAAAAGCCATACACTTTTCCGACCTGTGAGCTATATAAACAAAGCATGTTGCTCAACGTCCGTCAGCTATTTATTCAAACAACGGTAATGTACATACACGCCAATATAAAAGTCTTCAACGCTAGTGACCTACCACACTTGAATACTAGAATACAAAAAAGAAATGGAGCATTCATCCCTCGCCGAAACACTCTACTAGGACAAAGACATCCAAGCTGCCTTGGTCCAAGAATTTATAATAAATTACCTGCAGATGTTATCAATAAACCAAAACATACCATGAAGAAATATATCTCCGCTTGGCTTTTAGAGAACAATGAATTATTAAATGAATTAATAAATTTTCATCACTTGGTGTAAACAATATGTATATATATATAGGTCTTAAATATTACTTTACCATTAAGAATTTTTAAAATGTCCATGTACATAGAACAAATCATTATAACAATTGTATCACTTGTGTCTTTATGTTCCTAATATACTCTGTTGATTATTGTTTATACACAATCAAGTAGGCCTATAGATTGTCCAGTAGATTTTAAGTCACTGTAAATCTCCATAATGTAAAAATCAACTTACAACTTGAAGCCGACACACAAGTTTTATCTTATGTGGTATTCACAATATAGCCTTGTAAAATTCAATAACATATTAAAATTATATAACTGTTGTTTGTGAATAAAAAAAATGGAAATGGAATGGAATTAAGAGAGACATAAATGCAGAAATGGTTGGCTGCTGTATGACAGTCAAATATAATGACGGCACGTACATAATTTGGGCAGAAATTCAGATCACCGGAGAGTCGAGGTGGAATGTCTCAACACCGTAGCAGGGATGTTCCGATTCATTCGGTTTCGTCCACGCTTAAAGCTTAACAGCGGGTGGTGTGTACTGCGCCAGCATTTCTGGGTCGGGCTGAAGACTGATGAAAGGTGCCGTATGCTGGAGAAACGTAATTTCAGAAGTGACTAAGGACGAGTTTAGCAAGTTTGGTGGGTGAATAACAGATTAGTGGAAACGAACCATGCAGCAATTTGAATGTGCAGATAAGAACGAGATGCAAATACATGTAGCCTGTAAGACTTTACCTGTTTCTCGTTTCGGAGGAGTTGACGACAGGAGAGGTTCGGTGGTTGCGGGTGCAGTAAATCGCACTACTGACGCCTTGTACAATTTTTATAAGTACTGTGGGCAACACGGAGGGCTTTATCTGCTTAGCTGACACATGCAGCGCGTTGCAGTTTACAGTGCCGTGGAAGTTATATGTACATATATATATTTTTTACTTACGACTTTAAGCCTCATCGACATCGAGGTCATTAGAGGCGGTGGAAGTTATAATGCATCGAAATGTTATCTTGATCAAGTGGTAGTCTTGAACACCACATAAGCAGCGGTGAAGTTTTCAGACATCATGAAATGGTAATTTATAAAGTTTCGATTACTCCGATGCGACCTGAAGCGCCCTGACAGAGAGACCTATAGATGAAATATATATACATATATTTCTCAGCGGCTACATTTGTTACTGAAGTAAAAATAGAGCTGAGCTTTACTGAATGACGCCCTACTATTAATAGTTAATTGTTTTTTATTTTCTTACAATAATGATGGAACTAGACAGTTAGATTAAGAGAAGGGCGTTGAGGGGTGAAGATGACCATGACTACAAGTTGGCACTTGATTTCAGGCATAAGGGTGTGAGAAAATTTTCTTTTGTAGGGAAGGAGAAAGGGATTCTAAAATTTCTTTTGTTATTATTATTATTATTAGCCATCCAGATCTGGGTTTTCCATGGTTTTCCCGGATCACTCCAGGCGAATGCTGGGATGGTTCCTCACAATAGCCCATGGGTCTCTCCTGCCATATCCCGTATATCCTTCCAAACTATTACCCTTTCGGATAGGTGCAATGCACCCTCCGCCACACACTTTTAGTGAATCGCGGAGTAATAATAATAATAATAATAATGATATGCTCATTCCACGAAAAATTATTACGAATTGTTACCCCTAGATATTTAACGGAATCTACCGATCTAAGGACAGTACCATTAATTGTATATTCAGAGCTAAATTCTGTCACCTTTTTACTTACACGCATGACTTGGCACTTTTTAACGTTTAACTCCAACTGCCAGTCTTTACATCACGCAGTTATTTTCATAATATCGTCTTGTAACAAAGCGCAGTCTTCCTTGGTTTTGATTTCCCGGTAAATAATAGCATCAACGGTAAATAATCTTTTCATCCCCCTTATTATGTCACACAAATCATTAGTGTATATGAGAAACAACAGAGGTCCTATCACGCTTCCCAGGGGAACCCAGGACCTCACCTCGGTAAGTGAGGAACGCTCGCCGTCGAGAACTACATACTGTGTTCTGCCCTCCAGAAAGTATCCAACCCAGTCGCATATTTGTCTAGATATGCCGTAGCCACGAAGTTTCCTAAGTAACCTAGTGTGAGGCACAGTGTCGAAAGCTTTTGTTGGTAAGGGTGTCAGGAATTGGAACAAATTACCAAGTAAAGTGATGAATAATTTACCACAAATTCTTAAGGAATTTAAAATTTGTAATTTGGGAAAGAAAAATGGCGGAAGAATTTAACATTCAATTATAAAAGATTTTTTTTTAGAAAAAGAACTATAAACAAGGATGACTAAGGGAATTGCCACCGGAACTTTAGCACCATCGCAATTAAAATTGTTATTAATAATAACAATTAATGATAAATAACTAAGAGAAATGATGAAAAATCTACCAAAAACACTGAAAGAATTTAAAGTTCATATTAGTATCAGGGGCGTAGCTACTATGGGGCTAGGCGGTGCAGTGCACCGGGGCCCTCACGCTCAGGGGGCCCCTAAGCATACCTCAAGGGGCCCCTAAGCGCACCTCTAGGGGCCCTCAACCGCAGTTTAGAGAACCCACGAGCCTTCACGGCAAACTGGCGACCTTTTTTTTTTTTAGCTCTACCGTCGTCTAAGGGGCCCCTGAGAACACTCACTAAGGGCCCTCGCTGCTCATGGTGCCCCAACCACTGCTCAGGGGCCCCTAAAGAACAATTCAAGGGCCCCCATCCTCAGTTCAGGGGGCCCCAACCAGCACACAAGCAAAAAAAAGGTCGCCCTTCTGGCCTGAGGGCCCAAAATAAATTTTTTGCAGCGGGGTCCTTGTTGACCTAGCTACGCTACTGATTAGTATAGGACGAAAGTAGGTGGGAAGAGAAAAAGAGAAAGATGTGGGTATAGGTAGATTGCCACCGTAGTGTGTGGTCCATCGCAATTAAATTAAATAACATACCAGAGGCTGGTATATGCCTCATAATAGAGACAGCAAGTGAATTTGTTCATGTATCTCCTTTGCATAGGAATAAGTATATTTTGTGTGTTGCTTTTAATGCCTGATTTACGTATTATAATGATCAATAAGTGTTAAATGGTGATAGGTTAAACATTATATTCTCCTATGTAAAAATGCTAACCTACCCCCATCTAAAAAGATAACAATTAACTTCATTAGTTAATATCAAATTAAATAATTAATCTCTCCCAAATTATAATAATTTTTTACCATTGATTATGAAGTCGATTTTCTTGAGAGGTGCAGTTTAACACTGCTCACAGTATTACATATGAAGTTTGTTGAGCACCCATAAAATATGAGAAAAATCAATGACACGGCCGTTTAGATGTCTGAGGCTCCTTAGCACTGAGCCACTAAACCACGCAAGGAAAACTGGTAATTACGAGGCGAAAAAATGACCTTATGAGGAGGAATTACAAGCTCTAAAATGAGAAAGTATCAATGGCGGAAGAAAAAGAATACTGTTTTGTGCGTTCCATAGTAATTAATTAAATTAAACTGCTCAGTATGCAAAATTATAATTATAGGGTGAGGTCAGAATTGCTTGCTGAAAGGTTGAAGTGTAAATATCTTGGCATAAATTTTGATAACAAACTCAATTGGGCAGAACACATTGGCCAGGTGGTATGAAAAGGTTACAAAATCCTTCATTTACTGCAGAGGGTGATGGGACGATGTACCAGAGAAGTTAGGGAATTGGGTTACAAAACTTTGGTCAGATCATTGGTTGGATATGATGGTGTATTTTGGGACCCACATTTTGGTTATCAAATACGGGAGTTGGAAGGTGTGCAAAGAAGAGCAGCTAGATTTGTTTGTGCAAATTATTGCAGAACCAAGTCAGTAACTGATATGACAAAGCAGCTGGATAGAGAGTCATTGGCGGGAAGGAGGAGGATGAAGAGAGTGCTGGAAATACACTCCTGGAAATTGAAATAAGAACACATTGACGCCGATGTGTAAGACTCACCAAACTTGCTCCGGACACTACGAGAGGGCTGTACAAGCAATGATCAAACGCACGGCACAGCGGACACACCAGGAACAGCAGTGTTGGCCGTCGAAGGGCGCTAGCTGCGCAGCGGTTGGGCACCGCCGCAGTCAGTGTCAGCCAGTTTGCCGTGGCATACGGAGCTCCATCTCAGTCTTTAACATTGGTAGCATGCCGCGACAGCGTGTACGTGAACCGTATATGCAGTTGACGGACTTTGAGCGAGGGCGTATAGTGGGCATGCGGGAGGCCGGGTGGACGTACCGCCGAATTGCTCAACATGTGGGGTGCGAGGTCTCCACAGTGCATCGATGTTGTCGCCAGTGGTCGGCGGAAGGTGCACGTGCCCGTCGACCTGGGTCCGGACAGCAGCGACGCACGGACGCACGCCAAGACCGTCGCATCCTACGCAGTGCCGTAGGGGACCGCACCGCCACTTCCCGGCAAATTAGGGACACTGTTGCTCCTGGGGTATCAGAGAGGACCATTCGCAACCGTCTCCATGAAGCTGAGTTACGGTCCCGCGCACCGTTAGGTCGTCTTCCGCTCACGCCCCAACATTGTGCAGCCCGCCTCCAGTGGTGTCGCGTCAGGCGTGTATGGAGGGACGAATGGAGACGTGTCGTCTTCAGTGATGAGAGTCGCTTCTGCCTTGGTGCCAATGATGGTCGTATGCGTGTTTGGCGCCGTGCAGGTGAGCGCCACAATCAGGACTGCATATGACCGAGGCACACAGGGCCAACACCCGGCATCATGGTGTGGGGAGCGATCTCCTACACTGGCCGTACACCTCTGGTGATCGTCGAGGGGACACTGAACAGTGCACGGTACATTCAAACCGTCATCGAACCCATCGTTCTACCATTCCTAGACCGGCAAGGGAACATGCTGTTCCAACAGGACAATGCACGTCCACATGTATCCCGTGCCACCCAACGTGCTCTAGAAGGTGTAAGTCAACTACCCTGGCCAGCGAGATCTCCGGATCTGTCCCCCATTGAGCATGTTTGGGACTGGATGAAACGTCGTCTCACGCGGTCTGCACGTCCAGCACGAACGCTGGTCCAGCTGAGGCGCCAGGTGGAAATGGCTTGGCATGCCGTTCCACAGGACTACATTCAGCACCTCTACGATCGTCTCCATGGGAGAATTGCAGCCTGCATTGCTGCGAAAGGAGGATATACATGGTACTAGTGCCGACATTGTGCATGCTCTGTTGCCTGTGTCTATGTGCCTATGGTTCTGTCTGTGTGATCATGTTTTGTATCTGACCCCAGGAATGTGTATATAAAGTTTCCCATTCCTGGGACAATGAATTCACGGTGTTCTTATTTCTATTTCCAGGAGTGTATACAGGGCATAGGTTGGTGATAGGGCTTGGAAGGATATTGGTCAAAGAATTAGGAATATTGTATAGAAGGAGAGAGGCGACCATAACCACCAGCTGGCGCTCGATTTCATACATAAGGTAGTGGAAAATTTTATTTTGTTGGTAACGGCAGAGGCGGTTCCAGGATTTTGGTTTGGGAATGGCTTGAGTGGACTTTGATTTGGGGGGGGGGGCTTGGCTTGCGTGGATTTTGGTTGGAGGGGAGCTTGCCCTCAGTGAATTTTTGCTTGGGGGGGGGGGGCTTGAGTCGGGCAAAGGGCCGTATTTATAGTCCCCTCGGGCCTCGAATCCGTAGAGCTAAAAAAAAAAAAAAAAAATCTCCGAAATTACAATGTCGGAGGAGGAGCCCCCAAGGCCCCCACCCCCTGGATCCGACCCTGGGTAACAACGGTGTCAGGGATTGGAACAAAATACCAAGAGAAGTGATGAATAATTTACCAAAAAACGCTTAAGCAATATAAAATTTGTAAATCGGAAAAGTAAATGCGGGAGTAATTTAACACTCCAACTATAAAAGACAATTAGATGACTATGGGAATTGCCACCGGAGCGTTAGCTCCATTGCAATTAAAATAAAAAGCAATCAAGTAGCAATGCCTAAGTCTAAATGTGGCGATATTTGAATGGATGCATATTTGATATACCAAGCAGATATCCTCTTCAGGAAAAAAAGTAATTGAAGTCACAATTATTGTTGGGGTTGTTAACAGCAGTCAACACGATTAATGGTTAGTGTAGGTGACCTGAATAATTTGGAAAAACACGTATACTTTTTCTTGACTTCAGACGTTTTTCCCAGCATGACTTCAGACTTCAAATGACCATTATCTTGGTTTAAGATAACTCTCACAGATAGAGCTATTGTTTTATGCAGAGACGTGTTACAGATAATACATACTACAAAAGTGCAAGATAAGGGCGAGCGCGCAGTACGTGCGGTGGATTCTCTGTTTAGTTTTTGAGTAGTTGTTGTTGGATTGTCAAGGGAGGGGTGGGGTTGGTTGTCTCAGTGGTGGTGAATTTTGTTTGTGTTGCGCTTTTAACCAGGTAGGCAAAAATCTTGTAATATAGGCTACTGACATAATCAAATATTTAAGCTTAAACTTACGAACAATGACTTTGCAAAAAATTAGCTTGCATATACATTAAGATATGCGGTTTCAGTCATTTTTAATTGCTTATTTACACAGGACATAGTTTTAAGAACGGAAATCATTTCCATTTGTTAAATCTGTTTGGTTTTGTAGAAAAGCAGACTAATCGTATATCATTTGAACTTTGTTCTGTGTATGATAAAAAGATTGGTTTGGTCGTAGTGACCTTGTGACAGGTTTTTTATTGGCGGCGTAATCCTCCCCAGTCGTAACTGCCTTAACCTAACGCTGTAGAACTACCGGTTATGGGAGACCTGCAGATTAATGTGGAATCCTAACCACGAAAGCGTGCTGACAGTACAGCAAGCTGGTACACACGGGTTCAGGGACTTCTAAAATTCCAACCGAGGCCGGTTTTTATAATCCCACAGAATAGCCATCGACTTACATGAAAAGGTTTAACATCTCATAATTATTACTTCCACCAAGAGGCCACTCCCCATAAATACGTCCAAAAAGTGTGACATGGGGTGATTAAGGAGAGGGGGAGAGTCACTACGGTTTTGATGTCACATCATTTACTACAAAAAAAAAAGGTATGGCCTACAAAATTATGTGTTCAGACATCATAATCAAACTGCTCTAAAATCGTTGTGGGCTATTTGGAGTATTATATTCATAGGCATTATTTGTTTTTCTAAGATGTCTGGAACCTGACATAATAATAGTAAAACTGCATGGGTACAGCTAATCTAATAAGTTAAAATAATGAAATAATTGATGGGTAGAAGTTTACATCATGATATATTTGAACTGCTCAATTTAATTGCAATGGAGCGCACACTCCGGTGGCAATTTCCCTACACACTCATTTTCTTCCCTTTCCTGTACCCACCTACATTTTCCCTCTACAAATTTCAACTTATATGAGACTGAACCATTATCGGCTACTGAAATCAAAGTAAATTAAAAACGAGAAGAACAACTAATGCTGTGCTGTGTAATATTAGTTTTAATTCTATTCCGCACCACATTGAGCAAGATAAACGTGCAACTTCCATTAGCAAGAAGTAATGATGTCTGTAACAATGCATTCACGAATCTCGAAAAATATTAATTAATTCCTCATGCCTTCAGTCGTAGTGTCAGTTGTCATCATGGAACCACAACCTCTCCTAATACTGCCAGTGTACCTCGCACATTATTAGATTCACAGTCTTCTTCTAGACCATTAACCTTATATTTTCATTTCATATATTTTTCTCTGCTTCTCGATTCTCTTAAATGCCCTTAACATCCTTTTTATTGTGTTACTTGTCCTTTCCTTCAGCGATTCCTCTTTCACTATGTCCCTAATAATTTTGTTCCTTATCTTGAGCATTTTTGTAACCCCTGATCTACTTCTGAGAAATTTCATTTCCCTCTTCTGTAATCTTACTAATACAACGTCCAGCACCATATGTGAGAACAAAAACATAGTATGTATGAGAAGATACTCCCTTACTTCTCAGTGGCACATCCTTGTGCCATATCGGGCATCTGACACTTCTTTCCTCCATCTTCCACTTATCTTGCCATCGGTGGTCAACTTTTGCCCACAACATTTCCCAGGCATTTGGAGCTATTCATGTTCTTCAGCTGTTTTGCTGCCATCACAATTTCTCTGCTCTTTCTGCTTGTAACCATATACTCACTCTTTTTCACATTAAATTTTACACCATAGTCACCCTCAATGTATGCCCATACATCCAACTGCTACTAAACTACCTCTTCACCACAGTCCCAGATGACCAGGTCAGCCATCACCTACATGTTTACCTCTCCCATCATCACCGCCACCTTCTCCATTATATCTTCCATAATTTTTATTATTACAGGTAACAATGCAAGGAAAGAAATGCCGCGAGGCAATATTTATATGGAAAAGAAAGGGAAAATACACCCAACAGTCACCAAAGTTGAAGGGAAGAGGGCAGCAGCAACACAAAACAAGACACAAACAAAGAAAAAACAATATTTCGGGTGAAACCCCCTTTTTCAAGTTAACAGAGGTAGGTGGCTGGGCTTGCGCAAGACCTCCTCTGTTAACTTGAAAAAGGGGTTTTCACCCAAAATATTGTTTTTTTCTTTGTTTTTGTGTTGTTTTTGTGTTTTGTGTTGCTGCTGCCCTCCTCCCTTCAACTTTGGTGACTGTTGGGTGTATTTTCCCTTTCTTCTCCATATAATAATTATTATTATTATTTTTACTCTGCGATTCACTAACAGTGGGTGGCAGAGGGTGCATTACACCAATCCTAATCTTTACCTGTTTGTGCATAGGAAGGGATATACAGGATACGGCAGGAGGCGCACATGGTCTATTTTTAGGAACCATCCTGGAGCGCTCTGGGAAAACCATGGAAAACCTAGATCAGGATGGCCGGAGGGTTTTATAGATACCTATTCCTATCAGATTCTAAGTTCTCTCGCTCGATAACTCCTTCCTATTCCACTCCCTAATCACTCGTGGAAAAAAGGTAATAAAAATGAACCGGTTTTGCCCCTGATTTCTCTTATCTTATTTGCTCAGTCATTCCTAGATTTGAATGTAGCTGGTGGTAATATGCGTTTGTCGTCATCCTGAAATAGGCCAATCTTGAATTTTTCAATCAACTTCTGCCAAGAGCAACACCTTTGGTGTTCCAGGTCTTCCCAACCCAATTAATTCAACATTACACATATTCTTTCCCTCCAGCTATATACGCCTGTATTGAATCGGGCGGCTCTTCTTTGGACCTTCTCCAGTGCCTCCATTAACCACTTTTGATAGGTACCTCATACAGAACATCAATATTCTAGGTAAGGATGCACCAGAGCTTTGTATGCAATCGATTTAACTTCCAGTATACATTGTATTAAATTATGACCTAGAAATCGGAGCATATGATTTACTTTCCCAATTACCTTCTCAGTATGTTCAATGCACAACGAATTGTTACACCTAGGTATTTAGTGGAATCTACCGTTCTAAGGTCAGTGCCATTAATTTTATATTCAGAGCTAAAAGATGATGCCTTTTTACTTATATGCATGACTTGGCATTTTTTAGCTACCAGTCTTTGCAACAAGCGATTATTTTCATAACATTGTCTTGTAAGAAAGTGTAGTCGTCCTGGATTTTTGTTTCACGGTAAATAATAGCATTGTTGGCAAATAGTCTTTTCCCCCCTTATTAAGTCAAATAAATCATTAATGTATATGGGAAACAACAGAGGTCCTGGTCACACTTCCATGGGGAACTCAGGACCTCACTTCGGTCATTGATAAAGGCTCACCATTGAGAACTAAGTACATATTTTGTTCTACCATTCAAAAAGTTTGCAACCCAGTCACATATTGGTCTAGATATACCATAACAACGAAGTTTCGTAAGAAATGTTGTATGAGGCACAGTGTCGAAGGCTTTTTTTAAAATCTAATAGAACTAAATCATTTTGTGATTGCTTATCTATAACTGACACAAGTCGTGAATTAAAAGTTCAAGTTGTGGCTTGCAGCATTGGCCTTTTCTGAATCCATGTTGGCTTGAGTTTAAAAGGTCCTCTTTATCCAAAAACCACATGAAATTTGAATAGATGATATGTTCTATAATCCTGCAAAATATTGAAGTTATTGAGACCAGTCTTCTTCCATGTTTCATGAAATTTTAATATCTTTCAGTGTTTGGGGTAAATTGTTATTTAAGTCCCTCAGTAATATATTCCAGTCTCCGACTCTTAACACTCAAAAGAAAACATTCCAAGTGGCTTATGTCTAAAATCAAGCAATATTTTTTTCAATAGTTATCTCTTTCCTTTAACATACTACTCCTAATCCTTCTCCTAACATCCATCCCAGCCTGTCGCCAGTGTGTGTCTTGTACACTCTCTTCATCTGTCCCCTGTCTTCCAGTGATTCCCAGTCAAGCTCTTTTATCTTATCGCTCACTGTTTGCCTTAATTTCCTTTTCGACAGACATTCTAGGTGATACCTTCGGGTTGTAGGACTGTTACATTGTTAGCATGATTTCAACTGATTTTTGGTGAAAATCGTTTTACAAACATCTTATATTTCTGTATTTAATTCTGATATGTTTAGTTACTGATTAGAAAGATTCTCAATTATGTATTGATTACTAAAAAATTATGACGATTTTACATATTTACAATTTTTCTTATTTCTGTTCAGTTCATATCTCACTAGTGTGTGTTAAGTTCCTTTCAGCTGTGTGTAATTTTTTTGCAAGGTGTAGATTGTTGGCTATTCAGCCACAGCTAATGTAAATTAATACAGTTTCAAATTTATCTTATTCAATAATAGTTTCATAAACTATTTAAACTAATATTTGAAGAATAAATTATACTAATGCCATCTTAGTACAAGGTACAATCCCTTAGTAATCTTTTGTCTAAATGTAAACTGCCAGCTCTAATGGCCATGATATTGTCAGTTGTGCCATTCATCACACATAAGATTGAAACTGATTTCAGTTTTCTGTGGTTGCCCAAAATCACTGCAAATGAATACTGGAACAGTTGATTCAAAAAGGTTTGTTCAAATTCTTTGTTCCCAATCTTCTTCCACCTTTAATAAGTTTAACATTGACAAAGTGTAAAGCACTAAAAAAAATTGTAAAATTTTCAGTTAAAGTCCATACAGAGTGTTATTCATATGTAACAAAATGATTGTAGCATGAATATTAAATTTTATTATTATTATTATTAATTTTAATTGTGATGGAGCTAATTCCCCTAGTCATCTAATTACCCCCTTTTTTTAAAAAAAATTCCTCACCCATGTACTTTTCCAATTTACCCTGTAAATTCCTTAAGCATTTTCTTTGTGATAAAAAAATATTGTAAGGTTGTACTGAGTAAAAATATGGTTAAAAAAATTAAACAAGCCTCTTAAAAGGTGAAAGTGTTAATTAACATCACAATTATCTACAGGTTTAGATATGTCTTATAACTATAATCTTACCATCATTTGGCATTGTCCATCATCTTCAGTCTGTATTCAAATTTCCTTGTACTTTCTTTTTAGTGCTGATCTGGAAGATCAGAGCACTGACCATTTCCTTTTGTTCATAAAAAGAAGGTACAGCACAGAAATAAGTTTGTTGTGTAAACAGTCATTCCTTCCTCATTAATCATTTATTATAATGTGTATTTTCTATTTTTTGGCTCTAAATTGCCATTGCTCCTGCAGCAACCGCATCACCGTTTTTTAGTGGAGCAATATGCTGAATATCCTCAGAAGACAGTTCCACTCAGTAAGTTATTCTCCAGTCGAAATGCAATGTGTCTAGTAACTTGGTGCTTTATTTTTCCTCTGGCAATTCCTTTGGTTCTTTTGCAAATGAGGATTTTCTGTTAAAAGGAAGATTGCTCTGTCAGTTTCAGAAACTTATATTTACTTATATTTGGTAACTTTCTTTGAGACAGTGCCGTAAAATTCCAGCTCTTTTATGTTTGTCCACTGTTTTGTATGTATATTGTGAAATGTCTATCTATGTGTGAAGTTGACATGTCAGTTTTGTAACAGGGCCACTCTCTGATTGGCTGTTGTATTGCACCATGGGGCTGTCGGCATAAATTTAGACATCAACAGTAATGGGTATGATAAATATGCATTTTTTGTTTACACTTTGTGTTTGAAGTCTCAGATAAAAGTTTGTGGGAATCATTATTAATTCTTGTTAATATAACTTTTAAACCAGTTTATTAAACTGAAATGGTGGAACTTCACAACTTGAGTTGTGTTATTTTGTGGAAGTTATTACTAATATAATTGGCACTAAATTGTAACATAATTGTAATTGCGTATACTACCATCTTTCAGTTAGGAATCGTTACTCCTAACGTATGCCTATTAAGTCTGTCATATTCACAACAAAACTATATAACCATTTCCTTCTGGAAACCCTCTGCTCCTTTTAATGCTTTATGTGTTTCAAAAAGCTTAACCCTCTACAAATCAATGTACGAAAATTGTGTGGTTGTATGACTAATACTCTTAGTAACTACTTTCTGCCATTTCATTAATTCTGTAGTAATTAAGTAATATATATTCAAAATTTAACCAACATCCATGCTATTATTTCTGTTTTTATTATTATCATTACTGTATTCATGTGTATTTCTTCCAGCAATACAACAAATTGTACAGAAGTTGGGATAATCACTCAGTCGCACACACACAGGTAATAAATTAATCTCTAATATTTTTATGTAATAATATCCTACAATATACTTTCTTTATCATTTAATTATTAATGTAAATACTCTTCACATCAACCTGGCCATAGAAAAAATTTTAAGGACAAGATACCTTGATGCAGTCTTTTTAATGAAAGAAAGAATTAATAGCACAAGATTTCTGAAAGCTTATTTGGGGGAGGAAAAAAATGCTCACGGGCAATAGACATTTGGAAGACAAAAAAATGGACGCATCAATTGACGCAGTATATAAAGAGAAGTGGATAAAATTGGAAATCTGTTATGGACAATGAAAGTTCCTTAGACAATGGAAGACAATTTTCTATAGCCACCAAAACTGGAACACTCGAAGGCATGTAAATCGTCTAGAGGGTCCCCAATGGTAATGATGATGGTGATGATGAGGATGATCATGATGATGTTATCACCACCATCATCATCACCATCTTGAGCACCTTCCAACTACAGACCACGTCTGCATGATGATTTATTTATTTATTTATTTCTGATGTTCAGTACATAACATTACAATCAATTATTTTTTTCAGGTAACATTTCAAATTGAAACAAAACAAATAAAATTAATTAACTAATATTAAACTTATGGACTATAGAACACAATTAAATGGAATGTCACCAGAATTCTGCAATCCTGATGGACTTCTCATTTGCCCTAAAAAGCTCTTCGATAGTGCAGGTTTCAGGTAGATTCCTGCATACCAGAAAATGTTGTGGGTCCTGCAGCTCGCCACATTCACATAGTTCGCTTTTAGTAATGTAACCCCATTTTTTGATGTTGGAGCTTCATCTGAACACTTCAGCTCTTAATCTATTTAGTGCCTTCCAAATGGCATATGGCTGATTACACTCTGCGACCTATGTCTCTTTGACATTCCTCCAGAGCCCTTCAGGCAACGAATTTCGCCATAGTTCAACATGGCGTGCTCCAGGTGAAGATGTTATGGCTGTAGTTGACTGAATGAAGCTCTTTCTTGACTTCAGCCTTGTGGGTTGAGGTTCATGTCCAAACAAAGGGTGTCTGTGGTCTGTTTCCTGTTTCCTCTTCTCCATCTCTGCAGCTGTTTTCCTTCAAATGTCAGGTGGTGCTATACCCATGATTTGGTATATTTTGCTGACAGGAGTTGGTTTCAGGCAACCTGTTATAATGCGACCAGTATCATTCAGTGCTATATCAACCTGCCTAGCATACGCAGAGTTATGCCAAACTGGTGCCGAGTATTAGGCCGCAGAGAAACTGAGTGCGAGGGCAGATGTACGAAGCACATTTGGCTGTTCTCCCCAGTAGGTACTTGTAAATTTTCGGGTGATGTTGTTCCGGGCGAATACTTTGAGTTTCAGATCCTCATAGTGGGCTTTGAATCTAAGAGAGCGATCAAGCTTTACTCCCAGATATTTTGGAGTATAGCAGTTTAATAGTTGTCCCATCCTGTTTATATTCAACTTCTTTCTGGCTTCTCTGTTTCTCAGGTGGAATGCACAGACCTGCATTTTTCCAGGGTAGGCATCATAATACCCTGCCACATCCTCAAGAGCTGTTGTCCACTTCACCTCCACTGCCTCGAAGGTGATGATGATGTATTTTTATTCGTAACCTTTTTGACATGCGATTCATCAAAAACCTGAAGTTATAATGAAGAATAAATGAATATCTACAGTTGTGGGAGTAAACAGGATTTGAATGCTAATATGTCTCTTTGTATGAAATACCATCCTGTGTTCTTAACATGCACATAATTTATAATTTATGTAGATACTGTAATATATGCTGTACTGCAGAATTTGTATATTCTAATGTTAATAACTTCAGTATTATTGGGTGTTTTTGGCAACTCCAACCTGACTGGAAACTCAATTTTGCCTGTCTGGATTAGCTCTTTTCTAAGTTGCAAACTTGTAAATCAGATAAAATAGAAGGAAACTGATTCGTTATTTAAGAATTATCTTTCCTAGATACTGGTTCATATATAGGTATAGCTTCATTACCAAAAAAAAAAAAACTGGATTAAATGTCAAAAAAATCGATAAAATTATGATGAAATGGGATAAACCAAGATCTCTGTGGCCTTACTAAAAATAATCAAACACTGACATCTTAAATATCAAAGGAAGATTTTGGGAGGTTTGTCATTCATTATATTAGTTTAAAATACAGAAGAATTATTTTTTAAAGTAGTGAATAGTTGACAATAGTGTTTCTTGTGACATTTTATCTAAGCCTTATTGTACGCTTTCATGTGTCCCCCATTAATAAAGATAATTTCAGGAATGGTAGGAGTAGCTGTACACTGCTAGACCAATGAAGAGTCCGTTTTGTTTAGGTGCAGAGTATAGGTGGATGGCGTCAAAGTCAATTACGACCAAGTAAGAAAATGAGAGCAAGCAGGTCAGGTGGCTGGTAAGAAAGAATATTTTGCATGTGGATGTTATGCACTATGGTCTGTGTGTTTCCTTTACCCTTAGTCCTATCCTTCCTTTTTTCCCAGCCTGACTGGCTATGTTTCTCCCCCCCCCCCCCCCCCCCCGGCATTTTCATTTTTTTGATGCTTGTTTCCATCTTCCTCTAATCCTTATTATAATCCTTGAATTTCTCCTTTTACCAGAAAGTATTATTTTACTTTCCCACTTTTACCTCATCATATCTGACATACCAAGTTTTAGCTTCTTCCTGTGTCCTTTGCTTCTTTGTGGCATCCAGTGCTCATATTAATTTGTATTGTAATAATTGATTTTTGTTTTCGCCAGTTTCCGAGGATGGCCGATAAGTTGAGGTTTGACGGTCGTGTTGCTGTTGTTACTGGTGCCGGTGCAGGTATGTTTACATATTGGCGCTCTGTCCTTCAGAATGAAGATTGTAATATGTGATGTTTGTTTCTCATAAATGAACGGTTTGAAGTGTCTTGTTATCAGGGTCCACAATGTGGCAAGTTTAAACTCCAAGGTACAAGGTATTAAGATAATTAGGAAAAAATACTTAAGATAAGAAAAGACTATCACAGGTGATAACAGATGCTTGATGGATGTCATTGACCAATGCTCCCTTAAATTCAGATTTTTCCAGGAACAATTTAAACATATGTTTTGTAACTGGGAAATCAGATTTTTTTAATATAAAAACAAGAAACAAATCTTGCTTTCATGTTTTTGATCCAGTTATTTCCAAATTTTTAATGTTCTGATTATTTAATTCTTAACTTCTGACATTTAGCCAAAATAACCAGATAACTTATATATTTTCTCTTATATGGAATGTATTGTCAGATCTCTAAATCTGTGTCTTTTGAACAGAAGACAGGAAGTGTCATGGATCATTTTAATGCTGCATTATGTGGGTCATGGTTTTCTGAATGGGGGATCATCAGATGCGGAGTACCTCAAGTTTATATATTGCATAAGCTATTGTTTTCTTTGTTTGTTTACAGCTGAAAACTTGAATTTTATCCTTTCTGAAGTTTACACAAGTATAGGAATTAAAAAAGTACGTCAAATTACTCTACTTAACACTATGCAAATTATTTCATCATATTAATAATTGTCTCATAGCTAACAGCTTGTCCTTAAACTTTGATAAAACTCAGTATACGCAGTTCAGTACGCCACACTTTATATGGGAATCGGAACATACCAGGGAAAAACTCGTGCAGGTGTCGAGTAGTTGTCACGTAAGCCACAGCTGCACCCAACAGTGAGGTGTGTAAAATCAGATGTGGTGGTACTGTTCAGGGCAGGCACGTGATCTGTCACATGGGTCGAGATTTGGAGTATTGTAGGTGAGGGAAAGACTGTGTCTGTAATAATGACCATTCATTTCCAGTTATGATGGGATCAGGTCTGTGCCTTATTTAGGTCAAAGACTGCTGTTGATGGGATAAAAATACATAACCAGGAGAGTGAAGAGCATATGTAAAGATCAATTATAAGACTACTACTATTCTTGTAGGAGCATAATAAACAAAGTAATAGAATTTGGTAATTTAATTTAGATGCATGAAATATGGTTATAGGGATAGAGTCTTGTTAAAACAAAGATCGCTAGACATTAAGTATTTATTATTAAGGTTGTTTAAATGAGTTAGTTTTTAGAAAAGTATGATAGAAAGGAAACAAAGGTCACATTTTGAGACATGCAGGATTTGTTAGCAGAGGGAGCAATTGAAGAAAAAGAACTGTAGAGGGAAACAATATAGAATGGGTATACTGAGTTGACCAAATCAAAGCAGGGCTGTCGCCTTGTTTTCTCATGGTATGAATATCTATTTGGGGTAGCCAAATCCTTTTTAGACTATCCTTTATTACAAGCCTCAGTTGAAAAAAAAATTAGTAACATAGCCATTAGTGTTTCTTTTTTTAATGCAACTGTCTAAAGTATGAAGCGTACACCAACAAAGGATTAGGCACGATGATTGTTACCTGTGAATAATGTTCTGGTATTGCAGGTCTCGGACGTGCTTACGCTCTTCTTTTTGCTGAGAGGGGAGCTAGTGTTGTGGTAAATGATCTGGGTGGTGGGCGCCACGGGGAAGGTCAGAGTAGCAAGGCTGCTGACGCCGTTGTGCAAGAAATAAGGAGCAGAGGTAAGTCGGGCAATCTCACAAACTGGTTCCTATGTCTTAGCTTTTTATTCTAATTTTAAAATGCAAAATTTTATTTTCACCTTGCTGTATAAAGTTAAATGCACTAATTTGTACAGAAATAACCAAAATGTTGCAATTTTAAGAAATTAATCATTTTGGTTCTGGAGAATTTCACTAGGAATGTCTAACGCTGGCTATATGGCAGTTGAAAAAGTTGGTTATTCACTAAGTTGCAGTTTTTGAGAAAATAGTAGTTTGAGCAGCTTGTGCCCTGTTTTCATTAACTTGTTTATAATTTTTAAATTTTGATAGTGCTTAAATCTGTAAATCTGTTTGAAAATATACTATAGCAAACAGTATAATTTAAAACGTAGAAATATCATTGATGAATCGAGATGTGCTTGCTGAAAATAAATGACAATAACTACCTAATTTGAGCAATAATGGTATTCTATGAACTTTGTGTTTGTATCCATTGAGCTAATGCCCTCCTTCCATATTTTTTACCTTCTCTTTAAAGATTTATTCAGTTTTGTAATTATTACTGTTTTATAATCCACCTCCAAGATTTACTTAACTGTTTTGTATGCATCAAACAACAGCTTCACAATAAATAAAAAGCGATATGTAACATCACTCAAGATAAGCCAGTGCTCCATTGTCATTAATGTGGTACCAGTTTCTTTTAATCCTACAACAATTAGTCTAGTATTTATTTGAACTGAATGACTCGTATCCCAAATTAGTTAATATTTCTTTTTATTTGTAGGTGGAAAAGCTGTTGCAGATTACAATTCTGTGGAAGCTGGAGACAAAATCATTGACACTGCTCTGAACAATTTTGGTCGAATTGATATTGTTGTCAACAATGCTGGCATTCTGCGAGATAAATCCTTTGCCCGTATAAGTGACACAGACTGGGGTAAGCCTGTCATCCATTTGAAAACTACCAGTCTTTTAAATTACTTGAGTTATATTTATATATATATATATTGTTTGAGACACAGATTTTTGCAGAGAAAGCTTGAAAGAATTCTGAAAGCATTTTGCTTATTGAATTAAAACAAGCGCTGAGAAGGTGATTACTTTTGTATTATAAACTGAGCCATTCTTTATTGACCGAGTGTGGTGGGTGAACAGTCAACATTCTGGCCTCGCATCAGGAGGGTGCTGGTTCGAATCCCCACCGGGGCATCCAGATTTGGGTTTTCCACTCCAGACAAATGCTGGAATGCTTCCTTCAAAAGGCCATTGCCAAATTCCTTCTCGTTCCTTGCCCCCAGTCGTTTCCCATCCCTAATGATCTCAAAGTTGACGAGGCATAAAGCCATAAGCCAAACAACAATAAAATGCCAAGAAACTTTACAGTTGTGAGTTTTTAAGCTAACCTAGATGAATTGTTTTAAGTTCTACTATATTTGGCTGCATTGTTTATCCACAATCCAGTTATTTTTTGATAAATACTCATAGGAAGGTGAACGTTTCTCAAGATGAAACATGGATTCATCATTATTACACAGAGAGTAAATGGTAAGTTATGAAATGTAAATGTTCTCAAAGACTGATCAAGCAAAAGCCCTCATCAGTGGAATATTGGTGACTACAGTTACCCGCAATTCTCATCTGTTATTATTGGAAAAGCATTCGGATTTAATGCTTGGAGATTGTGATTTTGTATGACGGTGCATGTCATATGAAAGCAGTCCCTTCAATTAACCCCTGAGGAAAATGTTAATATGATATGCTTGTGACTTGCCACATTTTTAAATAAGAGAATACAAAATCTAAATGGATTATAGACAAAGTCCACTGAAAGGAAAGAAGATAGATAAAAAAAAAAAAAAAAGATGAGTTTTCTGTTTCTAAAGTTGATTAATATATATTCTAAAACCAGAGTGTGGACAATATGCATGTTGTGTATCTGATGAGATCTTTGTCCTTGAACATCTGTTGTGCAATGTTAATATTTAGCTCTGGATGGAGATAAGATTTCTTAGCTATTATTCAATCAGTAATTTTAGAACAATTCCATCATTAACTGTGACAGGGAAAATGTTGAATCTGATAGAAATGTGTTCTGTTTTAAAGGAAAAAACAACACTAATCATTAATTACTTTATAAATGACTGGTATCATCCATTATTGGCACAAAAGAAAAAAAATAAGAAACCCTAAAAATTAAGTATATTGGGGCATTGTGTTTTATGTCACTATTGATAATATACACTGATACATGTCTGCAAAAAAAAAAAAAAAAAAATGTGCTTTTGCAGATTTTCCAAGATATGCACATGCTGAATGCCATCAAGGAACTGAGGTGGTTCCTATATACCAGCACCTACCAATTTTTTTGTGCCTATTCTGTATTTAAGGTTGAGCAAATAGAGCCAAAAATTACATTAGTAGTATAAACAATTATTTATTGTAGAGTTACATCTGATCTACATGTGGAGGGTACTACACAAAATAATGGAACTGTTTGTGCTGGCAGTCAGTTGCTCGAGAGAGGATATGTTTGTTTGATCTGACAACAGTTCTGATACAAAAACAAGAAGCCAAAAATAATTTTGAATGAATCCTTCTTCATTATTGTGGACTGGGTGCAGAACTTCCCATCAACCCCACCCAGTGCACACACATTCTCCTGTTGACCAAGAGTTTACAGCAAAAAAATATCAACGTTTTATGTTTTTCATTTTTATTTTTGTCTCTTTACTATAATATCCGTGCAACAAAGTCTTGTAAAATTTTCTTTAAACAATTTCTTGTTTTATTTGTTAAACATTTTAATGATACAATATTGGGGTTCCTAAATATTAAGCTGTGACTGTTATCTTGTCTGCAGAACTGATTCAGAAAGTTCATCTAAAAGGCACATTTAAAACCACACAAGCTGCTTGGCCCACTTCAGGAAACAAAATTATGGACGCATTATTGTGACAGCGTCAAATTCTGGCTTGTATGGCAACTTTGGCCAAGCAAACTATAGGTTAGTATCCAATACTTTTAAACTGGTTCTGATATAGTAAATTGTTGATTTTTTTTTTTTTTTTTTTTTTTTTTTAGGTCTTCATGATTTTTAGTTGTACTGTGGAAGAGCAGTTTTTATTAAATAAATTGTGAAATGTTTCTCATGAGAATGAATAAAAATCATAATTTCTGCAACCAGACAACTCGATTTTCAGGGGGTGAAACACTTCATCATTTTCAGATTCTCCCACAATTCCTCCTCCCCAATTAACAGAAAAATCTGGAAAAGATATGGATCACTCCTTGATGCAATTTTATGGGTACTGTGTTTCTTCAAAATTTATAATCTGTGGGTCACTGCAGTGACAAATCAGTACTTTATTCATATTTTGGAAATAGCGGTATAAGTTCATCCATTGAGTAATCTAGTTGAGGAAACTGTGATTTTTATCCTTTCTCAAATACACATTTTCTTAGTTTATTTCTTTGAAACTGATTATTTTTTCCAAACCATAAATGAGATTTTCTCCTGATAGCCCATGTTTGGAGGGTTATTTTACTCCTAAAATGCTCTTCTGCTAATAAAAAATTCAGGCTTGATTTTAAACTAATTTTTTTTAAAAGGAATGGTAGAATGATGCCTGTTATAAGTATGACTGACACTTTGTTGCAGTATTTACTACTAAATTTCAATTTTACGAAGAATCATAATAAGCACATGATTTTTATCTGCACTGATGAACAAGGTATACTCTTCCTTTTAAGTAGGAGGATGGGGCTGAAACCAGAATTTTTTAATCCTCCTCCTTCATAATTTTTTTGTTCGAACCAACCAATTTTCTCTTGACACTAAAAAGTTTTATTTCAAACTTAGATTTAATGTATTGTAACTTAAAACAGATCACATCTGTGGCTAAAGGGTGTTGATTTTTGGAGTTACTACTCCAAAATTTAGGTTTTTCAAAGCATACCTTAATTTTTTTTGATGGAATTTGCAATTTCTGGGCGAGAATGAGAAACCGTCTGAAAATTAAGTAACCAGGTTGAGGAAAAGAATTCATTATTTTATTTTTCTTCATGAGAAGCAATTTTCAAGACTGTAGGCTTCTTTCTGTTTGATATAAAAACTCAATTTAATACCTCCTAAGTTTGGGAGAGCTATTAAGTTTTTCTGCAGATAAAAAATTCCCAAACTTAGACTTGTTAGGGTTAGTGCACTTACGATGTGCAATATTGTTTGGTTATCATAAAACAACTTACTTATTTTGTAACCATAAAACAATAGGTGCTAATTAGTGAAAAGCAATTACAAATTAGGATAGGGAAATGAACCAACAATTACATTAGATCAAGGCTGTCCAACCCCTGGATGGGGAGGGGGTGGGGGGGGCGTGAAGTGGCACACCAACAATGGTGGTCTAGAATATGCTACCTCAAACCACTGCAAAGGTCTCATTGATGTTTTTTATTTTTTATTATAATTTTTTCTTAAAAATTGCAAATGTCCCATTGATATTTTTATTTTTTGATTATAACTAAGTTGTGTTACTTATATCTTTGTTTTATTTAAATACATGTTGTAACCATAAACAAGTATTAGGTAGCCTGTAGGCTAACATGGAATCGAAATTATGGCCAACTCCAAAATTGGTTGGGCAGCCTTGAATGGTGAATGGTTGTGTGGCATGAACACAAATGACAGTCATTTCCGCGTCTTGGCCCTTTATCAACAAGAGAACATCATGGAGGATGGATGTTGTAGGAGACTGTCTCACCGAATGACTTAGTTATTTGATTAGAGAAGTGACAAAGATAGTGGGCGGAAAAATTAGATAAAGACACACTGGTAATTATTCCATTGAAAGCTGAAATCTTGATAACATTGTCACTAAATCAATGTTGGTTACAGACCAACTGGTGGAGAGTTGTGTGTGAAACAATGTTGTTGCCTGTGGCATCAAGTTACGTAACTACCACTTTCATTATTAGCACTCATGAATATCAAACAATTCAGTAAGGATATCGATTTATTTTTATGTTATTGATTTCAAAAATGCTTGTGTGCTTGGACAAAAAATATTTGTATTACTTTTTTTTATTTCACAACCAGTTTGAAAAATATTAATGGAAAATAACAAGCGCCTTTGTAGTCCAATCCAAGAAATACAACACACAATATTTTTGTTTCAGTGCTGCAAAAATGGCTGTGGTTGGGCTGAGTAACACACTGGCTATAGAAGGAAGAAAGAACAACATCCACAGTAATGTTATTGTTCCAACTGCAGCCTCAAGATTAACGGAAGATATTCTTCCTCCTGGTAAGCTTTTCCTCACTCTTTGGAGTAGTTTTTCAAACTTGTCTTAATCTCTTCAACATTTTTGTATCTTATCTGTCTTTGAAATGTTGTATTGTATTGTATGCACTCTTCATTCTCTGTACTTAATTGTATTACATTCAGGCTTCTTTATTTTCATACCTTACCAAGTAAAGGCAAGTAAACTCGTAACTTACCAAAGTAGTAAGAAGGCCAGCAGGATTTCACAAAAAAATCAAACAAAAAAATGGCTGGCAGTTTGCTATTATTGTCATGGAAACGGAAGTTGCTGTTTACCTTGTGATTATGAAAACTCAAATTGAGAAATGCTGCCTCCTAACACTCTGTGTGCGATACTAATTGATTGAATACTTTTCACTTTGTTCCAGATTTCTTTGCAGAACTACGTCCTGAGCTGATTGCGCCTGTTGTTGTTTGGCTTTGTCATGAAAACTGCGAAGAGTCTGGTTCAATAATTGAATCTGCTGCAGGTTGGGCAGGAAAATGTAAGTGTAGCAAGATAAAATCTTTAAGTTCAGCTCTTTAGCCCTGTCAAAGGACGTACTTTATGAATTTGAGACCCATGAAAAATGTGTGTCAAAAACTGGTTGTTGTTGGTTTTGGCTAGAGTAGGGGTGATTGTTGAGTCATATTGAATGGGATGTAGTTAAGGATTGCCATGCCGTTGTGTTTACAGTCCCACGGGATTTTTGCAGGATTTGCGCCAATCGCGGGATTGGTGCTAACAGTTTTTCCCCAGATGTTTTTTAAACATAGTTATTTAAAGTGTTAACAAATTAAATAATAAATGTCTGTTAATTAAATTAATAAATCAATTTTAATGTTAAAACAGTTCCCAACCTATGGGTCGCGACCCACTGGTGGGTCGTGGCGATTGTTTTGGTGGGTCGCGGAACGATCGACATTTTTGCCCCAAAAATATATCTTTTATTTTATCTATTTAAAAAATATAACACGATATTTTACAAGTGCAGCAATCATGAAAGTTATTAGCTTAAATTAAAACTTTGTGAGAAAAAAAGAGTTTTCTTAAACAGTCAGCCGGTACTATGCAATAACCACGTTGTGAGATATAGCAGCGGCAGTAATCGCGCAATCCTCATGGCAACCCCTGGACACCTCCTCTCCCGCCCCGCTCTAAAGTGGAGATGTGCGTGCATACCACCGGCAGTTTTACTTCTCTGATTCATTTTGTTATTCATACTTGAATCGAAACCAAAGTCTTTGATACAAACAGTCTTTCTCTGTTTGTGAAAGAGAGTTCTTTGCGTTTTGTTTTGATTGAGAGTAGATTTAATGTGATTATGGAAAGTTGGTTGAGGAGTGGATCGTGCCGTAAAAGAGAGTATCCAAATGGTAAGGAAACTTCAACCACCACGGATAGCAATATGTTTCAAAATGTTACTGAACCTGTAATACTCCTCAGGATAGCCAAGTGTAATACTCCTCACAATTATTATTTCGTATTACCAATTAAAGTCCACAGGTTTGTTGACGGTTCGGCCCTTATACCGTCATTTCACCCAAGCACGCGGACTGAGGAGCTACTTATCTTCATTTTAAAGGTTCTTATTATACAAATAATAAGAAGACGTTTAACTTCGTACAATCAATAAGTTTCTATTTTATTGATCAAAGTCCATTTGCTATTCTGAACAACTTTATAAAACCACAAATGAAAACACACTCTTTCGTATATTAAGAACAATCACAGGCCCAGCAGGCTCAATACAAAATTACTAGACCGCCGCCACAATCTTGGCGCGCAACAACTCGCGCCGCTCGCGGCCAGACACTCTCTCGCACACCCTTCTCACACTCTCCAAAAAACCAAAGATATTAATGTCACTTATATTACCCCTGTTTACAAACTTGGTACCGTCTGTGGTCTCCGTGAGCAAATACACTTGCTTACAATTCATATTATACATTCATTTCAATACTACAAAATATACTTATAAATACATATATATTTTCGGGGCTAGTGGATATGCTACACCTGCCCCCACTACGAGGCAAATTAAATTTAATGCTTGGCATGTATTTCACTTTGCCGAGAAGTCATTACTAACTGTCCATATTAACTTTTCAGTTAAAATTGTTAGTTTTAGTTTCTTACACATTGATTGAACAACCTTTACACACCACCAAATGTTATTCTGTACACCAATTGAATGTTTCCTTATTAATCACATTTTACACCTTTTTCCTTTTTCATGAACTGTACATGGTCCGTTACAATTAAAGCTACCAACAGCTGACAGGTCAACAACCAACTCTTTGCGGTGAGCACACACTCTATTGTCAGATTTACCGAAGCGGGTAGTCTACCTGGCGCTCGGTTAGGGGCGTAACCGCACAGCTGATTCTCTTTTAGCGTCAAAGTTACTTGTGCCACTAAACCACTTGCACAACAAGCACATTTCAAAGTCCACATATTCTAACATTTACTTTAATGTCTTCATTGTTCTTTGTACACTCTTGGCAGGTTGAAATCTTACTTACATCTACTCAGATCACTTATATTTTAATGTAACTTTTCTTCCCGTGATAGTTTTTTATTATCGAGACAACAACCAGGGCTACCAATCCCTGAACATCAACAAAAAAGAACCTCCAAACTTAATTTCCATATTTGAATCGAATTTACTTCCGACTAAAGGACTGTTACTTGCTCTATCAGTTAGTACATCACTCTATATCAACTACATACAACAATTTTTACAAACTATCTTTAGTTTTGTACAGTTTCAAGTCTACTATGTTTCGCAAACCCAGTTTTTTATTTGATTTAGGATATGCAAGTAAATATACACTAGAATGAGGCTTAGAAATTATACGGAAAGGTCCAAAATAAACTTTGAAAAATTTCTTAATCTCCGAATTGATATTACTGGACTTACATTTTGTTTTCACCAAAACTAAATCATTCAAATCGAACTCGGTAGGTTGGATTCTTTTATCATATCTTCTCTTTCTTTCATCCGCCTTCTTTCTCATTCTTTCTCTGACTTGATTTAGAAGCTCTTGTCGATCAAGAGTGGTAGCGACAGGAAATTTAACACTTTCTCTTATAAAATCTGGAGGATCTTTATCGAACATGATGCGGAATGGAGTGTATCCGGTGCTTTCACTCGGAATACTGTTTATCAAATTTTCGAATTCTTTCACATATTCAATCCATCGTGTGTGTTTCTGGCTACAGTACGCCCGAAATAATCTGCCAAGTTCTTTCATTTGTCTTTCACAAGGATTACTGGATGGGTGATAACTCGATATTCGGATATGCTTTATATTATTATCTTTCATGCAAGAAGACCAACTGTTTGACAAAAACTGACTACCATTGTCAGAAAGCAAAGATAGCGGCCGTCCGAGATTCACGAAATAATCTTTTACTAGTTTACCCACAAGTGCCTTACCAGTAGCTTTCTTTATCGGGTATAACTTTACAAATTTTGAAAATACATCAAAGCATACAAATAGGTAAGCAAATCCGCCTCTTGATTTAGGTAGCGGCCCGTATAAATCTACTGCGACAAGATCCAACACGTCGGTGGGCAATATGTTTTGCATCAGATTCTTACTTGTCGTCACCGATACTTTCGTGCGCTGGCACAGGTCACAAAACGCCAAGCGTCGTGCTACTCGCTTCCGCATATTGTCGAATATAACAACTTCTCGTAATTTTTGGTAACATTTTTCAACAATGCATCGGCCACAGTGTTGTCGCTACCCTTGATGTATCGTATCTCAAATGTTATGCCCCCATAACGTTGATTTTTTCTTTCTTCCTTTTCTTCCAATCTTTTATAATTTCTGCTTGTAATAAATCATTTAGTATTTCCTGATGCGACCATTCTATTTCTTCCTGGTGGTTCATTTTAGATAGATAACTCTTTTTGAAATCATCCGAGCTCGCTTGGCACTGACTGTCCTCAATTGTACAAGATAATAAAGCTTTTTGTTCTTTACTTTGCTCTTCTCCGTCGGCGGTAGAATGACAAGCTACGTCGGTACGTGTTCGTAAAGGGGCTATATTCGCATTTTGACAGCTACCTGGTGCTTCAACTGTTTTCGCCCTTACCCGTGATATACCTTTAATCTCCGATTCATCATATTTCCTTATAAAAAATATTCTGACTTCATTCTCATTTTCTTCTTCACTGCTTCCAGATTCCCTTTCCTCTTCGTTATCACTGCTAGGAACAATTTCCCCAGTTTCGTCAATGCTAATCGCTAGCTCATTATCTTCATTCTCACAATTTCCTTCGTCGAACAATTCCATTGCAGCTTTACATTGCACCTCCGCACTATTTACTCCTCCTCCGGTATTCTTTTCATATTCTTCTTCATCCTGTACATCGATGTTAGCCAAATCTATGACTTCGCGACAATTCCAACCACCCCCTTGCTTTAATGTCGCGACATCGCATTTCTCATTCTCTATCTCGTTGAAACATTTCCACCATTGTAGATATTCATCTTTGCTGTATGATTTGCGGTACTCAAATAAATGCTCTTCTTCATTCTCTTTATTTAACATTATTTGGTCCATAAGTTCCGATATTCGCTTCCGTGCGGACCTTCACAGTCGCGGTTTGGAGTTTTCCGCCTCTTCTTCTTTCTCATCCTGTACTTTTTCTGTTTTTCTCATATACATCATTTGTTTAGGCTGCTGTCTGTAATCATGGCGTTCACCTGATGCATAGTTACTACTATAGTTCTGATTACCGTATTTATTATTATTGGCCACATTCTTGTCAAAATGCCGATTTCCTCTTTCTTGCTCGTACATTTGCCTCCCACTTCTTCCGTATATGTCACGTCCTCTCTGTGAACCGTTATCCCACTTATCGTTGTGTCGATAATCTTTCATCTTATCCGCGCTCCGGTCGAACATTTTGTTTCGTTCTGTGTTGTTTTCATAAGCTTCTTGATATCTGTCTATCCTCTCTAGTATGTCTAAAAAGTCTTCCATCTTGTCCCACTGGGTTGCAATTAATTTTTCCTGGACTTGTCTGGGCAACTTTTGTAATAGCACTTCCATTTCGTTCAATTTCTCCGATAGGCTGATCTAGATGCCGTAATTCTGTCTGCATTTTCTCACAAAAATTTCTCATACTCCCATCTGTCCTGTGGTAACGCTTGCAGTTGTAAAAATCACTTTTTACTTTTCGTTGTCGTCTCTGAGACCAGTACTTATCTCGGAACATTTGGAGAAACTCATTAAAATTATGACAGCTCTCTAAAATTTCACACCCCCAAGAAAAAGCTTCGCTCTTCATTTTTCTGTGTACGTATTGCATTTTATCAACCTCTGACCATTCTATGGGCAAAGTTCTAGCATAAATTTTAACAAAGTCAGCGGGATGAACATTTCCGCCCGGTTCAAATATAGTTTCGGGTAACGATAATTGACAAGCATTCGATCCGCCGCTCACAATAATATTAGGCTGTTTTTTGACCTCTTCTAGATTCCTTTTATGCTGATCATATCTTCGCGTATTTGCGCGACCCCGTCCGACAATTCTTCAACTTGTTGCTCTATACATACTGTTCTACTGGAATGTTCAACGACCTGCCGTTCTACTCCTTGTATCTTCTTATCACATTGTTTCTGCCCTTCCAGAATCTTCCCCATCTCATTCTCAACATTCTCTTGATTTTTGTTTACGTTTTCTAATTTTTCTTTAAATAACCTTTCGCTTTCTGCCACACTTCGAGTTACCATAGGAATTACGTTATGATTTATCTCTTCCACAATTTTTTGTCGCATATTATTTTCAATTTTCAACATTTTGCTTTCAATTTTCTCGAATTTTACGTTCATCTGCTCTGTTACATTTTCAATTCTTTCATGGACCTGTACTACCATCTGATTGAAATTTCCAGTAATTCTTTCTTCTAAATTTTTCATGGCGGTTTCTTGTTTTCGGCTAGCATCTAATAGGCTTTTTCTTGTTTTCGGCTAGCATCTAATATGGCGGTTAGCAGCATATTAAAATTTTCAGACCCTTCCCGAGTGTTTTCAGACTGATTCAATTCTGGTGAAATTATTCTTTCTACTGGGTTCTGCCCCCCATTAAATACACTGGTTCCTTCAAATTGTACATTATCCTCACTACCGCTACTAATGTCATTAATTGCAAAACGACTGCCAAATTCATTGTCATCCCCATTAACAACCGGACTACTACTCAATTCGGCTTGCACAAACTTACTTTTTTCACGTATCCCCATACGATTTTCATATTTTCCATCAAAACTTACTGTTCCCGAACTTTCGATCAAAATTCCTGAATTATTACCATCTGACTCCACTAAATCCGTATTACCTTCCGTTCGGACTAATCTATCACAACCGTCTTCCATATTCAAAGACATTTGAAAATTCAAAATAGAAGAAACAAAATTATATTACACTCCAGTTAATAGGAAAAATTCCGTCAGACAACAATTCAAAACTCCAAGGGCACCAATCAACAATGAGTCAACGCCGCTTTCAACAACGCCGTTAAGCAACACACAACAAAGACAAACAATTCAGCATCCAAATCACCACCAAATCTAGTAATTCCTCGTATCAGCTGAAAATTTACAGTTCACAGAAACAAAATAGTATTTAAATTCTGCTCTCCTCCGGCCTGAAATAAAATCAAACATATAAATACATTACAGATTTTAATTCTAATTACGAAGTGTTTTCCCCCCTTTTTTCTTTATAATTTCTTTATTATTACTTGCTTCTCATCGGAAACCACAGACGCTAACTACTCTAAACAAACTACTGCAATTTGTAACAAACTTTAGACTTTCAATGATAACTTTTTCTTTTACAATTCTTAATAGCAATTCTTTGTCTTTAGATATTCTTTAACCAAGCGATAATTACTTTTCTCGTTTCAATGTTCTTTTAAACAAACAAATTTTAGAGTTAATTTCACTGATTTTAAATTTAACTTTTTACTGTTCAAAATTTTATAACTGCTCTTCTTTCTGCAATGTGATCGTCGATTGCTGCTGTTACCCCGTGAATTAAATTTGGAATTTTGTACTTGCCAATCTGCGAAACTGCTGTCGTCGGAAGTTGCTCACCACTGTTGACTGCAGCGACGTTATAGAAATCAGAAGATTTCCAGGCGTCCCGGATGCTATGTTAATTAGCAATTAACATCCGTAATTGGTACCATCATACCACTGAATTATCCTCTGCAGGGTAGCCAAATGTAATACTCCTCAGCCAAGTGTAATACTCCTCACAATTATTATTTCGTATTACCAATTAAAGGTCCACAGGTTTGTTGACGGTTCGGCCCTTATACCATCATTTCACCCAAGCACGCGGACTGAGGAGCTACTTATCTTCATTTTAAAGGTTCTTATTATACAAATAATAAGAAGACGTTTAACTTCGTACAATCAATAAGTTTCTATTTTATTGATCAAAGTCCATTTGCTATTCTGAACAACTTTATAAAACCACAAATGAAAACACACTCTTTCGTATATTAAGAACAATCACAGACCCAGCAGGCTCAATACAAAATTACTAGACCGCCGCCACAATCTTGGCGCGCAACAACTCGCGCCGCTCGCGGCCAGACACTCTCGCACACCCTTCTCACACTCTCCCAAGAAAAGCAAAGATATTAATGTCACTTATATTACCCCTGTTTACAAACTTGGTACCGTCTGTGGTCTCCGTGAGCAAATACACTTGCTTACAATTCATATTATACATTCATTTCAATACTACAAAATATACTTATAAATACATATATATTTTCGGGGCTAGTGGATATGCTACAAACCACAACCAAGTATTTGTAATTACAAAGCAGGCAGCGAGAAAAAGCAAAAGAAGTATCTGTGAAAGTATAAGCCGGATTATTTGAAATACAGATTTGTGTTTTCGGGTACTGAAGAGGAGCCAATACCTCCGTGCGTGATTTGTTGTGAAAATTTATCCAATGAAAGCATGAAACCATCAAAACTTGAAAGGCATTTGTCAACCAAGCATCCTGAGTACACGGAAAAGCCTCTTGAACTCTTTCAAAATAAAAAAGACATTATCTTTCGACCAAATCTACAATGGAAAAGTCAGAGTCAGGCCAACAAACAGTCTACCATAGCATCTTACCAATTATCCTTGTTAATAGCAAAGCAGGAAAATTCGACTGATGTGCCAAGTCATATCTACACCTACAAATCCCATTTTAGTGGTTGACTGGCAAGTTTACCATTGTGTTTTGCGGCTCCCAGTCTTCCATACTTTCATACATTTGGGTGAAGTAAAACACAATGATAAACCTACCAATTAACCACTAATTTCGGGTCTGCAGGAGGTTTCCACCAAAAAGCGACTTGGCAGACCAGTTGCATTTTAATATGCTGCTCGAGTTACTTCTAATCGTGGAATTTCAGCAGCCAACTTGATGAGGTGATGGTCTGTGCAGCCGCCTCCCCGACTATAATATGTTTTATGTATTATCAGTTCTTGTTTTTGTTGATAGTGCATCCTTTGTACGAAAATTTGCCTGTTCGTATGATAGGATAGTCGATAGTGTACCGAGATCATAGAACAGTTCCCATTCCGATATTAGATAGACTCCCATATTAGGTGGGTCGCGAAAAATTTTTTACTTAAAAGTGGGTCGTGTACCAATAAAGGTTGGGAACCGCTGTGTTAAAAATTAATAGTTAATGATATTTTAATTGGCAAAATGACATTAAATTTTTTAGCCTGTCTTAAGAATATTTCAAGCTTTACATTTTTAAATAAAAAATCTAAACCAACTTTTAAATAATCAAAAATGCAAAATATTCAGTCTTGGGTCATATTATGTACCTTACAATAAGACATATCAATTAGAAAACATGATATGCATAATGGCCACGTCACCAGAGTTTTTTTTTATTATTATTATTCTAAATAAACGATCTGTAACACTGAGATAAAGCATTCTGTTTCACAAATTGAATATACTTTGTGAAGTGTAGACTTGGCTCAGAACAAGATCTAATAATTTTTTGTCACTGCACAAGCGTGAGGCTTGGTCTATTTTTACAAGAATTGTTTTTGTAGTATTCATTATTATGTCTCCTGATTTATTGATTGATATTATAGTTGATTCATTGTTATTAAAAGAAACTACTCACCAAGACATAAACTGTCTAGTATTTCAGTTTTACTTTAAGTGGCGAAACAACTTTTTTAGAGTGGAAATTAATGTTTTATGTAAGAAAGAAGACATTATCTGTGTATAATTGCAATGCAGTCCTCCCTCGTGGGTGTATCGTCAGATTGCATTGTAAAAACATCATATGTGAGGAAGACGGCGGTGGCATGATGTTTTTACAACACATTTCGGTGATACACCCGTGAATACTTCATTATAACTTTTGTTGCCTTTATTCGAAATAATAACAAGGAGTTGAAAGGCCGTATGCTATTCATTAAAAAATAACGTATTGTGGCAGTTGACCAAATCATCCCAAGAGGGATTAATGAAAAGCCAGAGCGGCACATGCAAGCATGCAGCTTTCGTCAAAGAACATGTGTTCAAAACGCATTGAGGCAGCGATCAAGACTACAATAAGTCAAAGAATATACAACTGCCTTTTGATAACTGCTAGATAATTAGGGATGCATTCATAAAAATTACAATAAAATTAGTTTCGTATCAACAAATATTAGATTTTCAGCCTCAAATACATGAAGTTTTCACAATTACTTTATCTGCAAATACAGATGACGTGTGCGACACATAAAAAATACTAATTATATAGTAAGAAAATCGTGCTAAAAATGCAACATAACTCAAATTATAGAAATGTGTACTCAAAACAAACATAAGTTTTAATGAATACATAAATGTGGATCTATTTACTTTGGAATGATGAAGGCTGACAAAAACAAATGTTTGTTCACACGAGTCAAATGCCAAGTGCAAGGGTTCAGGGAAACAGTGTAATACATCAGATAGAGATCGAGTGGGGCAGCGAGTCACGCAGACTTGACACATTTTCGCCGCATTTTGGAGATTGCAAATCCAGTTAATTATGTGCGGGATTCGCCAGACAGTCTAACGATGCAGGATCCTGCTTTGCTGGATTGCAATCCCTAGACGTAGCATAGGAAAGTTAGTTATGAACCAGCTGAGGTTGATAGATACTCAGTTTTTTCTTCATTGTTTGGGCTACCATAGCTGAACTTAGGTGGTGGCAGGCCTCTACAGGAGGCACTCCTGTTCTCCTCCTCTCCCCTTCCTCCCAGCCCTCCCCCAGCTAACCCACTTCTTTCCCTTAATAACATCCTCTATCTCAGTAGGAACTGTACTTACTATATTGGTTCTTATAATGCGCAACTGGAATTTTATTTCTTTCTTTTCTTTTTTTCAATTAATCTGTTTGTCAAGCTGTATAGTATTCCATGTTTGACCCTTTCATTTATGTTTCATTGTTTCTAATTTGAATTTTTTTCACAAACCCAGTGACTGAATAGTATGTGATTAGTAGAGAACGGATTATATGCAACACGAAAAGCTAGAAATATGCTCGTAAATATGCATGAAAAATGCTTAAAATATGCATGAAAAGTATCATAAATGCAACATTATATAATACAAAAACAGTAATTTTTAGATTCTTTATTTCAAAATCAGCATGCAATTAGTAAGTAATTGAATAACATAATTATAAATTTGATAATTAACAATTATTTAACTATTTTTCTAAATGATTCCTCAGACTTCCACGGCCATCTTTGTTCATGATTAATTGACTTTCGGGTTATGCCGCGTTGTTTATTTCATTACCTAAGCTTTCGGCTGGTATCCTCCAGCCTTCGTCAGAGATACTGTTTACGTTGACATAGCAACGAGCGCCAAGCATCGCAGAGTAAAAGGCCGCTATCTTCGTTGATGTTGTTGGTATTTTTTAAAATTTCTGCTGCCTCTTTCACCCGTCGGGGCCACCACTGGTCTTCCCTCCATAGTAGCCTCGTTTCTTGAAATTTTACTTCATGCCCGGTATTAATAGCATGGTGGACTACTGTGGATTTGTCGCTGTTGTTATATTTGTAGTGGCGGATATGTTCTTTAAGTCTCTCTGCCACAGTGCAACCTGTCTCGCCGATATAAACGCTGCCACAACTGCAGGGGATTTCGTAAACACCCATAAGCTGGTGTGGGTGTAATTTGTCTTTTACCTTTGTCAGTGACTGACCAAGTTTGCAGTTAGCCTTATATACTATTCGCACCTCCACCCGCTTTAACAATTTCCCAATCCGGACTGTGATACCCTGCAAACATAAATAATCAGGTACTATTCCAAATATGCAATACTGAGATTGTTTCTTTGATCTCTCAAAATATTTTTATAAGTGGATATGGACCGTTCCACGTGCATTGATGTAACTGGGCAGTATTTGAAATTGGATGCTTTGTTAGCAGTCATTGTTTCTGGAAAAGTTCACCCGTCCAATTACTAAAATTATCAATTCGACACAAAGGTTCAAAACCTGGGTTATTGTTCAAAATATTTTCAAATTTCACTTAAATTTCCACAGGAATACCTCGGGCAATTCGGATTTTATTCATTTACTGAATAGATTCAGTCAACGCCAAACCTTGAGTTTCAAGCTTTTTAATGCTCGTGGGTATGCGGGAAAAATGAGTGCTGCTCTGCAATTCACAAATATTGTGGGTGGCAGAGGGTGTTAAGCACCAATCCTAATTCAGTGCATTCCAGTCCCGAATAGCACGAGGAAAGAAAGCATACATAAAAGCATCAGTTCGGCATCTTATTTCTCCAATCTTATCTCTCCAGTCATTGCGAACTAAATAGGTTGGCAGAAGAAGTATTTCATAGCACTCGTAAGTCGAAGAATTATCACTGGTTCCGGAGGTAAAGGCACATTTGGACATTTTTTCATAGGGATTATTACGACAACGTGTCTTAAGAAATGCTTTCTTTGTTGATGAAATAAGTTTATTTACATTCCCAAACGTGGGTCGTAGTTCTTCAGCGAGTCGTCATAGACTAAGAGCTGTGCTGCTAGTAGGTTTTGCTGGCTACAACGTAAGATTTTATTTAGTAGCTAGGTAAACTACAGAAAAATATTGTAGATATAGCAAAAATATGCATCATGACTTGTTTTAGGTAAAATGTGCAATAACCGGTGCAAATTCATATACAAACATGCAAATGCTTATAATCCAGTCTCTAGTGATTAGTTCTTTTCTGTTGATTTATGGATCAAACTTTTAAAAAATCATTACTGAGCCTGTTGGGAGAGCAATAACTGCTCAGGTCTGGTATTCGGGAGGATGCACGACCGTCCAGATTTCGGCTATCCGAGGTTTCCCATAATACTCCAGGCAAAAGCCGGAAGGGTTCCTTGGAAAGAACATGGCTGGATTCTTTCCTGTTCTTTGCTCCTTCCTGCTCCAATGAGCTTGATGTCGGTGATTCGCAAAGCCCAAAGCTAAAAAGAATAATTGTCATACCTAAAGATTTGTGTAGGACTACTTGTAAAGTTTAAAAGTTATTTTTTATATAAAAAAATTTCTTTAACTATAAACACTAGAAAAACAGTTGCCAATTACAAATGACACTAATTTTCCTTTCTCAGGTCACTTAATAAGAGGAAAAGGTGCTATACTACGAGAAAAGCTAACGGATGACGTTGTATTAGAGACAGTTGCAGAAAAATGGGATGAGGTCACGGATATGTCTGAAGCCAAGCGTATGGACTCTATCCAGGTACTTTACTTTCTGCACTAATTTCAAAGTTTTGCTGGTAAATCTTGCTAAGTTACAGTTGCTTGAAAAATATTAATTTGTATTAATGTCAATCAAAACAATATATGCAAATTACTGAAGTTGTGTACTTAATCTGTAGACTAGGAACTAGAATGAAGAAAGTAAATCAGTCACTTATCAAAACTGAATGCCTGCAATGATGAAAAGATGAATGCAAAATTGGTAATATTTAGGATGATTCCTAAATCAGGCAATAGAATGGAGGGATATTGGTCAAAGAATTAGAAATGGTGCATCGAAGGGAAAATGCGACCATGACCACAAGCTGGCACTCGATTTCATGCATAAGTGAGTGGGAAGATTTTATTTTGTTGGTAAAGGTGTTGGGGATTGGAACAAATTACCAAGTGAAGTTAGGAATAATTTACGAAGGAATTTAAAATTAAATATGTAAATCGGAAAAGTGAATGGGGGAGGAATTTAACACTGCAACTATAAAAGAAAATTTAAAAAAAATATAAAATGTGGTAATTAGATGACTAAGGTAAATGCCTCCGGAGTGTTAGCTCCATCACAGTAAAATCAGTAATAATAATGGAATTCAAGCAGTAAATTGTGTCACGGTCACATGCACCATGTATTTATTTAATATTATCTTTGGTAATGTAACCACTCAAATGTGAGATTTAAAAAATTCAACAACCTCATTGAGCTTATCATTGGTCTGCATATATGTGAGGGACTGCAGGCAGATTAGTATCCCGGACAGGGCTCCATTTATACGGAATACTATTTGTAATTGCCCATTTTTTCAGTAGAAATAATGTCATGACTCCCCCACCAGTCATTCTCAGGTCATTTCTAGCAAGGCCTGTGTTCTTGACTCTTCTAATGTGGCCCATCTGGTTGTGTACACATCTTTCCCCCTTTGCCATGCTTCTCACTTCCAACACGAGTAAGGTTACTCACCGAAATATTGTAAAGTGGGTTCATTTGAACCTCCTTTCTCCATTTGTGGTAAGTGATGTGTTATTTTCCCTATCCTTCCTTATTTACTGCTTCAATTGAAGCTTAATACACTGGTGTGCAAACTTTAAGGATGAATATAATATTCACATCTTGTGTCACTGCCAGGTAACAAAGCTCGATGACACGTGAACGATATGTACAAGAACTGCTACAGTGTGCTACAGTAGGCGACTGTAAGAAATACACTGACCAGCCAGAACATTATCACCCCCTACCTAATAGCTGGTAAGTCAGCACTTGGCACGGATACCATCAGCGACGCGTCTTGGCATGGCAGCAAAGAGACCTTGCTAGGTCGCTGGAGGGAGTTGGCACCACATCTGCAGACGCAAGTCACCTGATTTTCGCAAATTACGGGGAGGGGGGCGATGAGCTCTGACGCCATGTTCAGTTACATCGCAGACATGTTCGATCAAGTTCAGATCTGGTGAGTTGGGGTGCCAGCACATCAATTGCAACTCGCCACTGTGTTCCTCGAACCATTCCATCACACTCCTGGCCTTGTGAAATGGTGCATTATCTTGTTACAAAATGCCACTGCCATTTGGAAACATGGTGGTCATGAAGGGGTGTACGTGGTCTGCAAACAGAGTATGATAATTATTGACTGTCATGGTGCCTTGCACGAGCTCCACTGGATCTATGGATGCCCACGTGAATGTTTCCCAAAGCACAATTGAGCCGCCGCCAGATTGTCTCCGTCCCGCAGTACAGGTGTCAAGAAGCTGTTCCCCTGCAAAACGACGGATTCGCACCCTCCCATCGGCACGACGAAGAAGGTATCGGGATTCGTGAGACCATGCGACACTCTGCCACTGCAGCAACGTCCAGTGATGATGGTCACGTGCCCACTTCAGTGATAGTTGCCGATGTCGTAGTGTTAACATTGGGACACGCACGGGTCGTCGGCTGCGTCACCCGCCGTTTAGGAATGTTCGGTACACTGCGTGTTCAGACACATTTGTACTCTGGCAACCATTAATGACTGATGTCAATTCCACTACAATTTATCATCTGTCCTGTTTTACCAGTCTGTGCGGCCTACGATGTTCGACATCTTTAACGAGGGGTGGCAGCCCAACCCCTCGACGTTTGGACGTGGTTCCACCACTTGTTGAAGGCATTCACCACAGCACTCCACAAACACCCAACCATTCGTGCAGTTTCTGAAATGCTCGTGCCGAGCCTCCAGGCCAGCACAGTGTGCCCTCAGTCAAACTCAGATATACCGCATGCCTTCCCCGTTCTAAACAGGGAATGGGCAGGGCTGTCCATTCCCTGTATCCAAGAGCTGCTCCACCTGCACTTTTTGTTTCGGTCAAGCATTGTCATCCATAAAAATTAAATCGGGACCGACTGAATTCACCTCTGAAAAGACACACAGGTGTCACAATAACGTAGACGGGTGAGTGTATTACATTCAGAGATATGGTGGTTGGTACACCCATGCAACATTATGCCTCTACTCCATAATACTCGGAATATCAAAACAATCGTTTCAACAATCTTCCAATGTTTACCTCCTCTTGTTAGATGAGGGTACATCCAGAATAACTACTCAGATTGAATTTACTTTCATCTTAGAAGATCACATGACCTCACTCCTGATCAGTCCAGTCCTGATGCTCTCGGCACTATCACAAACATTGTCAATGGAACGCACCGTAATGGTCGTTGGGGAAAGAGACCAACCTTATGCATTCTCTATGCCACTGTGGAGCACGAGATTGCATTCCTTGCAGTCCTGATAAATGTGCTTACAATTGCAGCCGTCATTTGTCGTGGGTCCCTTCTTGTCTTTTGCACACTGTAGCAGTCACCTGCTGCTGTAGTTGACCGTGGTCGACCGTCTCCTCTCATTCGGCAGCGGTGCCTGTGGTTCGGAATGCTCCCCGACGCTGTTAGCAAAACCAAATTCCTGGTTTACACTTGTCACACTTCATCGTTCTTTCAGTTTCCTAACCATTCTTCTGCCTAGTCATCCAGATATTGTCTGCAGGTGCACCGTAACAGCCCACTTATATGCGCACGCTGTCACTCCTTCCGTTGCCGTGTGTTGTGGGGCCAGACAAAATTGGTATCATTGTTGCGCTGATTTTACGCCTTGTGAGGTCCAACTATTTGTGCATCTGTGGGAGATGTCTGACAACAAGCTGTCACCCTGTTATTCATTTTCATAATTAATATGTTATGTTACTTGATCTCCCTTTTCTTAAATGTTGCTCATCAGTGTATATAAATTATTACTTGAAATTTAATTAGCTTTAAAGTACTTTTTTTAAAGAATGAAAATTGATTTTGTCTCATTCTGCTAAAACCTGGACAGTATTAAAAAAAAATTTTGCCCAGATTTAGGCGACTGGATTAAAATTTGTCAGATAGAAAAAAGGTTAGCAAGAATTGACACGATAAGTAATGAGAAGTTAAATGACAGATTGAAGGGGACCCCTTGCAGGAGATGATGGAGAAATCAAAACTCGTAAGATATAGAGGTGTTATGAGAATGGTGGCACATAGAATACAGATACAAGATAAACAGCTCAGAGGCTGAAAGGAGTGGAAGAGAGTCTGCAGGAAAGACAAGCGGACTGAACCAAGATTATGATGGAGAGAGAGGAAAATAGAGAGGCAGATATAGCCAGTAGCTAGAATCTGAAATCACGGCAGCTGTGTAGTTTGTGAGAATAGATATGTGCACATGGAGACTTCTACCTGTGTATTTTGTTTCACATTCCAAGACATAGAAGCCGTTCTCCATAGCTGATTATGGTTTTTATTTGTGGTTTACTGGACCTTTCTTTCTCTCTTCCCCCTGCAACAATTAAACAAGATAATTACATCAACAGTATTTCTCATATTAATAGATTTTCAGGGTATGCCACGTTGTTTATTTCACAATCAGAGCTTTCGGCTGGTATCCTACAGCCTTCGCCAGAGATATGTTTATGTTGAAATAGCAACGAGTGCCAAGCATCGCTGAGTAAAAGTCCACTATCTTCGTTGATGTTGTTGGTAGTCTTTAAAATTTCTACTGCCTCATGTCAGTTGTTCTACCCCCTCATATGTGCACCACGTCTCAAAAGTAATGAGACTGGTCAATTAAAATTTGTTTACTGGAAATTTTTGCAAATACACTTAAGTCTTCAAAATAGGCCTCCTAGGTGTTGATATACTGCTTTCAGTAGTTCTGCAACTGTTTAAATCATTTTTTTAAAGTTCCTTTCTGGAATTCTCATTTTTTATTTGCTCATGTGGGCCTTTTTTTGGTCCAGAAGACTATTGTATGCCACTCAGAGCTTTCTCTCTTGCTCTCAGGGTCGTACTGGAAGACTCAGGTATCCTTACCAGTAAACACAAACATCTGTCAACATTTTGAATGTGTCGGTAGCAGAGTTTTTGAGTTTGGTGTAAAATTTGATGGTGTAATGTTGCTCCAAATTTCTCTTCATGAATCGTGGCAACTACAGAAAAGCAGTCTTCATTTCTTTTGAGACCTATCCTGTTAGTTTTCTTCCATTCATTTCTTGCAGTACTCATTCCTGCTCTGCATTTACCCACTCATTCCCATTGATTCTTAGGTCATGTAAACAACCCTTTTTTTCTTCTTCTAAAGAATAGCTTTGCTGATTTTTTTGATTTCTTTTTTTCCTATCTCACTGCCACGATACCCTTGATATGATCTTGTTTGTTTTTCACGCTCATAATACATAGAATTTCTTTCTTCCTAAATTTTTTTTTTTTTTTTTCTGTCATCAGTCTGTCGACTGGTTTGATGCAATCCTCCATCCCTTCCTATGTTGTGCTAACCTTTTCATCTCAACATACTCCTTACAGTCCACGTCCTCAATTATCTGCTTCATATATTCTAATCCGTCTTCCTCTGCAGGTCTTAGCTTCAACTGTTCCCTCCACTAACAAATTAACCAAACCTGCATGTCTGAAAATATGACTTACCATCCTGTCTCTTCTTTCTGTAAGACTATTCCACAAACTTCTTTCTTCGCCCATCATTTCCAAACACGTTCGTTTCGTACTTTATCCGTCCATTTAATTTTCAGCAGCCTTCTATAGCATCACATTTCAAATGCTTCAATTTTATTTATTTCCTGTATAACCTAGCTTTAAAGTTGTGTTAATATTTCCAACAAAACATAATTGATATTCACATACCAAAGCCATTCAGTATACCTTTTTTCCCCTACGTTTTTAGCTTCATAATTAAGATAAATTTTCTTCAGTCTTGCTAATCTGTAGTACTACCTGTTCATTAATAAGGAAGAAATTAACACTTGGTTTCAACTATCGATGCAGCTATTCTGTCGGCGTATCAGTGGAAACGGGGGAGGGTAGGGGGAATAATTCAAAACAATCTTGACAGCTCTTTACATGGTTTATAACTTTGTGTGCCTTATACTGTCAGTGTCTGCAGTTACATGTTTCATAAGAATAGTAACAGTCATTAAGAAAATACACAACGCTTCTACTGACTTCACACTTCACAAATTTTGGTGAAGGATGGTCATCCCTTCCTGTAGCTGAGAGCAGGAGAGCTGTAGCATAAGCCATGCACTGAATTTTGGGTGAACCCTTAATTACTTCAAGCGGCATGCCACATGCTATGGGGCACATGGTAAGAAAATGAGAAAATGTAACAGCTGAAGAATTAACGATATTGAGGAGATTGGGAGAGCAGAGGTAGGGCTTTGAAGTAAAAAAAAAAAATCTTAATGGTAATATAAGTATTCAGAAATATTACTGAAGACATCTAATTTTTATACTATTACTAATTTAGTTTTTTTCTGTAACATTAATGTGTCATTAAAACAGTCCAGCCATCCTGATTATGGTGGTTAGGTTGTTTCCCATAAACACTAGATTAGAATGATTGAAATTTCTGGCTCATAAATTACTTATTAAACAGACAAAATTGGCTCCAGAACACTCAGCCACACAGTCTTGTGAACCCTCATTCTGGCTTCAAACAGTTACCCTAGTGAGACCTGCTATTTCCTGTACGTGAAATATTCTTTATTGGCCCTGTTGTTCCAAGCCTTCTACCTTGAGCTTTGTGTCCCAGTAATCATTTTGCATTAATTTATTACATCTGACATTATTCTGTCATATGTAGTGTACTTTATAAGAATGTTGTAGTGTTTATGTAGAATTAACCTCATTTTACTTTTATTGTAATTAATCCAGTGTAATAAAGTATTCTCTTTTTGTGTAGGAAGCTTCAGCAGCTTTGATGGATGCTTTGGAAATAATGAAATCAAACAGTGAAGGAAGCTCAGTGGTAAGGCTTAAAGCAATTTTTTTTCTATATTTTTATACATTATGGATTCTTAAGAAGCAAAAGTGCTATAAAGTGGATATATTAAAAATTTGGACATGAGAATAACCACCGCTTACCAAAGCTAAATATTGCTAGGTCATGAAACAGAGAAAAACCACAGACATACACAGAGCTTGAGTGATACAGCAGCCTGACGGAGGCTGGCAGATAACTTGAACCAAAAATTTCTACACTTTGAATGTGTACGTGTTTTTCCGTGTTTCAGGCGCCGCAGCAATATTCAGCTTTGGTGAGTGGTGGTTATTCTCCTGCCCAAATATTTAATTCATACATCACCATATACATTAATACTAATTCATAAAGTTTCAAAGTGATTATTGGCCAATTCAATATTTGTATAAATTGTAGGAAAGGATAAAGAATATAAACCCATCAGGTAATACAGATAAAGGCAGGAAAGCGATAACGTAAACAATACCACACTTTACAATATCCTGGTATCAAACCTTATTCATACATAAGACCACTGAGACTCACCATCTGACTACAATGGTGAGTCTCAGTAAGGAAACATGTGATCCTCTTGTCATGTGTCTCATTCTTATGAATAAGGTTTTATACCAAATATTTTAATGTTTTTGTTTGCATGTGTACTTCGCTGTAATCGTCTTCATCAGTGGTAGGTGATGGGTTTACTTCTCATTTCTCCTTATTTTAATTACCTAAAAAAAATTCAATCTGATTATTATTGTAATTTAACCAGTTATACTAATTAAAGGGAATTTCTATAATTTTCAGAAGTCAGTTGTGGAAAGTTTCTCTTACACTAACAGAGACCTCATACTGTACGCTCTTGGTGGTAAGTAAACAAACGTCACACCCATCCAGGAGTTTGTCTCCTGTTTAGAATGTGTACATTGACTTACAATTATCGTTTTTCTGCAGTCGGAGCTACAGTCACCAATCCTAGTGACCTTAAATACCTGTACGAAGGACACGAAGATTTTTCTGCTCTGCCGACGTACATGATTATTCCGAGCATGGTGTCCTTAATGAGCTCTAACTTAGTTGGAGGTGCTGTGCCAGGAAAAGAAGTCGACCTCTCAAGGGTACTTGAAATGTTTTAATAGCCTTTGTTTAATGCTCCAGATTAGTAATTTATATAGTATAGCTTGTGGATGCTTCGTCAGTTGCAATGTGCTTGTTATCATTAGAACAATTTAGAAAGGCACGGCATAGTGACCTTCACATACTACATTTCTTGTTATAAATTCTGCAACCAAGGTGGTAATAAATCAGTCAGTGTTTTTTGTTTTTTTTTAAGTTAACTATGATCGAGTGCATACTTTGGCAATAATTTCCCTATACACCCATTATTCTCGTTTCCTGTACCCATTTACCTTTGCCCTCTATGAATTTTATTTTGCAGTAGATGTTCGTATTGGAAACTGTTACAGATTCACTGTATAGTTACCCTTTAATGTTGGTTTTGATTGAATTTTTATTGTTAAGTTTGGAACAAATAATTTTTTTTCCAGGTGCTTCATGGAGAGCAGTATGTTGAAGTCTTTAAAAATATACCTACTTCTGCTGTGGTGCAATCAAAATCGTATATAGCAGATGTTCTGGACAAAGGCTCAGGAGCTGTCATTCTAATAAACTGTGAGTTTGTTTGTTAGTTAATCTCAGTCGGTGTTGATTACATAGATATTGGAGAAAAAACAAATCGCTGACAGTAATTCTTAACTATGATGTGGAGGGGGAAGTGGTTTGCCACTTACTGCAGTTTGACTTCCAGTTTCTATTGAAAATTGTCCCTGGCTGTGAATCTTGCAGCTACTGAGCGACATCTCTATGGATGTTTAAAAATGGTTATCCTAAACTATTTTAAGTGTATGATTTAATATTATTTCTGCATTTATCATAATAATCTGTAATAACCATCGGTTCCTTCTCTACGAATCATTGCTATTTTAACTTTGTGGATTAAATTACATAGCTGACACAAATATATTATACTTGAAGAGAAATAAATTACTGAAATATAGAGTGGCCGTAGAAGTTGAAAGAGGAAGGGAATTGTAAAACATGTTACTTCAGGGGTGAACTAAAATGACAATATTGTTCAAACTTAGTAAAGTGGACTCTACGAACATTTTGGTGTAAACAGTTGACTAATCATCATCCACAGTTTGTAGTCACTGTCCAGATCATTAATCATTGGTTATTTTGGGATGAATTTTTACTTCTTATTTCCTTGTTTGATGAATTAGCACGCTTAGTTTTATGGAGGAAATAATTGCCGTGAGAATTTTCAAACAAAGAATGTTGTTTAAAGAATTGTACTTTTAAGATACTTATATTTGGTGCAGCATTTAAAAATTGTGCAGACCTACATATATCATAATGTTTGTGCTACAATAATGATGGTAAAAAAAGTCTTTTGTGCAATGTAAATAACAAAGGACAAGAAAATAATCAATCACTCACCAAAGTTGAAGGGAGGATGGTGTAAAACAAAACAAGAGTACAATTTTTCGATCGAGGGGTTATGAGTCGTGACTGGGTATTCCAGGGTAGTAACGTCTCTCTGGAAGCCTTTTCTCTTCTCTTTAATAGCCCGGAGCCTGAGTGGTGACACGTGGCCGGGGTGTTTGTGAGGACGAAGGTTCAAATCCACATCTGGCCATCCTGATGGCAGCTGTCTGCAGTTTCCAAAAATCATATCAGGAAAATTCCAGAATATTTCGCCCCCCCCCCCCTTTTCCCCAAATAGCATATAGCAAATTTCCCTCACCTTCCTTGCCTCATATCCTCTCATGGCTCCAGTGACCTCAATGTGGATAAGTCATAAAGCACAGAAAAAAATGTTATATTGCTTTGTTCCAAACTGTCAAGGCTCATTTATCCTAGAATTTCTTCTTTTTACTTAAAGCTTCTATTGCACATTTCTAATACAGTCTCTAATATTGTGCCATTCTTTATTCAAACATAATGAGCTATCTGGTTTGCTGTTTACCACTGTAATGACTGCTGGTACAAACTTTTATGGATCCTCTTGTAACGGATTTACTCTTCTCCATTGTGCCGTGCCTCTTGTGGTAGCTCTGGACGTGTACATGTCTTTCCCCTCAGCATCTGTCTCAACTCTATCATGAGTAAGGTTATTCAAAAATTTTTCAAAATGCCATAATTCCTCTCCAAAAGTATCCACAGTTCCTTTTATTGGTAATCATAAATTTAGATCTCCACTAATGTTCAGATAATTTTAGGGACTTTGTCCATTTAATCTTGCATTTATTCATAGAATTCTTCTGTCTTTTCTATCTTGTCCTCTTTACGTGCTTTCAGTTCAGCTGTTAAAGTTCTTTGGCTGTCAAAAGAATATCTTTCTATTTTATGTCTTCACATGTTACCTACCAATACTACCTCTCCATATGGAGCTTGCTTGCTTATATCTCCACCACTGTAAAAAATAGTGTAATCACTTATCTCTTTGATTCTCATATGTTTCTATTGTTATCACTATGTTAGTGTTTCTTGCCTTCAGTTCTTCATTTTATCCTCCTCCTTAGTGGCTAGACTTAATTTTAATCTATCCAAAATTACTGAATGCTTGTTCTTTACATGTCTTGGTAATTTCACTTGCATTCTGTATGACTTTCCTTGAAGATGCTGAATAACTTTATTTTCCTCTTTGAGAGGTTACATACTGTCCTCTTGATGTGGTTGCCACCTCAAGGCCAGCCATGTCTTCCTGTTTGGTTGGTAAATTTAGCTTAGTTTTAAGCTGCTAGGGATTCACCCATCATTCTTTCCTGTCTGTTAAACCCCCTTACTGAGTTCGCTTCCGAGGTATTATGTAGCTTTCAAATTCGTGGATGTGAAAGTCGAATTTGCTTGCAGAGCTGCTAAGAGATGGCAGAGACCTTTCTGAAGGTTTTATGGTTCCATACTAAGTAGCCTGGTCTGGGGACCTTGAAACTGTGCAAGCTTACACACTTTATAATGATATTCAATTTAATGTCATGAGCATCATAAACTGTTCTGAAATTTGATTTCATAAGTAACTGTTCTTTTTTAGCTGAAAGTTTTGATGAGAGTGGAGAAAAAATTGCACTGTCTCAGAATGTAGTCTTTGCTGTTGGATGTGGTGGGTTTGGAGGTAAACGGATATCAGAGAAGTTGATACCGTCGATTCCACATCCAGACCGTGCACCTGATGCATTTGTCAGCCAAAAAACAAGTGAAGACCAGGTATTGGATCTCTCTTTCTTTCCCTACAATTTTTGTGTTAATTTTTACAGTTTTTGTTGCTTTACTTGATCAAATAAATAAGATTTTTTTTTTCTCTGTTACCTCTTTTGCTTTCATATTTTCTTTATAATTATTATTATTTATTAATTTATTTATTTTTTATTATTATTGTTGTTTTAACTTTGTTGGGCACAGTTACTGTTGTTCTAGAACTGCATTAATGTTTAGTGCATAAACATGAATATATTAAATAATCACTGATTTTTAAACTCTGTGCAGGCCTAAGTGACGAGGTACAGCTTTGTTGCACCAGGCTAAGGGTTCTTGAGCCATATCAGTATCATTTATTGTGAATCAGTTATGCTGTTATATCCTTTACAGTCTAAAACACAGCAGAGCATAATTTATCCTTTGTATATTAGGTTAAATACTTGCCTTTTACGTTTCAAATAAGTGACATTGCATCGAATTGTTCTTTCGGGAGAACTACTATTGTTGGATTATTGGCTGAAAACTAAGATTGGTAAAAATTTATTTCATATCATCTGCATTGGTAGGACTGACATTTTGCTATGCAAAATGTGTACTTGGCTCTCACGAGAAGTGGTTTCAGTCATATACATTGGTACGCTATTTAAGATATCTGCTCTTGAGATATCCACAGTTAGTGGATCCAATGAATCTGTAAGTGAATCACATCATCATTGGTTTTAGCCAGGTTCAGATTTATACTATTTTCAGTAGATGCATACGAGATAGCTCAGTATCTTGCAAATGTGGTGCATGCCACAGATCTACCCAGAATCGTTTGCGTGAGAACTTCAAATTTTGTTTGTTATAGTCCAGCTGGAAAGGGGGGGGGGCTGCTGCAGCAGGTTGATTGGGCAGGCAGTGGTGGTATTTTTCTGATCATAATGTGATTAGTAACTGATTCCCTTCCTATTGGTTCGAAAGCCACAGTCCTTCGAAGATGAGCTCCGTTTGTCAGTGTTCCATTCGCGCTGCTGCCCACTATTTGTCGCATTTCGATGATTGCATTTCGAGTCGTATTTCTGTCTTAGCTCGTAATTTTACTTTTTTAAACTTCTATTTAAATAATAAGTAAACTTGTCTGACAATTAATAAACATTTATTAAAGTTTAATCATATGCTTTTAACTCCGAAGATTGCAGGTTCTTTTATCAAATAACTCCTCGTTCCAACTCGTGTTCATGCTCTCGCTCTAGCTCTCATTGATACCCAACTGTTACTATAGCAACCTCTTACTTACAGAGAGTAATCTATAAAACCTTTGTTCTTCGTTATGCCACAACCCCTCCCAAGTTTACCATATATTTAAAAGTAAAAAATTATGGTAAACTTTATATGAGGTTGGACGTAAGAACTTTGCATTCTTCGGGATCTTTTTACAATAAATGATCACAATTTGCATTCTTATAACTGATAGCACACAGAACCAAAACAAAATCCCAATGTCCTGTCGCGGGAGTTAGTGCAGCTTGTTTCTCGATCATTTGAAAAGCATTGACACCATTCTCCGGCGAAGGAAAGTCTGTAACATGCAACAGCTTAGCATTACCCATCTTATCAGCAAAATTAATTATTAATAAAAACTGTTCACTAATCTTCAAAAATGTAAAACATAGATCAATCTCATGAATTATTCAAGTACATGGAACAAAAGTATTTACAATAGTTAATTGCCTAATTACTATGCATCATTATTTTTTTCTTGACCTTTACATAATTTTTCATAATACATGCAAATTATTCTCATTTTATGTCATATCTTTATCATCATTTCCCAATAACATTTCTACCTATACCACTACAACACCGCATGAATGGAATATTGATTTGTGAGACAGTAGGTACCTGGACCTAAACAGTTAATCATGTTAAGACTTTTCCATTTTTTTTTTTTTTTTGTTTCACTACATATTCCACCGCTCATTTACTGAGTGGTAGCTGTTTGAAAGGTTTAAGACCAATAACATTATCTTTAGCTGTCATGGCCTCCGCCTGTTTACCAAGCATACCATTCATATAATTAAAAAATTCTATTACCTGCCCTTGGTACATTATATTCTTCATAAGTCCGATCCTTTTGAACCATTTTACTGTTGTATAACCGGCAACATTATTTAAATCACATATTTGGTCCCTGGACCAGTACAATCCACCCTCGCTAATACGACTGGGACACCATTGTTTCTTGCTAATCTAGCATCACCATCACAACTTCATTTTATTTTATTTCTTCAATACATTACATTATATTCTCCCCATAAGTAATGACTTTTCTCCACTCTACTTCATCTTGAATATATTCACATCTAGGCTATGAGATGGAACAACAGAGTCATTTGAAGGTTCTACCTGGACCTCAGCTATGCCTGTGTTAACCAAATCCCGAACCTTTCGGTATCATTTAAAGGCAATGCCTAGATAGTGGCCTTATTTACAGGAACTGAGTCCTGACTGTGCTGTTGTACCCTCTCTATATGATATTTTACTTTTTAATTCATTACACATTTATTCTATCATAGTAACACCTCGTTTCTTCTCCACTCATTCTAATGCTCCGGTATACCTTACCAACTATATATTTACTAAAAGAAAGTCTTAATAGACAATAAACTTTTATGTAATGGTATGCTGTGGTAACAGCCGAAGACTGCACATCTGATTAAGATCATCAATATTAGTAAGTGACAGCTTCCACTTAGTGGTTATAAATTTTTACTATCATTACAGTTGAATTGTGCACAGCCACAACAATCAGTACTATTTACAAGTGTTTTGTGGCACTGAATAACAATAATATGCTAACTACAACTTAATAATAGGAAATTCCAATATGATGGAGTTTATCTTTACACACCTGTGCCTTGCACTAGTGTTAACTCTTTTAATTCACTTAAACTAATTCATCATTTTCTGAGCTGTAGATTCAATATCCTGATTGAAATTGTACACAGGATGAGGCAGTAAGCATAGCTTACCCCTCTACAAAAAAGAAAACCTTTTTTTCTATATTTCCAGTTATTCATGCAAAACAACTCTCTGTTTACAGTTAATCTTACTTTGCCAGAACAGTAACATGGCAAACCAACTTCAAAAATATGTAAAGTACTCTGAAAATGTTCAACACCATTATTCTGTAACTGCTTTGATTCATAATCACAAACATAATTCTCCCCAACAATGGAAAGAATGTCACAGTTTACATCCTTCAAAATCATTAAACTACCTAATCCATCTACCTTCATTAAAGTCTCTTCCATTCCTTTTACCTGATCAAAGTCACCTGTTCCTTTGATGTCTCTGATATCAAACATTTTTATAGACTTACAACTCTTTTCCACTGATTCATCTGTCTTCGTGTAAGTTTCCACCTGGTTACTTTCATGCTTAAACTCATCTTTTAAGTGAAACCCTTCTTTAACAATTTGTCTATCCTTGACATGATTTACATCACCATTAATTGTAACATTACTCATCTCATATTTTTCCCTTACAGTATTAGGCCTACTATCAGTGTTGTCAGTTTGTGTCTTGATAATGTCAATTTTGTCATTCAATTCACCTATATATTTTTCACAAAACTTTTTGGAAGATGCAACCTCCTTTGTAATGTTGTCAAGTTGATTGCTAACAGTTTGGAACTGCAAACTGAAATTATTGCATAAGCCCTCATGAGATTTAGTAAAGTGTTCCGACAACTCTCTTTTCTGTTCAACCAGTGCATTTTGAAATTGTTCAGACTGTTCAACCAGTGCATTTTGAAATTGTTTTTGAGATTGTAAAAACAAACTGAACATAACTGTTTTAAGTCTGAAATCGTGTCTGAAGGTAGTTGAGTGTTTTTGTTAGTACCACTCAGTGTCTGTGGTTCATCATTAGTGATGCCTTCTATAAGTGTTGTCATATTTGAGTGCTTGGGAGAAACCATTTCGGGGTCATCAGTGTTGTTCGTTCGGCTACTCCTAAGGGAATGTGATCTAGTAAGTTTTCCGTGGCAGATAGTCCTATATTAGAAAAAGTAGCTTCACAATCGGACAGAGTAACATTGTTAAAACTTCTGTCATTAATCGGGGACTCAGTCTCAGGAAACCCATAGAAATCCGCCGATGTATCAGTAGTGGATGTAGTTCTATCGTTAGAGGAAGTCAATGGCCTTCCTTCACTACAACCAACAGGTTCTTGCATAATATTAAAATATTTTATTTTTTTTTCTAAAAAAAAAAAAAAAAATCCTGATTGGGAACAGAAAGTTCCAAAAAACAATCAAACTGTTCTTACGACAAATTAATATTATATAAAGATTCAGTCAAAATTGGACCAAAGTCGGCAACTTTTCAGTTAGTAAAAATTATTCATCAATCTATCTATCTCTTCAAGAAATTGTTTGTTAACATAAATAGCTGGAAAGCTTGCGAAATTTATGCAATGTGTACATGTTCTACTTTACGCAAATTAAAATCAAGTACACTTGAAATGACTAAAATCTAACTTTACAGGTAACGTCGTCTTCTTCGTGAAATTAATTTGCAAGTTAAAAGGTCAAGAAAATAATTTACACTCCGTAAGGTTATGAACAGTGAATTATTTGAAAATTTAAAGTGTATGGTAGACTATTACACTTAGCTGTATATACGAGTGGTTCAGTCGCTGTAGCCGTTCAAAACACCTTCATATGCGACGCCGCAAATACCAGCACAGATAGAATAAATCCAAGATCAGCTGTTCCCGACTGCGATATTTCTTCTTAATAGTTCCTGATCGTCCGCTGGAGGCGCTGCCGTCAATTCGTTGTTAGTCCTTTCTAGGATCTTTTCTCGATGAATTCTTGTTGTCGAATTGTAACTTAGTTGTTATTTTGTATCAACTGCACGACCGCCATGTCGCATTTCGATGATTGCATTTCGTGTCGTATTTCTTGTCTTAGCTCGTAATTTTACTTTTTTAAACTTTTATTTAAATAATAAGTAAACTTGTCTGACAATTAATAAACATTTATTAAAGTTTAATCATATGCTTTTAACTCCGAAGATTGCAGGTTCTTTTATCAAATAACTCCTCGTTCCAACTCGTGTTCATGCTCTCGCTCTAGCTCTCATTGATACCCAACTGTTACTATAGCAACCTCTTACTTACAGAGAGTAATCTATAAAACCTTTGTTCTTCGTTATGCCACATATTCCCTCTCTAGCCTGTCACCTTGCCATCAGTACTCTTGTGGTAATCGTGTTCATTGGGCATCCTGCCATCACCTGTGGTAAGCATTTTTGACTCACCTAGATCCACTTTGGGTTTTTACGCAGATGCCTGAGGGATGAACTCGTGAAAAGCTATAATTAATAATTAACCCCCTTTTCCGTGATATATATATTCTTCTGAATACAACTCTTTGGAACATCAAGTTGTATTTACAAAAAGGAACTTTGTGAGAAAATTAAAAATTTGCAGTTAAAAAACTTGCTACCAGCATAAATTAAATTAATTGTTGATGATGATACCTTGATAAAATATGAAACTTCAATGACTGCAAAACATAAAGTTGAATTGGCAGTTGTTTATTAACAAATGAATTAACTAAGCAACTGCAGAAAAGTAGCTTACAACAACATTGCATTAAAATGGAAATGTATAACGTTTATTATTATTAATAAACATGAGCATTAATGAGAAGCTAGAACTGTGAAATCTGTTTCACAAAAATGAAGTGGAACAATGTTGGGTAGGAAAAGTAAGCAGTAAACAGTTCCCAGCAAGCTTCATAGGTTTAAGACGTGAAATGGCAAGTGGCTCTCAATTACTGATTGGAGTGAGTACATTCTGGAACCATTAAGAATTATATACTACTAAGCTACAAGAAGAATGGGATGCTGATAACTGATTAAGGTGCAACAGGTGCTAAGGCAGGTAAAAATATGTCTTCAAAACACAGATACATTTATGCTAATTTTTTACATTCTGAAAGGACTGAATTCTCGGTAAACAGAGCTTGTTTATAGTTGAGTTCCATGTAAAGGGCAGCAGATGTGTCTTGAAGACTGCAAGCTGTAGCAAGTCGAGGCTATCTAAAACATTTCATGTAGTGAAATGCTTTGGCACTGTCCGTTTACAAATGAACATCAGTCTCCGAGGTGTTTAGTTATTTCTAAGTCTGCATTGATCTGTTTCAAGTCAAATTCAAAAATTTGTCCCTACCACAACTGTCCCCTGATGGTTTTGTCAGTTTGCATGAAGTAGTAGTGTGGATGTAGTCAACCTGAGGTGTAAAGGATTGAGATATTTGGCTGTAATCTTTTGACTCTTCAAGATTTCGAAATGCTCTGGAATCCTTTCAAAGTAGGCTACATTATAGTAAGCAGAAGTAGGTCGGGGAAGAAGTGTGAAATGTCATTCTTGGCATCCAGTGCCTCTAAGTGGACGCATCATTTTCGTGTTTGCTTAGTTTTTCTTATGCATGCTTCCAACCTATATCATTTGCCAGTGTAATACTTCATGTTAATCTACTTCAGCAATAAGTGTGAAACGAATATCTCACTGCATCTCAAACCATTTCCATTAGTAATTTTGGACCAACAAAATATTTCATGTTGTTATTGCAATTGTAATAATCATCAGCCAGTTCAGTTGAGGAATGATGTGGTCTCTTAGGACCATGAGTCCATATACAACTTCAGTACAGCATAAATATTTTCCACCATTCTAACTTGACTTTGATTGTTTGGCATATACTGATATGATATGAGGAAATGTCTGTAAGCTGGTTGATTTTTTTTTTCATATTGTTTCTAATATATCAAATATCTGTTTGTCAGGCTGCACTGTACAGATTATCAGGAGATTATAATCCCTTGCACATTGATCCAAGTATGGCTGCTTTTGGTGGTTTCGATCGTCCCATTCTGCACGGTTTATGTTCGCTGGGATTTTCAGCTAGACATGTATTGCAGAGGTATGCAAATAATGATGCCAGCAAATTCAAATCCATCAAGGTAAGATGACATGCAGTAAATATTAGCAGAAATTGTAGTAATAGGCAGAAGTCTGTTCACATTTGAAATGTTTTTTATTACAAATTCCTCGCCTCAACCAGGAAAACCATTTTTTTTTTATACTGTGCCAGTTGTGAATTATCAGATATGCCTAAAATGACATTAGTCCATTAAATCTATTATCTGAAATCAGTTTTTAATTATTCCTTTGTAATAAATTTCCATGGGAAAAATGCATTGTTGAATTTTTTTTATCTTTTTTTTGTTAAATAGCAGTTTTATCTTTTATCTTGTGTTACATAACTAGTCTTATCTTATTTCCTTTAATTTAGCTGTATCCTTGAAGAAAAATATTTGCTTTAGCAGTAAGCATCTCTTGTAATCACAGCATTATCTGTGCTAAGAAACATAAAACCAGATCTGTAAGTATCTTGGAATGTCTGAAAAGAATTTTCATGTTGTATGATGTGCTGGCCCTGATTGATATTGTTTTGATAACTTGTATCTTGCCTAAACCATTTAGCAGAAGGCCTATTACACGTAATTCATATAGGAAATAACCTTTATAATCATTTTCTTAATAGTGAAGTACTTTTCCGCTCAGAACATAACCTTGTTATACATCCATTATTTTGCTAAAACCATTTAGAAGGGGACCTATCTCATACAGTATTATAGTAAAGAACTTTTATAACCATATTCTTAACAGTAAAGCACTTTTTAAATTGATTCTAAGCCATTTTCATAAAAGACATAAGATTCAAATAAGATTGTTTGTTCAGTCATAATGAATTTTGTTGCATTAAGGAAGCCTAGAATGACGATCATTTTAAGGTGTATTTTATATGCTCTTAAAATTGTATTTAAGGAGATACTTCAAGAACAAAGAATTTCAACTTTTTAAATAAAAGAGCTAGGAAGATTAAAGTTGGCTTAAATCAGAGAGAACAATTCATTTAATAATAATATAACAGTTTATAAGATAGGATAGGGAAAATAAACAGTTACCCGCCACTTACCACAGATGAAGGCAGGAGGGCGAGACACGTAAAAACACAAAAACAAACGAATTGCACAATATTTCAACAGGAGTCTTAGTCATGTGGGAGGCGAGACATATGGCAGGGGGAAAGATGTGGTCACATCCCAACCCGCCACATGAATCGAAATATTGTGCAATTCGTTTGTTTTTGTGTTTTTACGTGTTCGTCTCGCCCTCCTGCCTTCATCTGTGGTAAGTGACGGGTAACTGTTTATTTTCCCTATCCTATCTTATTTTCAGTGCCTCGCGGCAGTTTCTTTGTTTCCTTTATCCAATAATATAACAGTTTAGCAGTAATTCCAGATTTAAAGGGAGAAAAATGGAATTTTAGTATCAATGCTTCACGACATCTCCATGTATAGCTTTTAAGAATTATTAGCTCTTAAATGTGTAAACCTATGAGAAAATTTGTCAATACTTAAAAGATTCTAAATAAATTAAACTATGACATACACTAATTTCATTCGGATTTTCCTGAAATTTTAATATCACGAGAATGTGGGATTTTGGTAACTCACCAGAGAATAGTATTTCCCTGCGGGGAATATACTATTGCTCTATGATGAGTCAGCTAAAGATTAGCCAAGGCTATAAGAAGCCAACCAGTGTTCCCTTGGGGAGGCAGTTTTCAGCAGTACGTCGGTATACAATGGGCATGTCGTGTCTCTGTAATCGCATAGTCTTATTTTAATAGTCGGCAAGTTCAACAGCCCTGTCATGTGGTAAAATTCAAAATGTAAAGACTCAGAGTTTAATTATCTTGCCTGGGAATAAGTTCGTGGACACTAACATCGATTTCAAGGAAACTTTGAGCTAACCTAATTGAAATAACTTTTTTGTACTAATGTTTAAGAAGTCATTAGTAGCAGTGGTTAAAGCTATCATTAAGCTCGCTCTGTACTTTGGGGAGCAAATACAAGTATGTTTGTCAGAGTGAATGCTTCTTTACGGTTTTGTGTCTTGGAGGATAATCTAAGGCTTTTTATGTAATTACGAAGTTCGATTCTGCGTTCTAAATATTTTCAACAAGTGTAATCTGATACCAGCTTTAACTTCAGCAAACTTTCAGAATATATTCAAATTCGTAACTAAAGTGACTTTCTTTCATGTATGACCTGTTAGCTATTACAGGGTAAACTAATAGCTCGGCGACCGGTTTAGAGAACTACAGCATCTTCGAGAAAAGGTATCAGCTATACAGGCAAGACGATCAAGTTAATGCGAATGTTGCTTAACCCCAATGCACATTTACGCATTACAATTTCCTATATACTAAGTTAATGTGGGTAAAACAATGTGGAAAGTTATTTGCATAATTTGCCTTCTTCCTTTGAGTTATTAAATTTGTAAACCATCCAGATGTTCATTTGGAATGATAATGTAACTGTACATCTAAAACTAAATTTTTGCACTAAGCCAGCACAGTCTTACTGTCCCACTGTAAAAAAAATAAATAACAAAGGAAGTTGTGGCTAGAAACACCATCAGATATTTTGCTGTAATTACCAGAGATACCCATCAGTATAATCATGAAATATCAAAATATTATTGTGAATGTCAGTCTTGGCATTTAAGATGAGGTAATTTTATACTATCATGTCATTTGGTTAAACAGTGAGAGCCATTCAAAACCGATTTGTGACATTTTTCTCCGTCTTACGAATAGTATAGATAGAGGAGATAATTTGTCAATCACTTACAAAATTTCAATATTTATGTCATGAAACAATGTATTTACAATCTAATTGAAGTTAGTACGTCTCAATTTTTTGTCACAGGCTCGTTTCTCGAAACCAGTTATCCCAGGACAAACATTACGAACCAAAATGTGGCAGCAGGGCAGCCGCGTGTTTTTTGAGACTGAAGTTGCCGAGACGGGCACCGCAGTTATTTCTGGTAAGTGACGGGAAGATGGTTGTGTAAGACACGGTTCACCATACACCTTTGTAATACCGGAACTATATCTGAGATAGTAACAGTGGAACCAAATAAAAGAAAATGGAGGTGGTGGTGCATAATTATTATGGAAACCAAGGTTTTTGCTCATGTTATCTTCACTGCTAACCTCAGTTTTTATTCAAGTGCTTAAATTCTCCTATACTTGCCACCCATTTATTGTGCAGTTGTAGTTAATGGGCATATCTGAGTTTAAGCAATGTGGCAGACGGCTGTAGTTGTAATATTGCATGAACTGGAAGTAGTGGCGGCAGAGGGAACAGCACAAACTTTGTGGGAGAGAGGATACCCATATCAAGTGCATCACGAAAGATTGCCTGAGTATGTGTGACTGTGGTGTATGACACAGGATGTTGAAGCAGAACATGTTCGTAGTGTATTGACTAAAAGACGTTGGGCTCTACTTACTAATCATTTTTCTATCTTCAGAACTCGCATCTTTTGAGTAGAATTAGTATTTATGGTGGTTATCTCCAGGGTGAATACAATAAATTGCTTGTGCACGCAGTTGTTAACCCAATCAAACGTATCATTTGTATCGATCCTACCCACTTATTACGTGTTTGAGTAGTTTCAGACTGCAATCGTACCAATAAACCTGTTAATAATATGAGTGTAGAAATTGAGACATAAGAACCAGCCAAGCAAGAAAGCAGGATACAAGGTCAATGTCCATAACAGCACGCACGTACATTATAACTATGTTACAGAGTCTTTCCTGATCACCTGGTTACCCACCTCAGTCATTGTGTTCTCTTATTTTGGATAAACTTTGCTGTCTGGTGAATGAGTTTTTTTTGTTATATTTGTTTTCATCCATTTTTAAGTCCAGTTATGTGTATTGTTTCTAACTGGAGCAGCTGAATTGTAATAATCTGCTTGTTCCAGTTCTTTTTTGTCCATTCCAGCATGCCACCAATACTGTCTTAGCGTTATGTCTTACAAGTTTGTATGTGAGCAACCATTTTTGTTAGGGAAAGAGGGGCGTGGGAGGAGTGGAAGTGAAAAAGTTTTGATCCAATTTCAGAAGAATCTTTTTCGATCTATATTCATATGCACGAGTCAAAAAGATCAAACTTTTGGTTCAAGGTTGCAGTGTAGAAATTGATGTATGCCTACAGGAACATTAAGATTTAAGGAATTTGTTCTCTTCTCCAAAAGATAATCGTATTCCGCTATTCATAAATCCAGCTAGAGCTCAAAAAGTCAGTACAATTTTAATCAAGAGGTCTATTGTCTTTATTCGTGGGTACTGGTGAATGAATCTCCTTGTCAGAGCTGGGAGGCTGTAAGAACATTTTATACCTGGTATAAGTTAAGAAAAAAGGCTTATTATTTGTATTTATAACATACAGTAGAATAAGCTCTGGTCTTTAAGTACATACATATTTGATTTCCATAGCTGATGAAGATAAATATTGTGTGGTACCTTGTTTCATTGAATCATCCAAGTAAGATATCCGCAAGATACAGGTTTTGCTGTCATCTGCTAGTTTCATGCAATACTCCTTTTCCTGTCCTGAACGATATACACGTGACAGCTAGTGTCCTGGGTCATCAGCTGTTCTAGACTTCAATCTACACATTAAGCACAGACAACTGATCGACATGATAATGCAGCATAGAGGAATTTGTACCTTACATACTGGATAATTGTATTGTTTGTTTGTGTTAAAGCATCATTTTGTTTGTTTTTATTTGATTAGAATTACTATCTTCAATATTTAATATAATCTCTGTTGTATAGTTTATACTCTGACCAATATATAAACAGTGATTGTTGTTGTGATTTGCAAACTGCTTTCAGCTATATTTTAGTTATCTATTTACATGTGTTTTTCATACAAATAAATACTTCTCATGTTAAATAATTGTTCACAGCATATTTAAAACCCAGTAGTTTGATTTGACAGCATTTCTTCCATTTTATTCATGATGAGGCTAATTAAATTTCATTGTCAAAAAGAATGGTTTTATTTTCAGGTGCTTATGTTGATCTCGTTGAGTCACCAAATGTTTATTTGAATCCTGTTTCTGCTTCAAATCTAAAGAGTGATGAAGTGTTTGCTGAAATGGAAAAGAGAATAAATGCACATATAGAGAAACTGAAAAAAATAAACGGAGTATTTTTGTACAAAATTACCCAGGGTGGCAAGGAAGTTGCTTCTTGGAGTGAGTATATCATTTATTTAATAAAATTAACATTAAAAGCGACTTCTGACACATGAAATTTCATTTATTTTGTTTTCATGATGATTTAAAAAAAAGAGCCAAAACCAGGATTTGTGTTCCAAGTTATAGAAAGAAAGGTCCTCTGATGCTCCTAAACCACCGTTTGGATCCTTCCCTTGTAAGAGACCCCCTGGCAAAACATGCAGTAAGCGTTCACCTACCACAACCTACAGCAACCCTACTACTGGTGAAACCTACCCCATAATAGGTCATGCCACCTGTACAACCACCCATCTCATATACCAGCTCACCTGCCTCCACTGACCAAGTTCCTACATTGGCCTGACCTCAAACTCATTATCCATCAGAATGAATTGTCACAGACAAACAGTTTACTTCCAAAACCTGGACCTCCCTGTTGCTCACCATGCCAGTACTCACAACACCCGCGACCTTAATAACTGCTTCACAGTCAGAGCCATTAGAGTACTTCCAGACACTACCTCCCAATCTGAACTCTGCAGTTGGGGATTGTCTTATCAACACATCCTGCAGACTAGACATCCCCCAGGCCTTAATTTCCATTAATATCTTCTATCCTCACCCCTATACACCCATCACCGGCCAGCTCAATAGATTCATATATATTTATGGACCTTATTTTAAAAAACAATTAATTAATTATATTTTTATAAATATTATTTTTTAATGATTAATATTATTTCCCATTTCTTATGATTCATACTCTCAGTTATATTATCGATGCTCCCCCCCCCCCCCCACCACCTCTGACGGTCTATTGCATTCTACGAGCGGTTGCGTCGAACGCAATGCTTGCGCAAGCTCAGCCACTTACTTCTGTTAACTTGGAAAAGGGTTTTAACCCAAAATATTGTATTTTCTTTGTTTGTGTGTTGTTTTGTGTTGCTGCTGCCCTCCTCCCTGCAACTTTGGTGGGTGTTGGGTGTATTTTATCTTGGCATAAAATTTGATAGTAAATGATAATGGACATGAGATAGGAAAAGATTCAAAATCCTTGATTTATTTGATGGATAATGGTGGGATGTACCAGAAAGGTGAAGAAATTTGCTTACAAAACTTTGGTCAGACCATTGCTTAAATATGGTTGTGTAGCATGTGACCCACGGTTTGGGAATCAAATACAGAGGAGGACAGCTAAATTTGTTTTTGCAAAATCATCACAGAACATAATCAGTGACTGAAATTATAAAGGAGCTGGAATGAGTTTCATTGCTAGACAGGAGGAGGGTGAAGCGAATCATGGGAGTGTACGAGGCGTATATCGATGATGAGGCTTGGAAGGATATTGACAGAAGAGTGTGGGGGGTGAGTGGTTGACGCTCTGGCCTCGTATTCAGGCGCATTTAGATTCGATCCCCACCGGGCATCCAGATTTGGGTTTTCCATGGTTTCCCCAAATCACTCCAGGTGAATGTCAAGATACTTCCTACAAACGGCCATGGCCGAATTCCTTCCCATTCCTTGTTCCCCTTCCTTTCCTGTCTCTAATTACCTTGACGAGGCATAAAACCATGTTAGGTGGGACAAGATGTTCAAAATTTTAAAGAAGTCAGGTCTAAAGTATCGAGATAGAAGAATACTCTACCAACTATATAAGAATCAAGTGGCAATAATAAAAGTAGAGAATCACGAGAGACATGCATCAGTTAAAAAGGGTGTGAGACAAGGTTGTAGTCTATCCCCGTTAATATTCAACTTGTATGTAGAAGAAGCAATAATGAAAGTCAAAGAAAAATGTCCATGTGGCATAAGTGTTCAGGGAGAAAAAATCAGTATGCTATGATTTGCTGAAGACATTGTCTTGTTAGCAGAGAGGGCTGAGGATATTGAGAAGTTACTGAATGGCATAAACAAAATACTGAAGGAAGATTTTGGACTGAATATAAATCAAAGCAAGACAAAAGTGATGAAATGTAGCAGAAATGATACCAATACTAGTAGATTAAATATAAAAATAGGATGGAATAGGAGAAGTGAGTTCTGTTACTTGGGAAGCAAAATTACAACTGATGGCCGAAGCAGGAATGATGTTAAAAGCGGAATAGCACTAGCAAAAAGAGCCTTCATGAAAAAGAGAAATCTTTTAGTTTCAAATATTGATCTAGGAATTAGAAAGAACTTTTTAAAACTCTGTGTGGAGCACAGCACTTTACGGTAGTGAAACATGGACTTTAGGAATACCGGAAAGAAAGAAAATTGAAGCATTTGAAATGTGGTGCTACAGAAGAATGATGAAAATTAGGTGGACAGACAAAGAGTGAAATGAACGAGTTTTGGAAATGATGGGTGAAGAAAGAAGTTTGTGGAAGAAGCTTAAAGAAAGAAGAGACAGGCTGGTAGGTCATATTTTGAGACATGCTGGATTGGTTAATTTGTTAGTGGAGGAAACAGTGGAAGGTAAGAACTGCAGAGGAAGACAGAGATTAGAATATATGAAGCAGATAATTGAGGATGTGGGTTGTAAGGGGTATGTACAGATGAAGAGGTTAGTACAGGATAGGAAGGGATGGAGGATTGCATGAAACCAGTCGAAAGACTGACGACAGCAAAAAAAAAAAAAAAAAAAAAAAAGAATTGGGAGAAGTTCATGGAAGGGAAGAGATGGTCACTCAATTTCAGGCAGAAGGGAATGTTTTTAAATAATGGAGTCATGGATTGGAATAAATTAAGAAGGGAAGTACTGAGTTTCTTACCAAAAATATTTGAAGTATTTAAAATTAAGGACAAAAGTAGCTAGGTGCGAAAAATAAAAACAAAGAAATTAAGATAAAAAAAATAAAAATAATAAGAAGAAAGGAGTTGCCAAATGGGTGTGTTGGGTAACTGCCACCAGAGCCCCCGCAGGGGCCTGGTACGCAAGTGCCAGGTACGGGTTTGGCGAACCCGCGGTGCCCGAGCTGGAAACTTGTGAGCGCCGCAAGTTTCCCACACCTTAAGCTCCTACCATGCTTCAACGACCACCGTAAGGCGTGGCGGTGGAACGTTGTGTGCCTAGGAGAACGGGAATCTTGGCTTCATCGCCCGGATTGCGAGGACGGAACAAACCTCTATAAAAAACCCCTCAACCTCAAGGTCAGACACGTGCCGAGGAGGCGAATGAGTGATGAGGAAAATCACCCACTAACGTGCAACCTCAGGGGCACCTGCGCACCCCTGTTGTATTAGCGCTTCTTTTTAATCTGGTTTTACTCGTGGGACCAAAACGAAGTCAACTACAAAAACCAAAAAACCCTGCGGTACGGGTGTGCCGCAGACTAATCTCAATACACCCAGTTCTAAGAAGCGGGTGAGGGTTGATAGCCCCCCCACTTTGGAAAGTAACAGTAACAGAAAAGTTTGTTCGCTAGCGAATGCTTTTATAGTTATGCAAAGAGTGGAAGGAACTTTTGAAAAAGTTTCGCCATTTTATATTTCTAAGGGTTTAGAGGGTCTGGTAGGGACCCTGAATACTGTAAAGAAGCTGAGGAATGGGACGCTGCTGCTGGAAACAACTTCCAGTAGGCAAGCTAACCAACTCCTTAACTGTGAGAAGCTCGGGGAGTTCGCAGTTACATGCGAACTCCACAAATCCCTGAACAGCAGCAAAGGCGTTGTCACCTGTAGGGATATTATTGACATACCTACCAAGGAACTCGTTAAGGAGTGGGAAGATCAAAAAGTGGTCGAGGTGCGTCAGATATCACGGAGGGTTAATGGCAGTCTTGAAAAGACTGCCACCTTCGTCCTGACGTTTGACACTCCAGTACTGCCAAAGAACATCAAAGCGGGGTACATTAATTTGAACGTCCGTCCGTATGTCCCGGACCCGATGCGCTGTTTCCAGTGTCAGCGGTTCGGGCATACGACGGCGTCATGTAAAGGAAAATCAACCTGTGGTAATTGCGGGAAGGGCGCACATGAGCCGGGTGTTAGTTGTACGCTCCCACAGGCTTGTGTCAACTGCTCCGGCTCGCACCCCGCCTGGAGCAGGGAGTGTCAAGTGTATCTTGATGAGCGCAAGATACAGGAGTTGAAGACCAAAGAGCGGATACCTTATGTAGAAGCAAAGAAGAAAGCCAAGATGCTTGCCGCTCCTATTTTCGGAACTAGCTTTGCTAAGATGGCTTCAACTCCCGTCAGGAAACAGAGTGTTGCTACCCAGACGAATGTTGCAGACATGAGCACAAGCACGACGTGCTCATGTCAGTGCAAGTGCGGTGCAAAATCCGCTAAGGTCGCAACATCTAAGACCGCGGACGTTGGTAGCAACACGTCTGCGCCCTCGACCACACCAGCAGCAATAGTGAAGGTTCCACCAGCATTAACAGTTAAAGTCACTGCACCTCCTATTCCACCACGTGCAGTGAAAGGAGTAGCAACATGTTCTGCTACCAGTACTAATGAAGGCAATCAGAAGGTCCGGGGCCCGAAGTTCAGGCAGACGGACCCGACTCAGTTTGTGAAATCCCCCTCTTCGTCCCCTCCCAGGTTACCTGGTTGTAGGGAAAACAAGGGAAAGAGTGCGAGGAAAAAGAAAACCAAAGAGGTGTTTGATGAGTTCGCTGAGTCGGAAATGTCTGTCTCTTCGGAGCCAGAAGAATCTGAAATGCTGGTGGACGAGCCCGGTCCCGTTCCTCAGCAGACAGTGACAGAAGATCCACCCGAACGGGGACGGGTGAAACTAAACAGGTAGGATGACTGATGGGTGGCCTCTTTACAGCCACCCATCCACATGCATTGTTTTTCTTTTATTTTCACTGATACAATTCATGTCTTGCTGGCCACTATACAGCCAGGGAGACATGTAGTGTTTTTAATCCTCTTGTGAACCTGTCTGGCCCCTTTGGAGCCAGCCAGATTTTGTACTGTCTTAAATCCTGGTGGCCGCTTTGAAGCCACGTCAGATCTTATGATCTATTTTATTTGCTGTCTGTATGGTCGACCCCTTTACAGTCGACCATGCAGATGGTATTTTAGTATATTTTTAGCCATATTATTAGCTGGTCATTGTTAGGGTGCTAATGACTTTGCCTTCTACGCGCCCTAAAGCCACAAAAACAACAATATTGAGCAGGATGAGTGGTCATTTTACAGCCACTCAACCATGTACGTAGTTTGTTTTCTTGTTGTATTATTAGTTGTAAGCTTTTATATCTGGTTGGCCTCTTTACAGCCAACCAGACATGGTTTGTGAAGTTCTGATTTTAAATGGCCCCTTTACAGCCAACATTTTAGAATTTTATTTATATTTTCCGTCTGTGTGGCCGACCCCCATACAGTCGGCCATACAGACGGTAATGCTGTAAATTTTAAGCCACATTGCTTAGACGGATATTGTTTGGGCGCTAATGACCCCGTCGTCGACGCGCCCTTAAGCACCAACAACAACAACAACAACATAAACCAGGTTTTAGTTAGGGCGCTAATAACCTAGATGTTGACGCGCCCTAAAGCCCTAACAACAACAACAACAACGCCACCAGAGCATTGTCTCCATTGCAATTAAACTAAATTGTCTCCATTTCTAGGCACGTAGGCTCATATTTGCTGGTTAAGAATTTACTGTTCTAAGTCACTGTGACTTAACTGTCACACTGCAATGCATTGATATAGAGAACAATAAAAATTAAAGCTGGTGTTTTTAATTGAAGCCGAATGTGTTGTGGAATGAAACTTGTGTTGCGAGTTTGAAATTTCAAAAATATGAAAATAATACGTTCATTAAAATTAGCCCGAATATTAGTATTTTTTGATAACTTGTGTTATAAAGGGTTAAGTGAGTGATTAAGTAAATTATTTAAATTAAGTAATGATTGCTATTTTTAAATATTTTATTTCATTTTTCTGTTGGAGTTCTAGGCTCTATTATTCTTGAACATACAATTTAATTAGAAACTTGTGGTTCTGTATTTTATGTGCTGTTATTAGCTTATCTTATGTGACGGTTATGAATTCAGCAACAGATGTAAAGAACATCTTAACTTACCTTTTGTTATAACTTAATAGTATTATCAAAAATTGTAATTGATTGTTCATCACATCATCCTGGATAACTTCCAGTGCCTGGCGAGGAATACATTCCTCTCCAGTAACTACTGTCCGCCCACCATTCCAGTTTTCTCCTCTGTCCTGCACTCTTTTTCTATTCCCTTGCTCCATCTATCCTGTGGTATTCATTACTGTTAACTATCTAAAATAATTGGACCCCATTAAGTTCATTTTTGTAATGTGCTCTTAAAATAAATCAGTGGTTAAATGTCAATTACTTTGCTGTTTCAGCTGTCGACCTAAAGCAAGGTAAACTGTACAAAGGAGATCCTAAAGGAGTAAAGGCTGATACAACTCTGACTTTAGAAGATCAGGACATGGTTGATATGGTAAGCAAACATCTTTTTTTATATATGTATATAAAATGCTCCCAAAAGCATTTTATAAATTCTCGTTGCCGAGAGAAATTTCATTCTTGTGTAGTTTATATTTTATTTTATTCAAAGTATTTTGTAATTAGGATTACTTAACCTGAAATGAGAATGAGGTTATTGTTTGGAATACCTCCATTTTTAAAATAATAAAATATATAAAGTTTTTTTTTTTTTTTTTTTTTTTTTTTTTTTAGTTCTCAAATTATCTAAAACTTTGCACTACGTGTTTTAGAAGTGAATTTTGTCTTGAGAACATTAATTGCCCAAAATTTTGTAACTGGACTGAAAGAATAGGTTCCCTTTTATTTTTTAGATGATGTTTAACCATGCAACAGTGATGGGTGTAAATATACTCTTATTTTCCTTTCAACCCACCTCCCTAATAATCTTCTCTTTGCTTTCTTCAAGTTATCCTCAACATTGTTACATTTGAGTTCTCCAGTTTTTCTTGTTTGTCATTTCACTCTTTTTATTTTGATACTCTGTGAAACTCAACATTTTAGCAAAACTCTCCCAATAATTTCTTGAGTTGTGGCTCGGGGAGTCTCTGGGAAAAAATGATCTTGAGGCAGCTGAGAGTTCAGTGAAAACAGTGAGGAAGAATAATGGTGGGTACAGTTATAGGAAGGGGAGGGTTCGTGATTGAGGAGATATTCCAGGAGAAGTTTCTTGTGGAAGAAAATTAGCAGAGAAAAATGGATAGGTGACTGGTTTTGTTCAAAAAGACAATAAAATTGGAGAACTAAATACTTATTCCGGACCAAAAAGTAAATAAATCTTGAATCCTCCATATTTTAATAGCTAGGTTATGAGGCTGAAGGGGTTAGTAACACAATATACTAAGAGATCAGCAGGGCATTAGGGAACTGCAGCAAGGCTAATAGCTACAGATACTTGTGTGAATAATGTAGCTGGAGGGAGAACACCACATGATGTAATTAGTAAATTGTGTGGCTGTCTTGGGAAACTGGGAACGAAACAGGATATTGAGACAGTTGTGGAATTGGAGCTCCCAAGTGTATGAAAAAGAAGTATTAAGCAACTGCTATAGGGTACTGTCACCTAGGAACAGTTCATCTTCCTAACTTTCTGCATGTAAACATTTTGTTCTTTATCTGATTGTTCTGTTCTTTTCCAAAGGCAACAGTGCTTTAGCTGCCTAAACTGCACTTGTTCTTACTTAGGTCTGACCACCACCCAGCTCTCAATCAGAATAATCGACCACAGGCCAACAGTCCGTACTTCTAACCTAGACCGTTTAGTGGAAACCCGTGCCAGTTCTCACAACCTCAACAACTGTTTCAGAGTAAGAGCTGAGGAAAAAAGTAACGGCTGTTAGGCAATATAAACAAAGGATAGGGGGAAATATTGGTAACAATGGAAAGAATGAACTGCCAAGAGGCAATATTTATATGGAAACGATAGATGAAATACATCCAACACTCACCCAAGTTGAAGGGAGGAGGGCAGAAACATGATACAGTACACGACATATCCTGCCGGCTAGACATCCCCCAGGTCTTAACTTCCGATAATACCTTCCATCCTAACCCGGTACACCCTTCACTGGCCAGCACAATAGATTCATATGTATTTATAGACCTTGTTTCAAAATTTTTGGTTATTTGTATCATTATTGTTATTTCCCCTTTTAAACTTTCTTGTGATAAAGGAAACAAAGAAACTGCCGTGAGGCACTGAAAATAATATAGGATAGGGAAAATAAACAGTTACCCGTCACTTACCACAGATGAAGGCAGGAGGGCGAGACACGTAAAACACAAACAAACGAATTGCACAATATTTCGACTTTAGTCTTAGTCATGTGGAGCGAGACATATGGCAGGGGGAAAGATGTGGTCCATCCCAACCCGCCACAAGAATAACCGGGTTGGGATGGACCACATCTTTCCCCCTGCCATATGTCTCGCTCCACATGACTAAGACTAAAGTCGAAATATTGTGCAATTCGTTTGTTTGTGTTTTTACGTGTCTCGCCCTCCTGCCTTCATCTGTGGTAAGTGACGGGTAACTGTTTATTTTCCCTATCCTATCAAACTTTCTTGTGATTAATACTTGCGGTTATATTATCGCTGCTCCCCCCACCACCTCCGACGGTCAGTTTCATTCTGTGTGTGGCTGTGCTGACCACAAGGCTTGCGCAACCTAAGCCACTTGCTCCTTTTACTTGACAAAGGGTTAGCCCCGAAATATTGCATTTTATGTGTTTATGTGTTATTTCATGTTGCTTCTGCCCTCCTTTCGTGAGTGTTGGGTGTATTTGATCTATCATTTCCACATAAAGGAAAGGGAAAATGACTCATCACTTGTCAAAGTTGAAGGCCGCTACAAGTGAAAAACGTGTGATGAACAAAAAAAATATGCAATATTTTGGTTTTACACCTTATTCATGTGCACACCTCCCAAACCATATGGCTCTTTTCCTATCATATGAATAAGCTGTAAAACCTAAATATTGTATATGTCTTTTGTGTGTGTGTATGTGTGTCACATATGTTTTTCACTTGTCGCAGCCTTCAACTTTGGTGAGTGATGGGTCATTTTCCCAATCCTTTGTTGTTTATAGAGTAAGAGCTGTCAGAGTTTACCCAGAAAACACCTCAGCTTCTGAACTCTGTAGAAGGAAATTACCTTACCAATAAATCCTGTACACCAGGCATCAACCTATCCTTAATTTCCATTAAGCCAATAACTTATTTCTTTATTCTTTGCCTGTTTTTTTTATATTCATCAACTCTGAATCTTCTGTGAACATACAGTATTTTCTAATCAAGTGGTGGACAGTGAATTTCCTTAAACATGACAGGTGAAAGGAGTCAAATTCTTTTACTATCTGTGCCACCTTCTCAGTTTACAGTATTTTGAGATTTAAGAATTCATTTTGTGAATAACCTTAGTCATACCATCATCATACTTTGTGTAAAACAAAATATTTCTTAAGCAAAAAAAATAAGTTTAAATAATTTCGGCAACATATTTCTCGCATGAAAGTTCCACAAGCATGGATTTGCACATCACAATTGTCTTCTGTTTTTCAGAAGTTTGACTGTTTGTTTGTAACAGAATACTGATGTAAGTAATGAAAACGGTACAGTACTAAATCATTGTTAAATATGATAGAGAAGACAATTTTCACTGCACTGAGAAAAATAAGTCTTTTGCTAATCCAGTTCTTTGGCTTTTTAGGTTAAGCAGTATCTCAGAATGATTCACCCATAAGTCTGTCTGTTCTATTGCATTTTGGGTTGTACTGTTAGTCTTTGCTCAAAATCTATTTTTTTCATTCAGTTACCTCTTATTTTGATACCAGTTTCCCCTATCTACGATTCTCAAAAATTTGGTATAGTTAGTTCACCTATGCCATAATGTTCTCCTTTTTTTGTTTTATCTTCACTACTTCATCTAAATGTTGTGTCTGAACTGTTCCCCCTTCACTCAGTCGTATGATCCTGAGACATTAAATTGTTTATACACCACATGGTTTTCCTAGGCAGCATCATGATAAGTGGACCCAGGTCCCTAAGCGAATGAGATAGAGTTGCTTACTAGGCCCTTTTTGTCCCCCAGTCGTACTTGGCTTTCACACACAAGTACCACTGTGGAATTTCTGCTTTGGGATATAATTGTTAATACCTTACCTGATTAAACAAGCAAAGTATTACCCTACATCTTCATTAGTGTCTTGTGTTGGTTTGAAGGCATAGACTTACTCTTAAAGCACACTCTAAAATATTTTTTTACCACACGTTCACAAATTGTAACCGATACTTTTTTTTGTACATTCACCTATTGATTTTTCATGTAGTCACTGAAATATATCTAAATAAGAATTTGTAACCATAAGATCTAAAATGTTTTCATTGCTGAGTGCCATTTAGTTTATATATGAGGTTTTACTTTCAGCTATAAAAACAGTAACTCGATAGGACTGCATCTTATCCTTTTGGAAAACGTTGATTCTACAGCTACAAATCTCTGTGGCACTTAAGTGGCACCCAAAGCTGGTTAACATTAGAGATGATTCACTTTTGTAGCTTCTCAGCTCTGGCTTTTTGTTGCAAACACAGTTAACTAGGAGAGTTTTTAAATGTTTTAAAGTCTCTCATGCTATCCTTTCCATTCGGCAGAAAAATGTCTTTGTATTGCCCATCACCGTATTTTGTGCCACATGTTTTCATCCTATGTCATAAAAAACTGCTCATTGTACTCCAGACAACTTCTGCCTCTTGGGAAGCACATTCTCATTTATGATGCTGCGTATTGTTAGCTCTGCTTAAATCTTGTGGCTACTAGTAATAGTTTTCCTTTTTACCCAGCCACCTAAAGGAGGAAAAAATAATTCGAGGGGACAGACATAGTTGATGCCGATATGCACCACGTTCTACAGTTGTCTACATCCTCCCGCGACAGAATGCACGTGAGCAGATGTCGAACTTTCGTTCACTGACGATTCATCATTTCCCTAAGCGGCTCCATAACCCACCTGACATTGCAGCTACCAATTACCCTCTGGCCATTGCCGAAACGTAGTGGCCTGGAGCACTGCCTACTTACTGGTTGATAACTGTCGACCAGTATGTCAGATTGGTCAAACAGTGGAACAAGTTCTGGTTTTTGGCTTCCATCATTTTAATTATCTCCATATGTAATTTATGATAGTCTGACGAGAAACCAGTACAGAAATTTCTTCTGGAATCAATAGGGATAAAAGATACATGCCACTAGGGGGGGGGGGTTAAGGCAAAAGCCATGTCAGGCTCTGTCGGGAGGGGGGTAAGTTATGGGTGGTTCACAGGAGGCCAAAATGGAACTATGTAGTTTATGGACACTCCCTAAGCTTGTGCGACTGAATGAGTAAGCGGCTTCAAGGTCCGGACACCGGGCACTAGACACCAACGGGTGACTATCACAAAGCATCCTTTAGCTCTGCATGGGAAGCAGATGCTACTGTTTACTGGGAAGAACTGTTGAGTGATCTTACTACGCGAGGTTCAGCCCTATTTTATATGCTGAAACTCTGACACTGCAACTTTTGTTAAAACTGCAAACTAATTGCACGTATTGGCCACCTCTACCTAGGTCTGTACACAGCACCCACTGTTCCAAAACTTTCTTACTATTTTATTGATGACGAAACCCCTGAACCAGCAACACGTACCGCAGCACATTGACTTCACACACGAATGTTGCCTAAGCTCGCAAACGGTGAAAACGATACGACACAGAATGGAGAAAATGAGCGGTTACACAGTGACACATACTTCAAGTAACATAAATGTTTTCAGAGTCATTAGTGGCTATGACAATTCATGGAAATGTCGACGACCAAAGCCAAATATAGAGAGTTCATCGGCAACTGTCAAGTTTACGCAAAAAAATACTCAACTGTCAAATAAAAGCAAACTACTGTCTACTGCATAATTTCATAAGCTCACTTACTCACCACAATAGCTATTGGCTGGAGAACGGTGTCACGTGTCAGCTTTCACTCACAAAACAGCTACCAGAGATAACATTAAAAGAAATTCGTGTTTATGTCCACAATTTAATAGCTAAGCAACTGCTACCAAATTAATTGCCATAATACATTCATTAAGTTCGCTTTTCGTAGCATTTCATAGTTAAATAAATATTGATAAATTTTGAGGCTGAAAAGAAATGTCGATCTGCTTTTCAGTATAATGTTGCTAATGAAAACAACATGAAACTTTAAAAAAATTAAATTACTCATGGTTTCTGCTGCAATCACGAACGCCAATTGTCATTCTGGCTTAGGATAAATTTCAGTTTAGTTACAACTTTCACTATGTTGTTGATGGACCAAAGTTTACGCATTATGGTTTATTTGCTTTTTAGGTATTTTACTGACCACTTTTGTTCATGTTCACTGTACGTGAGTTATTAGGTTATTTTAAGTGGACATCGGACCAAATATGTGACCGAATCGACTATTATGGCAATTAATTTCTTCGAAGTGCTCAACTGTTTAATAATATGGAATGTGTATTAAGTTCTTAGAGATACTATATATAACCAATGATTACATTGAGTGTTTGCCCAGTCTCAATAATAAACAATGTGATGCTTTCGAAGCAAATAGGAATTGGTTGTAATTGTGCAGAGTGAACTTTAAGTGTCAAATAGAAGTCAAGTTTGTATTCAAGCAAGTTTGAGTCTATGACCTTTGAAACAATTATACGATTGCACTATGGTCTGTGTTCATCTTTAATACTTACCTCTATTAATGCTTCTGAGTTCTTCAAGCTCAAGAGATTTTATTCACCTTGAAACACAGGTCAAGTTTATATTTGATCAAATCAGGTCAATCTGTCATAAGCTTTCATCCTAAAAACTGGAACTGTTCTAGATCTGTGACGATTTGCAAAAAACTGTCACGGGCTTACAATAGTGACCTGTGCACCAGCTTCCTACATAAAATATTTCAACCCAGTTATAACTCTAAAGCTGGATATAATGAAAAGCAAATATTGGCTTCGGTGGTTACTCGATAACTATTATATTACTGTCCAAAAATGAAAATTCATTCTAGTAAGTCTTTTGTATCTAATGCATTTGTTCTGGTACAAAAATTGATTGTAATGACTTCATGTGCCTTGTTGCATGTTTTTAGCTAATTATTCTAATACTTATGATTGGTATTTGATTTCACCCCCAGGCAACCGGAAAGCTCAATCCTCAAGTTGCTTTCATGAAAGGGAAGCTAAAAATCAAAGGAAATATAATGCTGACTCAGAAACTTCGTTCTCTCATGCAAGAGGAATCCAAGATGTGAAGACTTCAATCATGGTGTTTAGCATTTTGTTTATGTTGTAAAGAAGAGTTATGGTGATGTGAACTAAAATAATGGAACATGACACTTACTGAACTGCTATATTCTGGCTGTATTTAATCTGTTATCAGATGTTATGTGGGTTATAGAATATATTTTTATTATTGTTTTTCAAAAAAAAATATTTTACCCTTTTCTGTTATTATTACAGAAAATGAATAGATTTTTTTAATCACTGTTGAATTTCTTTGAATCAAAGATGTTGAAAAAATGGCTTCACATTACTTCCATATCACAAACGGGGAAAAAAATTGTTGCCATAATGTCAAGACAAATGTTAATCATACAGAAGCCAAAGGATTGAAATAAGACGCTGGCATTTCCCCAACGGATTCATACAACTACTTTGGCATAGCTATTGTACCTTAGCCGATTTGAATGGCACTCCAAAAGATACTCCCTGTCAGAATTTTTCTGGGGAAGGACAGCTTATTGCCTTTTATAAATATTTAATACGTAAGCTGCATTTCTTAAAAGTCCTTCACAGAAATTTTGCTCCCAGCCACAAAATTATCTGGCAGTGAAACACTAATTCAATACTACTAAACCCTGGAACAAAATTTAAGATGAATTGTGATTTTGCATTGTTCATAAATATTGTAATTAATACCCTTCTAGGGAACTTAAACAAGAATGGCACGATTTTTTCCGTCCCCAATTTGGCCAGTAAGGACCACTTCCAGTTCAAAACCTGAGCAGGGGGGAGGGGTAACTGGTCCCCTCAGGCCCAGCACACCTAATTGTTTGGAAGAAAAGTTTTTGTTGCCCTGTGCCTGTGAAACGTGTTCTGTATGATAAGTGTGTTCTTGTTTGTGAAATGTGTAGTTTGAGGCGTAGATCGGGGACAGTCCAAGCATTCACCTAGACGATTAAAGGAAACCTAAAAACCGCAATCTGCACGGTCGATACACGAGGGCATGCGTTCGTACCTGGACCCGCCCGCCTGTACGTGTGCGATCCAGTGTGTAGCGCACTGAACCACACTGGCCGCTTTCCCATTTATTGATGGTGGTTGTCAGTTTCTCAAACAAGGTGGTTTAATTTGGTAATGCTACCTTTACACTATATCCCAATTATACAGATTAATAATACAGTCTCGGAGCCATTTACATAGTATAAGAATATGCACTATAACATGCATAGCACAGGTGACAAAATGTTGTCTTCATTCTCGTTTTTAGATACCGATTTTGTTTTTTTGGCTTTACGCCTCATTGATGTCAAGGTCATTAGAAGTGAGAAATGACTGGTGGCTAGGAATGGGGAATACATTGGCCATGGCCTTATTCAAGGAACCTCACGGCATTGGCCTGGGGCAATCTCGGGAACCCGTGGAAAATGAAATTCTATCTGGCGTCTTCCCAAATGTGAGACCATAGTGTTACTGTTCACCCACTGCACTCAGTTTAGATACTGAAAACTTAAGGAATCACATATTGGTAGTACTGATGTGACACGTAATCTTATTTTCGCATATTAGACCAGCAAGTTACTTTTGTTCTGAGCAACTATGGTAGTTTTGAATATAATAAATTAATCTTGAAATACAATTTGATGGAAGCAAGGAGCTAGTAACTATCTCACTGTGATGGAGAATATCGGATTCAAAAGGAAACTTTAAGGTTGAAGAGAGCAAAGGGAAAAATACACAAAAAAATTAGGTGGAATTGTATTCCATAGTTATTCATGATTTATGTGCATGTTTGCCATGTCACATCCACGTATATTAAGCAGCAATTAATGTGCCTCTTTTTTTAAAAACCAGAATAAGTTGGAACATCAAAGGGCCCATGTATTTAGCCATAAGCAATATTTTCAGGAACTTGTATCCTAGACAAGCCAGTTAATCAAATGTTACACCAAATTCCATAGTTAACCAATCGGTATAGAAGTATTTTTTGCAATTATTTTTTCCAGAACCTAATGCATGGCACTGGAGCAACCACAAAGTAAGTTCACCTCATTAAGATGATTGGTACTCAAATTTCACATACTGGGTCTAAGGGGCTGTTTTCAGGTCAAACATTGCCTTATTGAAATAATGTGTGTGTATTGTAACTCTATTCCAGTATTTTGTGACGCACAAAAGTAAAGACAACATCCATCATATGACCACCAAATGAGGATGGTAGGAGAGCTGAAACCTTCCATATTACAACATACTTCAAAACAAATTATATGTATAAAATTAACAGTCCCAGCCAAATATTGAGGGGATATCAGAAATAGGTGTGGGATAATATGTAATTACTTTTGGCCATTGCTTCTATAGTTGCTTGTTAAAATAATAAAATATAATTTAGTAAAAACACCAATGCAAGTGTTGTTTAGTGCTCAGTGTGGCTGCAGTGCAGAACTGGTAACAGAGAGTCCGCATGATGAACGTCACACACTTCTTTCTACATTCGTTTCTTTACTCGACATCACAATAAATGAGGAGGTTCGTATATCCATTGTACAACATATTAACAAAAATGATTAGGAGATTGCTTTGGGGCAATAAAACTGAGGAAGGATAGGGAAATTCAACCCAACACTTACCATAGACGATGGCTGCTGGGATCTGCAGATCAATGAAAACAAAATAAACATCATGCACACTTATTGTTTGAAGCAATTCTGTTTAATATCAAGTAAGGAAGAAAATATCTGCACTAAAAAAATCAAATTACACATCCTATTTTGTTGCTACACTTAAAAATGAATTTTTGTTTCAATTTCAAGTTGTGACATTTTATCTTCTGGTTTGAACAACTAGGCTTCCACACTTAATAGTAACCGAGAAATAATGAACTAATTCTTTTCTGTACATAGTGTATTTCAGGAACACCTGCTTATAAAATCTGCTAAAAATCTAGTTAGGGGATACAGTTCTAATATCAGTGTGATCATAACTGAACCCAATGAATCCAAGATTTTCAACTACTTCCCTTTCCCAATTTCTTATACTTGTGCTTCCAATGTCCAATTTTCTGCTACACATTTGATACTTCAAGCTCAATCAAAGTCTCTTTGGACCGTATTGACTTTTTATTATTGTTATTCCATTAATTCCAATCTGCATTTGTGGCAAGAGTCTTGTCACCTCCCAGCTAAATTCCTGATTATCTAAGCTTGGTATCATCCAACATATTTACATAAATGTTTCTAAATTTATATTCTTCCCGTTGGATTCACAAGAAGAGTTTGATATTAGTTTGTATTTAAAAAAATCTAATGTCCTACTTTCTCGCTCATATATTTATTTATTTTTTGCCTGCTAGACGAAAATTCTACCCAAAATTGCAATTGATACTGTTAAATTTTCCCTTTTTCTTCACACAATGACTTAAATAACTTCTGTATTTTGCCACTGTCTTCTTACATTTGCATATACACCTTTACTAGTGTGGTTTGAACATGATTAGTTTCTAATACCATCAAAATAATACTGTTTATAGCAATTTCTTTATAAATCCTGCACCAGTTACCACCTTGATAATCAGCATGTTAACTGTATTACCATACCAAACAATCCTGTGCATTAGTCCCAACGTCAACAACGTCCATCTGAAGTTGTGGCATCTCTCTCCAAGTTCTCCAATTGAAGCTCCATGAGCAGCTTTTACCTGGCAATACATAATAGTTTAGCAGGGAAGAAGTCACCAGACTTTGTATAATATGTTGGTTAACTTGTTAGTTGAGTGAACAGTCGAAGGTAAGAAATGTGGAGGAAGACAGAATATCTGAAGCAGATATTAGAGGACATGGATTGTAAGGGGTATGTTGAGATGAAAAGGTTAGCGCAAGATAGGAAGGGCTGGAGGATTGCATCAAAACAGTCAAGAGACTGATAACAGCAAAAAAAAAAAAAAAAAAAAAAGCGAGACAATTATAAGACTCGGGATAGCCTTTCTAAAGGTTCTGTGGTTGATCTGGTATTTTTTGATAAATGAACATAGTTTTGCTTACTGAAAACCTAAGATACCTGCAGAATCAGACTAACATTTTGCCATTGGTATATTGTGGCATTTAGTTTACTTTTTAAACAAGAAACGTTGATTAAACCGAAGGCATTCAAAAAGTTATACAAAGAGTCACAGCTGATAAAAAAAAAAAAAAACTGATAAATTAGTTTTATTATCAAAATCATTTATCAACACACAACATTTTTAAAAAATCATTCTTTTGCTCCTTTGTCCTTCTTCGACTTTGTAAGTTTCTCGTACTTGGATTTGCTGGAGTACCACAACAGGAAAGGAATAGCCAGCGACGGCATAGTCATCACAGCAAATGCACCCCAGTCGAGCTATAACAAAGGAATTAATCAGATCAACCTGTCCATCATAAGTAAGTGCATAAAGAAAATTGAAAATTAACGTGCATACTCACCACATGAGGGGAAAACTTTTTATCGTAGTCTTTGAATGGAATAATGAGGCCTTCCCCCGGTTCACTCGTTACTGCTAATTGGAGCTGTTAATGTAAAATAAGCATGAGATTTTAATCACATGAACAAATGTGAAATAATACAGAAAACTAATCTAAATGATACATGAAGCACAACTGTTTGACCAGTTTTATTCAACTTTAAAAAGATGCACACAAGCCTATAGTTTTAGTTTCCTCTCTAGCTTGAATGCATATGCAGAAATACAATTGAGATGAGATTTATACAGTTATGTACCTGAAAACCCCCTTTATATAAACTTGTCTCATAATATCTCCCAAAAATGTCCCATTGCCACTGAGGGATTATCAAAATTTTAAAAACCGATAATTTTTTTTATGAGCAATGAAGTGTCATTATTGTAAAACAACTTCCAAAGCTGAAGGATCTCCTGAATATACCACACTGCAACCAACAAGTCCGATAACCACGAAGTCACGGATATTCATACACAGCTTTTCTCAATAGTCTCTGGATGATTAAACTACGATTAGTCACCATTTCATCACAGTAAAATAAAACTATTGAGCCACCATGCTAGAATTAAAGTCAGTACAGAGATACATACTCTCATGACATTGTTCTACAACCTATTTCTAAAAATACCTCATCTGATTTACTTAAACCAGCTTCAACATAATACATTTCTCTTGACTTTACCAAAAGTCTGATTTTTATCCAGGCCCAAATTATTTTTTTTTAGAAACTCAACAACAATTTTACCTTCGATATTGTGCTGATATGAATCCAAATTAACTAACTTCATTGGTTAATGGCTTAGTGAGCTTTAATATGACAATATACACGTTACTATCAGCTCCCGGTTTTTGCTAAGTTTGTCTAGAATGTCCTTCTAGGCAGATAGAAAAAAGTTGACTTCCATGAAAAGATAATGGATTTAAGAAATCTTCTTGTATAAACAGTCTTGAAGTAATGATGTAATGAAGATAAAGTTGTCACAATTCAAACTACATCTTCTGTAGTAGATTACATACAACAAATGTCAGAAACAATACAGCAGAAGAAACTCTGTGAGGAAACAATATAGAGAGGAAAAGTAAAGTACACCTTCAAACTTAGGTTAGTCCACAACTGGAAGGTTGGTTGGATCATCCCTCACAATAGGAGGTGGGATGGGTCAGTTCACAAACCTACAATTTAATGTAGAATCTGAATCAGGGAGAGTTGTGGCTACGTCTCCCGAAAAAAAAGCACAGCCTATAAAAATTCCAGGCGGCAGGGGGATTCAAACCAGAGACCTACAATTCTGAAGGTCATTGCCTAATGCACTGAGCTACCAGATCAGTCAGAAGTAGAACTATCGCTTACTGAAATGAAGGAAGGGTGGCTTTAGTGATAAAAAAAACTCCATTGGCATTGCCCTAATCAGGCACCTAGGTTGACACATGTGCCCACAGTCACACCAATCATTCATGTTGTTGGATTGACTGTGAGCATTTGACTCTTGCAGTTTGGATTAAGACACTTTTAATATTGTTCAGACAGGAAATGACTTTATTAAAACAAAAAGAAACACCTCAGATGAAAATGGTTAAATTTCCATGTAAGTATTAGTTTAACCAATTACATGTAATTAGGGTTGCAACAATATACGGTAAACTGAAAAATATTGATATTTTTAAATGGTCGATACGATAATATCAATATGATGCAGTGAAATATCGAAAATTATAAACCTCTTCGCACTAAAAAAATCCTGCAAATAAATGTATGCTAAACTCCGATTTTAGCTCGATAACGTCCTTCGCTACTCTGTGGTTCCACTCCATGTCATGTACATTATTCGTTCCCCATTCATTTACGTTCACCATTTTATTATTTAATATGTTGTGTACATTTGAGTTTGTTAGTTCTTGTTTCTCTCTGGGGCATATTACAATATTTAAAGGGGTAAAAATATGACCGCCTGACCTGAAGCGATTGCTTATTTTATCAGTGTTGATAATAGACCTTTTAATGCAGTTGAAGGCAAAGGTTTTAAATTTTAATGAAGCACTTAGCACCATATACAAAGTCCCTATTCGTGGAACTAACAAAAAAAAATGATGATAAAATTTCTAAAGTTGTGAACAAGGAGTTGAAAAGTGTTAAGCATTATGTATAGAATAACACCGACTATTTGGAGATTAAGGTACATTTTTTGCTGGAAAATTAAATTGAAATCGATCGCATTTGGTTTACTAGTTGGATTAAGCTATGTTTAAAATTGCAGTCAATCATCTACTCAAAATAGCCTTGTCATTATCTCCTGAATGCCTTTTCTCACAGGCAGGAACCACTGTCACTCAAATCAGGCTCTGCTGACACTTAATATTTCAGACCTAATATTTTTCAATAAGATACCTTAAATTTATTACTTGATTTTGATTTACATACTTATTTCTAATTTCTAAAATAATATATAGAAATATCAAAGTAAGGAAAAAGGAAACTGCTTTAGGCAATATAATTGCAAGGAAAGGGAAAATGACTCATCACTCACCAAAGTTGAAGGCAACGACGAGAGAAGAACATATATTACGAACACACAAATAAACAATATTTCAGTTATTAAACCTTATTCATGACGGAGCAAATGAGTCATGAGGCTCGGGAGGTGTGCACACGCCGAGGGTTGCTACATGACTCTTCTCTCGTCGCTGCCTTCAACTTTGGTGAGCTATGAGTCATTTTCCCTTTCCTTGCAATTATATAGAAATATCAATATGATGTGGCCGATATTATTGATTATCGATATTTGCCTGGCATCAATATAAATATTGATATTGATTTTAAGTTACATCCTACGTGTAATGTATAGAGCAGAGCCTTTTGACAAAATCTCTCAGACATGGAATGGAATTAAATACTTAACATTATAGCAATAAATATATCACTGATATTTAAAAGAGCTTTGAAAAGCAAGTATAATTATTTAATGCAATGTTGTTTCCCTGTAGTTGCTTAAAAAATTAAAGGTAATCGACTGGTAACAAATAACATCATTGCAACTGTTTTTTTGGGTTTAATGTTAAACAAGTTCCTCCTCCCATCGAGGCATCGTCAGTGATAAATTATTTACACTGCTGTCGTTAATTTAATGACTTCGTATCACAATTTAAATTAACAAACTGAATTGAAATGTTTCCCCGCATGAAATTCCTACAAGGAGCTTATTGGATGGTATTGATAATGAAAATAAGGGAAGATAGGGGAAAGCAATCTGTCATCACAGATCAAGGCAGGATAGCCAAGACGAACAAAATAAGCCTTGCCACATGTCCCACCTTTGTTAAGAGAATGAGTTTTTTTGTGTGCGTTTCATCATGGTCCTGCTGCATCTGTCATGATGTGTTATTTTCCCTAACTTTTCTTATCTGCACTGTCCTGCTATAATTTGTGCAAACAATTTCTTTCAAGATTTAAAATTTTGAATTAGTACCTTCACTTCCAATACAAATTCTAAGCTTAACCTCAGTATGTATTCCATAATTCTAGAAGTTAATAAATTATAATAAACAAAGCATAGCAATAATTAATATCGAAGACTGTGGGGAAATTGTGGAAGAATATCTTACCTCAGAAACTTCCTCAGACGGCTGATAATTCACTTCGGCAGCAGTGAAGTTAAAGTATCCGTACTTCTTGGGTCTCACAACAACGACATGTGACACATTCGTCCCCGGTGCAATTCGGTCTATCTTAATGTTAAGCTGTCCACCGACAACAGTGAACGCATCTGGATTGAAACTGTTATCATTTAACTGCACTTTAAGAGCAGCACTGCTGCCCACATTGTGGAGTGTGTACTGTAACAAATATGACAAAAACATTTAAAATACAATTATCATAACAGAAACATCATTTGATGTAATAAGTGCAAAAATAAACTTTATAGGCCTATAATTTAATTATTTTAATTAGATTCCTAATACGAGCAGGAAGAACGTGGTTGTAAGACAGCTAGATAACTCTTGAAACTGCACATACAAGTCATCTGAGACCTACTGGAGGTATGTATGCCATTAATTTTGTAATACAATTAAATCAGTCTCTAGACATGCTCCATTGCAATGGTAAATTGATACAAACACCACCAGGATTTTATGTTGAAATACTAGGCCTACTAATTTACAGTCGGCATCTCTCCTGATGATATTCCAGCGAGACTTCCTCACCCACAATGGGTCCGCATTTAGGCTTTGTGGGCCCCTAGGCCCTATTGGCAATTTAGGGTCTACTTTTTTTTTAGCTCTGCTACAACCTGAGGTGGAGGCCCCCAGGTGACAGCCTAGGTAGCCTATGCTTAGATGCGGCCCTGCCCACACATGAAAACTTTTCTAGACTTATCCCATGAAAAACAATTCTTGTAGAAATATGGTCAAGTCTCGTGGCTGTGAAATGTCAAAAAGTTTTGAAATCTTGTGTTGAGCCGCTGCAAATCATAAATTTCACTAAAATGATAGCCATAATGTATATGATTTACTCTAAGATCTGTCAAACCCAAAAGAGGGCGGAGGCAAAACTGGGTTTTTCTGTATTTTCAAGAATGATAAAGAATACAAATAAGATATTTATACAGGTTGAAATAATACTATGCCATTTACTAAAAAAAATTACATGCATGATGGCCAAGTTACCAGTTTTATTTTTAAAAGATCAATAATCCAAAACACCGAGAATCCATTCTGTTTCAGATATTTCATGGCTCAGAACTAGATGATATAGCTTGTTTTCACTAAGCAGCCTTGAGACTTGGTCCTAACAATAATTGTTTTTATGGGGGAGACTTTTTATGTAGATTTATCACTTTCAAGTAGTTTTTTTCCATTTCTGGTTGTAAATTTTTCACATTAGCAACTATTACGAAATGTGGAAGACAGGTCAGCTGTATCATACTTAAGAGTACAAAATATACAGGCCTGGATGGGGTAAATAATGACTAGGGGCATTGCCACCAGAGCTCCATCACAAATTAACAATAAGGCACATCACCTTATCACTCAAACGCAATCATTCTGTCTGAAATTCCCCGGATAATGACACTGCAGAATTCCAAGTCTTAGTAATCATTTGTATTTGCAAATGATGTCTGTAGCGATGCAACTGCATGCACAGAGGCTGCCAACTCGGCCATATTCTTGCTATTTAACCCCAATTGGATGCAAATGGAGTATGCCACATCCTCTGCTTCAAATTTCCACCTATTTTTCCTAGTTTACTATATCAACATTTCCATGAACGTTAGAAAAGAATTAAGAAAATGAATTAAAGCAAAAATAGTAGCTTTAGAATCAGTAGGGAGAAATTGCAGGTTTTGAAATTGGGATTTCATCACGGACATCACCAAATTTTTCGAAAAATATCTTCTGAGCGTCGGTGATGCATCAGGTTTGGAGAAATCCAAGAACACTTGCAAAATTTATTACAACATTTAACAGTGCATAAAAAGTTGGGTTCGTCCAATGTGATGCGCACATGAGAAAAGGTAAAGGTACATGATGGAAACCAGTTGTGCTTCTAATCCATATTGAATAGATTGGCTATATGCATTGTATTCTGAAAATATTCCTAGTACAGTAGAATGGCGGTGAGTTTAAGTAAGGGTAGTCTGTTGTTCACAGAAACAACTTATTGGTATACTTTGTATGAATTTTCTGTTTGCAGTGCACACTTTTAGATTCTTTAATAACCTTTTTTCAGTATTTTGCAGTACTGCTTGTAATGAGTTTTAACATTAGTATTATGACTGATCCTAGAGGCAATATATACTTCCTTTTACAAATGCAAGATGTTCTAATGCCTACAGTTATCTATGGTTTTTGTTCTTTTCGAGAAGCACAGCACTTTTTAAGGGGAAGCAACTTTCAAAGTAATTTAATACAATGTTACTAAACAATTTGTATTTTTCATTCCTGCCTTGTGCACTTTAAACACGTTCCCAGTTAGTGGTGCTGAGGCACTTTCTAAAACACATAACTGATTCATCATTTATTATACGCTGAAGTTTAAAAATATTACTCTTGGAGCTAGTTTCTACTGAATATATTTCTGATACCAGCAATGGGCACTCTCTCTGCAAATACTGGGTGTGCATATTGGACAGGTGGTACCTGCCTTAACTGCTATCATAAGTAAATTCCAAACTAAACGTAGGAACAAAGTAAAATTTAGTGTTAGTTAAGCTTGCTAAACTCTATGCACTAAAGAAACTGGAAGCATGAAGAACAAAGATATTAACTTTTCGGGTAATATCTAGATCGCGATACCGCTGCAACCATTAACCGCCTCACGATGTAAACGCTTCCGGATGGAGAGACTATGACGTCACTACGGTGCTGAATGTGATGTATACGTTCCGCTCGCAGCTTTAAATGTCACTAACGGGGCCTTCCACGGAAAGTAGTCCATCACCTCATATCGAGAAATAGTTAATTTTGCACCAGTAATACAGGAATAAATTCGTTTGCGATGAGGTTCTGATGCAGCCTGGACCACACTGAAACATAACTATTGAATACCGTATTGCGGATACCTAACTTCTGTCGTATCTATGTCTGTTACTTTCGTTTACGTAGTAATGCAGCCTGGACCATAGTGAAACATAACCGTCACACATGATATTGCTGATACCCAATTTCCAAATCACATCTATATCTGTTAGTATGGTCCAGGCTGCGTAACAACCTAAACGCAAATGGTTATTGATGAAATCTTTTTTTAATAAATATTTTATATCGTATGAATGATTATAATAGCAATTTCAGCCACACGAGGAAATATAGAAGAATGGAATCAAATACAAATCAATGGAATAGTGACTAATAATTACAGCAACGTTACTAATGACATTACTGGATGTTACTAATGAATCATATCAGTACGGAATGTTGTTGATATTTTAATAATATTATTAACGGCGGAAGTAATAATTTTCTTTAACATTTTCAATCCGTAATTTTTTTTATTATTATTGCTGTTGGTTGCGTTAGGTTCTATGGCCTCACGTGTATTCACAAATCGACCGAAGGCTAAACACGTCACATGTAGTGATGTCATACTCTCTCCATCTGGAAGTGTTTACAACGCGAGGTGGTAAGTGGTTGCAGCGGTATCGCAATCTAGATATTACCCAACTTTTCTCGGGTGGAGATAAGGAGAGATCCATGTGAATTGAAATTTTATTTCGCTAGCAACAGATAGCAGACATAACGACAAGAAACATTTTTTTCTTTTGGGCAAACCGTCCATAAACAAAAGTAGCAGAAGTAATTTTTGCTGGCACTATTTAACGGCGCGTAGTAGTATTCACGGCTAATGGACGCTTCTGATTTGCTGTGATCTATAGCAGTCAGTAACTTAATTTATGTATTAATCCATGAATTGTAGCTATTGTTTACAGAGTAATAAAATTGCCTTGGAAACGCTCTCCATTTAATGAGAAAGGAAATAAAATATGATTTCATCCATAAGTGTTTGCATTTAGGGTGTAATGCAGCCTTGACAAAAGTAACAGTGTTAGATACGATTTAAAAATCGGATATCTGCAATATCAAGTGCTATGTTTCAGTTTCATATATAGTATAATGTATGTGTGTGTGTGTGTGTGTGTATGAAAGATACAACTAGAAACAGCGGTTCAAGTTCATGTGAGGATACATGACATCACTAACATGGGATACAGTTATTGTATCATTGATTTGGTGATTGTGGTTAAGTTGGTTGAAATCCAGCCTGGACCGGAATAACAACTGAAACTTCTTCTTACGATATAAAGCACGGGTAATTTAGATATCATCAATAATTTAAGCTGCTTTCACGATAGCAATGTTACTGACATCACGTTGTAACATAACGTATCGTGATGTAAACCTTCTCCCGAAACAGCATATGGAAAAGAACATGCAACAACTAGGGCATTTTAAAACGTCAATGTGGAAACTGCATGGGAAATTTAATTCAATCTACTTATAATGAAAATGGTGTGTAACTTCAGACTAATATCATTACCTTGACAACGATGTCCATATCTTCTACCAAATATTTGTTTAGAATAAGTTTCGATATGAGGAGCCGAGCACCAGATTCTTCCTCTTCATTACAAAATATTGCCCCAAAGAGGGTAAGGAAAAACAGAAATATTTTCATATTTAATAGAAATGTTTGCCACGGTTAAAGTCACAACCACATAAACACACTACACTTCCGGCCCCACACACACACAATCTCGCAAATCCAATTATCCAACACTCCAGCTGCTGCCAGCTCACAACGCAGTCAACCAGAGACACACTTTCAAGAGTCCCAGATAAGATACAAAAGAATGTATTTTAAAAAGTTCACAATCTTCAAATACTAGTCTCTGCCTAGTCAGTGGCATAGAGGAAAGAAATATTTCTTTCCTTCATAGTCAGCGGTCGCACTGATCACATGGGTGATCATTTGAAAACAGAAAAAGCAAGCACAATTTTGAAATCAACCAAGATGATTATATACATAAAAGAATTACAGAACGGGAAATGTTGTGCAGCGATTCGAGAGTTTCTAATTTCTCAGTTAGGTCACGTGTAAGATTTTAAATTGCTCAAGTTGTTCATTACTTCACTAGAGTTCCAAATATCCCACGCTCCACATTTTAGTTACATTTTTCATACGCTTGCAGTGCTGGCGAATACAGCGCCAAAGTTGAGGGTGCCATGTGCCATCTCTCTCTATATTATCTCCACTTATTAGCTTTTTTTCCTTTTCTTCCGGAGACAATCCATAAATTGGTCTTCGGTGATCTTCCATTCAGATCTGGACAGGATATCTAATTGGGTTGGTAAACATGGAATGAAGATAAATGCAAAGAAGAGTCAGCTTATTAGATACACAAATAAAAAACAAAAGGTTAATTATGAATATAAGGTGGGGAAAGAATTGCTTGCTGAAGACTTGAAATGTAAATATCTTAGAATTACTTTTGATAACAAACTTAACTGGGCAGGACACATAGGACAGGTGGTAGGAAAAGGTTTCAAAGTTCTGCACTTGTTGGAGAGAGTGATGAGGGGATGTACGAGAGAAGTCAAGGAATTGGGTTACAAAACTTTGGTCAGACCATTGCTCGAATATGGTAGTGTAGTATGGGACCCTCATTTTACGTATCAAATACAGGAGTTGGATAGGGTGCAAAAAAGGGCTGCTAGATTTATTTCTGGAAATTATCGCAGAATTGAATCAGTGACGGATATGATAAAGGAGCTGGAATAGGATTCATTGCAAGACAGGAGGAGAATGAGGAGGGTCATGGGAGTGTACAGGGCATATACTGGCGATGAGGCATGAAAAGATATTGCAATAGGTATGAAAAGTAGTGCATGGAAGGGAAAAGATGACCATGACCACAAGCTGGCACTCGATTTCAGGCACAAGGGTGTGGGAAGATTCTCTTTTTTTAGGTAAGGGTGTCAGGGATTGGAATGAGTTACCAAGAGAAATGATGAATAATTTACCGAAAACTTTGAAAGAATTTAAAGATAAAATTTGTAGAGGGCAAATGTAGGTGGGAGCAGGATAGGGGGAAGATGGGTGTGTTGGGAAATTGCCACCGGAGCCTGTGCTCCATTGCAATTAAATTAAATTAAATTAAAGATCTATACTCTGCCCAATCCTTCATATTAACATATCTCCTGCAGCCAACATCTTCCATTATCCACTGGATGTATTTTAACGGTGGTCTTCCTCGGTACCGGTATCTATTCTACTATTCTCTCAAATATTGGTTTCACTAAGGTCTCATGTCATCTCTTGCAAAATGAAGTACTGCGCTTGCGAGTCAATGCTACTGGCGGAGTTTCCATTGACTATATTGCAGAGCTAATGTATTGTCTCTTTATCAAATTTTGTTTTGCTCTTTGGTATGAAACCATATAGACAGAATTTAACATTGAATAAAATGTTCTCGGGTAACTAGCCGAGTTAGTCCATCGGTCAAACACGACGTTTCAGAGGTCACACTCTCTACCGCCATTGTCACAGTCTTATATAGAATTTAACATTGTTATATGTTTGTCGTTGTTTTCTTGTAGCCTTTTGTGGGCTTAAAATATTCATTTCGCTGTCTAGGAAGAAGCGGATGATTGCTTTATAAACCTGTATGCGTTTTTGATTGCAAAATGTTAGTAACATTTGCTGGGAAGCTGTCAGAAAGATTTTTTTGGCGCCTGTAGAATCGCGTGCCTTGTAGCTGGTATCGCGAACAAAGGAGCATTATGTTGAGGACGCAGATTTCTTGAACGAAGGTGCATGTCTGTGATTCTATTATGCAGAGGTGGCATAAATGGTGTGGGTAGCAACCGTGTCCTAGTCTTATCCTATTAGTGGTTGTTATGTGCCTTCTTACAATATGGTGTTCTATAAACCACGGTGTCTTTGGTATTATTGATTTTACTGCTGCATCGTGTTTTCCTCTGAGTAGCAGCATCCGGAACCAGTCTTCATTCTATTTATGGTGTGCCTTTCTAGTGACTAGTGGGATAAAATCCCTCCAAGGTAGCTGGATACTTAAAAGTACTCTACATTGATGTTCTGTTTCGCCAGCTGGTCGACGATTTCACTATGCAATTTTCCTATATGGCCTTTGATCCAGAAAAAGTGTTTTTGTATGCCGTCTGAAGAGGCTTCTGACACTAGTCTGATAATTTCATGAAGGTATTGATGCAATTTATTATTCCGTACTGGGTTCTGTAATTTCTGGAGAGCGCTCTTAGCGTCAGTAAGTAGTAAGATTTTTTGGGAGGTACTTGTCTAACCCGTACTTGATGGCTGCGCAAATGTCTAGTTTCCACTATGTAAATAAACCTCTGTACAGATAGTAGTGCTTGTCCAAAGTTGGTAGTAGTGGGCAATAATAAGCGTATCCAACTCCTTTCGTAGTTTTAGAGCCGTCGCTGAAAATTGAAAGTAATTAGGCCAGAACGTGTGAAATTGTTACTTCGCGTGATATGTTTTGGTAGATAATGTATATGAAGTTTCAAAAATATAAGCTCGTATGGATACAGGAAGCCTGGAATAGTGCGGCTTTTTAATATGAGTGGTTTCATCTTTTCGTATTCCTTGTATTTTTTTAATAGTAGGGGCACTCTGCTCTTTGATGATGTTCCCTGTGAATGTTCTGCTCTCTAGTGACAGTTTCTTTTGTAAAGATTGTTCCTTTAAAGCAAAGATGTGGGTGAGGTATTTGTTTGTGAGAAGTTCCCAGTGTATAGGAACGGACATTTCTTGTAAACGAAGACTTTCCTGGCGCATTGCTGAAATGTAGTCCTGACAGATTCTCCGCTGGATAGTATTGAAGAAAGACATGCTTTCGGCTTTCAGCGGCTAGCTCCGCCATCATCATCAGCTCTAGTTGTCACAGAAGTAGCAACAAACCTGATGATGACGGCAGAACTAGCCACCAAAAGCTTGTCTTTCTTCAATACTATCCGGCGGAGAACCTGTGGAGACTACATTTCAGGAACATTTTTGTTGCTTCTATCAGAAGAGCGTTGGTAGATCTAGACACCATTGCTTCCAGGCAGTCTTATGGCTTTATATTGAGCCCTGTCCAGTTTTTCCAGAGCGTATGTTGGTGCGTTTCTGAAGAGAGTACTTCCATAGTCTAGTACTGATTAAGGATTGGTATATCAGTAGGGTGGATGGGCGCGCTCCCCACCATGTTCATATTTTTTTTTACTTATGGCTTTACGTCTCGTCGACGTCAGGGTGATTAGAGACAGGATCCGACAGGGGACAGCAGCGGGAAGAAATTCGGCCATGGCCTTTTAGAAGAAAGCATCCCGACATTTACCCAAATCTGGATGCCAGGACGGGGATTCGAACCACCGTCCTCCCGAATGCGAAGCCAGAGAGTTAACCACTCACCCACCACTCTCGGTCCCATGTTCGTATGATGGATCGGAGTATGTTTAGCAATTTTCCCACCTTCTTTAAGATGTTGTTTATATGAAGAAACCATGTAAGTTTGCTGTCCAGGTATAGGCCCAGTAGTTTAGCCGACGCTTCTAGGGGAAAGTGTATTATTATTATTATTACTCCGCGATTCACTAAAAATGCGTGGCTGAGGATGCATTGCACCTATCCGAAAGGGTAATGGTTTGGAAGGGATATACGGGATATGGCAGGAGGCACCCATGGGCTATTGCGAGGAACCATCCCAGCATTCGCCTGGAGTGATCCGGGAAAACCCAGATCAGGATGGTCCCGGCCTTATGGTTAGTACACCGAAAGTGTAGGTGAATGCAGGAAAAGGGGGAAGATGGGTGTGTAGGGAAATTGCCACCGGAGTGTGTGCTTCATTGCAATTACATTAAAAAGTGCAGCGTTTCCTATATTGTCTCTGGTAATGAATTTGATCTTAAATCTATGGTCTCTGATAAATGTATACAAGCTTAGTGCAGCTATCTTTGAGCCGACAGCAGAGTGGGATGTTGTGTTTGGCATAGTTGGGTGTTGTGGTTTAGGTGCAGAAGTAGTTTTCTGCGGAAGGTGATATTACAATTTTGCAGTCAATGTCTGCTTTTAACTGTACCGATCCTGAATTAGATGTCAAAGTTAAAAAAGGTAAATAAATACACCTTATCGTTCAATATCTGAAATCTTTGTTTTTGAGGTGCTTAGTAAATACTTTGCTCTGACTTTCAGATTGGACAATTACTTCAGGTTTTTACTAACAACTGGTTCAACAGATATTTCGAATCCTCAAACGACATTCTTCAACTTTTTTTATTCCCTTGATCTGATACTTGTTATCACAAAACTTTTAACAAAAGGACATGTTGCTTGTCTAGTCACGTACAGTAAAGTTTTGTAACTCACTCAGACTCAGGTTTTATTGAAACAATGTTCTGTTACGCCGTATAGCTGTCAACCCATATAAATGATTCTTCTGTAGGCCTCGTACTTTTTTTGTAGGTGGAGGGGGGGAGGGAATACCGTAAAAGTTTTAAAGAATTCGTCGTAAATGCTACACCAACAAAATGGCTGACGAAGTGGTTCGACCATCTTTTTGGTGGAATATACACTTTTTATAGTTTGTGCAAGCACTTCTTGCCATTGATAGCATCCACTATCGTTGATGCAGTACTTGCACATATTTTCACCTTAAAATTCTACGTCTGAGGTATATTGTTCATTACTTCCATATGTACTTTATGCCAGTCTCTCACTCCCATACTTAGAAATAAAAAATCCTACTCCCTTATGCCAGAAATCAGTGGCATATTTATTATAATAATCCTCTGTTACAAAATATTTTTCAATTTTTGCAGCCATTATAATGTTGTCATTTACATGGAGGGCTTTATGCTTTCTTGCAATCAGTTCTCCTTTCTTCTGACTATTTGACTGAAGCCTGCAGACTACTTGGGTATTATCTAACAGGCAATACCGCTCGCTTCGCGCTGTTAACGTGTCGTCATAGTGACGTCACGTTCACGTACAGTCAATTTTTGTGACTATTTGGCCGCTGGTAAGCGGCCGTAGACGTCCCATAACACATCAAACACTGGACATCTGGTTGTGTTATCGGACATCTGCGGCCGCTTACCAGCGGCCGCCTGCATCTGATCCACCTTCGGGATATCAGTTTATGTTGATATTGTACAGTTTTAAATTATTGTGACCGAGCGTAGCGAGGGCACAATACACACGAAAATTGACTGTACGTGAACGTGACGACACGTTAACAGCGCGAAGCGAGCGGTATTGCCTGTTAGATAAAACCCGACTACTTCAGGGGTCAAGCTACTTGCTACTAGTAGATTGGCAGGTGGCTCAATCTGAGGGAGACCGTAAGCTTCGATCAAAAAATAGGGAGAACCGAGAATTGTTTGGACACAAGATAAATCTCACAAAGAAGTGGACGTGGTTCCATCTTGCTTTCCACATATAATTTCTGAGACTTCATGCCAGTATTTACTTGAATAAATTGCCAATATATACCTTGTACAGATCCACAATTCTGTTCACCTATCATCTATCTGGCAAATGACTCCCAAACCAATTCTTTTATAATTTCAGGTACTGAGTTCATCCTTTGGTAATTTCGACAGGCAAATCGGGTTAAGGTGTACATTAAGCTATTATCCAGTCTCCATACCCATTTCTCCTTTCTTGTAGCTGCCTAGTTTTACCCTCTATGAATGTTAGTTTTAAATTATTTCCATGTTTATGTTAAATTATTCATCAATTTTCTTGGTAATTTATTTCAATCCCAGACCTCCTTGCCTATGAAAAAAAAAATTTCTCACACCCTTATTTTACTATAGTTTTCAAAGGAAGATTTTTAATTTAATTGTGTGAAACTTTTATTTTGGAGAATGTGATTAATACAGTTTTGTTTCAATTTTGACCATACATATTGAACAACATTGAACATAAAAATATTTGCAAATATTAATTAATTATTTACCTTAATACTACCTGTCCTTGTTCAGTGTTTGTAGTTACTTAATGCTTCATGTTTATTATTAGTCTATTATTGTTTTAAACAGAAGTGAAATAAGTTTGAATTGGAAAAATTGATGGTATTATTCTGAAATGGGAACTTTTGTTCATTGAGATAAGAGTGTGCTAATATTTGTTTTTTTTTTCTTCAGCTTTACATGCTGGTCCTTGGGCCCTGTTAAATTTCCATATTTACTTTGATTGATGAAATATACTAATTTATGGATTATCTAAAATCTTAAGGCAATAACAAAAAATTACATCTGTCAGCATTTATATAGGCCCCTACTTATATCAGTTGTTTAAAAAATGCGGTAATTTACTCTGAGTCATACTTAGGGAATCGGAGATTAGAATAAATTGTCAAGGTAATGGGTGAATGTTTTTCTTAAATACTAAAATAATTTAAATTATAAGTGCATGTAATGGAAAAGTAAGTGTGTGGTGAATTAGCCGATGGGACGGGACGTATTTTCCATTACCATTAATTAACAATAATCTCTCTCGTGGTATTTTTTTTTTTTTTTTCAGCAACAGAAAGAATCTCGGAAAATATGCACATTGTAGCGAATGAACCTTCTTTGGCATTCTACAGACTACAAGAGCATGTCAGAAAAGCATTGCCTCCAATGGTGGAAAAGAGAGTAGAAGTTACAAAGCTGCATCATGAACTTCAAGGTCGATGTTATGATGTTGAATACGCTGTTGGGTAAGGAGGTTTCTTATAAATCTGTATTCTCACTACTTCTGCGAAGACCAAGTATTTTTCCATTTTGTGTAGTGGTTTAGCTGCATTTGTATTTTGATTATGTTATGCTATTTTAAGTGTAAAGTAATTTTAAGGAAAAGTAGTTGGGGGCATCCATTAATTACATGAGGTGAAATAGGTGGGGGGGTCCGGTGAAATCTCACGAAACCTCACCAAGGTGGAGGAGGGGGGGGGGTCAACGGAAATCTCACGTGATGTTTTGAGATTCTTGTAGAAAGGTAGAGTTAAAAATAAAAAAGATTCCAAAGGGGGCTGAAAACCGACTTCAGAGGGGGTATAACCCCCCACTACAGTTTTTGTTCTTACAGTTTGAGAAACTGATTAAAATGTTGAACCCCAGTAAGAACGGGATATTGGTTAGATGTATTGTTGATGGTTAACTTTTAATGGATTACTGTAACTTGCACATAATTTGCAAAAATGTAATGCTTTAACAATTATCAAATTTAACTTCTTAAGTAGCAGGTTAATGAAGCTAACTTTTGCATTAACTGTGCCAACTATGGATATATTATATTTGCACCACCATGCTTCTAGTAGTGACAAGTTGTGTCGTAGATCAAGTGATTGTTTACACCCGGAATTTGGAAAGAAGTGGCTTCGAAGCCCGGTTCAGCCATCCTCATTTTGGTGTTCCATGCTTTCCTGAAATCACTCAAGGTGAATGCTCAGTTAGTTTGTTCAAAATGCGATATCTACATTACTTGCTTGCAATCCTGCCCCATTACTAATGACACCGATTTCGATGACACCTAGAGGCCTAACGTAAAGAGACTATTTTGTAGCTGCTGTATTGGCCTTATGATGCATCAGTTGATGTGTATCTTACATTTATTAAAGGGGGTCATTCAATTTGTATTAATCATCAGTGCCTACACTGTGGAGCTTTTTGCTTTGCAGTAACACCTAATTTTGTGATTTGTGTTGCCTTGTGATCATTTTTAGACTAATTTCAGGGAGCTTTTCTTTTAAATCATAATGTCACAAATTTTTACAAGAACATCTTCTGCTTATGGCTCACAAATTTGAGCAGCTTTTTCTATAACAGATTAAGTGATCCAGGCAATATTTCATATTGGTGATGAGGCGTGGAAAGATATTGGTGTGAGAATTAAAATTAATGCATGGAAGGGGAAAGATGACCATGACCACAAGCTGGCACTTGATTTCAGTAACAAAGATGTAAGTAGATTCTCTTTTTTGAGTAAGGGTGTCAGGGATTGGAATAAGTTACCAGGAGATATTCACCAAAATCATTGAAAGAATTTAAAGTTAAAATTTGCAAATGTAGATGGGTGTAGGGAAGATGGGTGTTAGGGAAATTGCCACCATAGCATGCGCTCCATTACAATTTAATTAAATAAATATTATTATGTTTTTTACATTAATAGCTATTAACTTGGTCGTGTGGTGTTATAACTAATTTTTAGATTATGTTCTTAGCCATTACTGTCAATAGCTGTCTAACTACATATCCTGTCTACACACCATGCCTCCATAAATTCTAATCTTTGTCTTTATCAACTGTTCAACAACTAACACACTAATTTAACCAAGAAATTAAACATTCCCCGAGTTTTTTTTTGTATTATAATTTAATCCACCATATTCTCTATTCTTTCTGTGAGACAGTTCCTCGCCATTTTGGGAGCGTGATAAAATTGTACTTAATTTTTAAAATGCTTGTATACCGCCACAATTTGAATGCTTCAGTTGTCCTTCTTTTCAATGTTATGAAAGTCCAAGCCAAGCTTCCACTTTCCTCTTAGATCTTCACCAAATTTCACATACAGTTTTCAGATTTATGATTTGATTGAACAGGATCTAATTAAGAGCCTTCGCAATTGAGGTGGTATGAACAAAAAGTATTTATATTGATAACTTTAATTTTTTTAAAATGTTTTTCGTTAATTGTTTGGGTTGATTATCACTTTGCTTGTTGCATTCAGAAACAGCTTTTGCAGCCAGACTTTATGAAATCACAAAAATAAAAATTGTTTTAATACATTAATCTTTGCCATCAAATGCCTTTAAGAAGTTTTAACAGTGGGCGAATTTTTGTTTTCTTATATATGTGACTGTTTCTAGGGCTATTAAATCGATGGAAGGAGCTGATGAAAGTTTCAACAATATACAAGAGTTATTAAAAAATGCTGTTTTTCTCAAACAACAAATAAAATATGAAGAAGCTCGAAGGTAATAAATGTGCTCAAAAGTTTTTCTGGTAGAATGCTATTGCATTAGTTCTCCTGTAATGATGTAGAATTTCGAGTTTGCCTGGGAAAATGAAGGATGTTGATCAGTGTATATAAACAAGGCCAGAGAAAGGAATTGGTACTTATCACAGATCATGGCAGATAGACAGATACATTATATAGTTTCTCTGGGTGCCAACCAGTGCACATCATGTATAAAGGGCATACATTCATGCATATATTCCATTGTTGAGTATCTCCCTACTTTTGGGAACAAGCAGCATTCTGCCATGATTGGTGTTTAGTGATTGTACTTTTCTCTGTCCACATATAAATTTATGTATATACAAAAAAAACTTATTAGTTAATTTATTTTATCCTTTTTATTTTCTTGCATGGATTATTTTTTTATTGAGTTTATATTTTACAATAGTTGCAATTCAAAGAGTGCTTTCCCTTCTTTGGTTCAGATACTGAAGGAAATGTATTGAACAAACATTAAGTTTTAATAATGCAGCTTATGGTTCGATTAAACTGTATTAACTTTTCTTTGGAAAAGTGGTATAAATCGCTATGTTATATGCTTAAAATAAGTAAAGATTATAATTACAAAGAACAAATAGGTAATGAAACAGATTTTCTTAAAACTTTTCAAATTTTAGAAGTGGAAGAACATGATGAAATCTGACTCCATGTTGCAGGGATAAACCAGACATTTGATGGAATATAGGCCTCCAATAGCAGAAATGTTTGTTTCGACAGAAGATATTTTATGTTTATTATATGGTTCTCTGCTAAATGACCATCTTTGTTTTACCCTTTTGCTGCAATTTTTTTCTCTATAGTGTTTGTTAAGATGAAGATTTGTAATGATTGAGGAATACTTATTTTGGTATTTCTGACATCATACTCGGATTTAAGAATTATTTTTCCTGTTTATATCAGTCGTAGTTTTTTCAGTAATGTAAACATGTTGAATAATAAATTGCAAAGTACTGATGTTGCATGTACATTTTTTGCTTCCGGAATTATTGTTTTTAGTTTGAGGGAAGTAGTTATTTCATATGCAATGAATCCATTCCAGTTAACATTTCCATCTAAGTCTGTTATTTCCTGTAACTTATTTGTTTCAGATATTCATAAAATGAAGAAGAAAGGTAGACATGAGAAGTTCCATTATAATATCTAATGTACAACTTTTTCAGTTTTCTTTTTAATACCAATATCGGCCACCTCTTGAGGGTCACATAAAATTATTATTGTTAATTCAGATTGCATTTAGTTTTATACTGAATGTCTGACTTTCAAAAATATTAGTTACCTGGTATATTACAATCTTTCAGTGATTAGTTAGCAGCTTCTTGACCTCACTGACATAAGTGGTGCTGGTGACATAAATGTCTGTGTCATTACATTGAATTATCATTGATGCAGATCACTTGGCTTGGCATCTGGGAGGATATGGATTAAAATCCTTATGTTCCATGTTTTCCCAAAAAACACTCCCAGTGAATGCTGGGAGTGTTATTACAAAAGGCCATGGCTGAATTCCTTCCCCGTTTCTTGCCTCCAGTCCATTCCCACCATTAATGATCACATCATTGATGAGGTATACTGCAATAAAAAAGCCCAATCTTCCAGAAATCTATTCGGAATCATGTTTACCCAAAAAATGTGGCTCATACAAAAATATTTAAAAATTCACTAACCCACTACCATCCATGTTCAAGAACTTATACTAACAATTTAAAATTTATGAAATGTTATATACATGGCACAAGAAGAAGCAACAAAACAGATGATGAAACAATATTGCTTGCGGCAGCATAACAAATGTTTCCTAGCAGAACATTTTGCAGTAAAATAATTTTGAGATCAGTTAGACATCACATGTAGTATTCTCAGCTGAACATGACCCTCTTGGGGAGAGGTGTTAAAGTATTGTATATATTTGACTGGATGATGAGGGGCTCTATTGGTGACATGAGGAAGGTAGGATACAAAACTTTAGTCAGATGCTAGCTTAAATGTGGTGAAATGGTATCAAACCCACACTACTAGTATCTAGCACAAGTTGAAAAAGGTTCAAAAGAAAGCGGCCTTTTTTACTGTGAAAATTATGGTAGAACATGATAACTGGTATGGTAAAGGAGTTGGGAATAATTTGAAAACAAGATGGTAGGTGACTAGAATACTGGTAATGAAGTCATCATGTGTGATTTCATTGCAATCATACACTGGGAAAGTCTCCTTTCTTACAGAGTACTGGTAGTATATGTCCTGGATGGATATTACAACAAGAATTGGCAGTATAAGTAGAAGCAATGAATATAATCATGACTGGAAACAAGCTCTTGACTTAAGGGTAATGGAGTGGAGTTTTTGTTAGGAAGTTGGGGGACTGGAATATATAATCAAGGGAAAAGAAGATTTTACTTGAAATAAAAGAAGAATTTAAAGTAAACATTTCACATCCTGTTGAAGCAGACACAGTCATGTAATTAACAAAAATGTCTGTCCAGTAAAAAAGTATGACTAATTTCTGCAACTTTCTTTAAATTGGCTATAATTCATTAGACTTGATTAATAGTGAAAATAAAAAATGTTATGCAATGAAGGTAAGGAATGCCAGGAAAGTATAACCATTGATGAAAGCAGGAGGGATGTGAAAATGAACACACTTTACAGTACTTTGATATAAGCCTTAGTCATCAATAGAGGACATATGGCAAGGGTATCTGATTTATACATACCCAGACTCGCCATATCAGTCACACATCATTCAAATAAGGGGACCAAGTTGGTAGAGCAGCACTAGATCTTTCCAAAGCATATGACAAGAGTGACCCATGAAATGGTATTAAACAATTTAAAAGCATGGTGTGAAAGAAAAAGTGACTTATTCGGAAGAGGAATTCTTAGAGGTAGAAAGCAAACTATCAGGGGTAAAAAATGAATTATCAAAAGAAGTGGAAGTGAAAATTGGTATGTCAATGATTAGTGTTTTGCAACCATCGATAATCACCATTCTAAAGATTGTGTTAATGGTTTACTGTTGCAAGTTAGGTTATTTGCAGGTGATATAGTATTATATAATAGGCTTAAAAGCAGTGAAAACTGTGAGCAGCTGCAGGGAGACCTGGACAAGATGTCTCGCTGGTTAGGTCAACATAGGACAAAGATAAATGCCACAAGACTCGGGCATTGGAGAAGGTCCAAAGAAGAGCAGCCCGATTTGTGACGGTTATATATAGCTGGAGGGAAAGTGTAAGTGCGATGTTGAAAGAGTTGGGTTGGGAAGACCTGAAACACCAATGGTGTTGCTCTCGGCGGAAGCTGATTGAAAAATTCATGACTGACCTATTTAAGGATGACGGCAAACACATATTACTACCAGCTACATTCATATCTAGGAATGACAGAAAAAAATAAGAGAAATCAGGGCCAGAACTCCCCCCCCCCCCAATGAGCTATTGGGGAGGGTAATAGGAAGGAGTTATCGAGCAAGAGAACTTAGATTCCGATACGAGTAGGTATCTATAAACCCCTCTGGCCATCCTGATCTGGGTTTTTCCAGATCACTACAGGTGAATACCGGGATGCTTCCTCAAAATAGCCCCTGGGTGCTTCTGCCATTTCCTGTATATCTCTTCCTACGCACAAACAGTTACATATTAGGATTGATGTAATGCACCTTCTGCCACCCACTTTCAGTGAAATGTGGAGTAATAATAATAAACTTGAAGGTAGTTTATGGTAATAGGCTGTGGAAGGAATTGCTTGTTGAAGACTTAAAATAAATAAATATCATAATGATGCAACTAAGGAAAATGGAAGCGGCTTCTAGGTGATATAAATAAGAAAAGAAAGGGAAATTAACCCACCACATACCAAAGTGGACGGATGCGATGAGAGAACACTAATGCTGACAAACAACTACACAATATTTCGGCATCTGCCTTGCTCACAAATAGAAAAACGGGCCATTAGGCTCGGAACGTGTGTGCACAACGAACGTTACCTAATGACTTTTTTTTTTTTTTTTTCTAAACATGCACGACGGACATTGGGTAGAATTTTGTCTAGGAGAGTACGCATTTCCGGAAATGAGCGAAGGAAGTCATACCCCTGTTGCAAGATATGGTTGATGGACTCGAGGCCAGGAGATAACTGAGTGACAAAGGCAGGGCTATGGTTGGTTTTTGTAGGAGACAAGTGAGAGTGGTTACGTGGAGGGTGGTTGATCGCACGGGAGATCTGTTTATGTACAAGATCCCTGGGGTAACAATGGAAAATAAGAGCTTGGGATAGGTTTTGTGAGTATTGATGGAGAGAATGAGCGTCAGAGCAAATGCGACTTCCACGGATGGCAAGGCTGTATGGGAGGGAACGTTTGATATGGAATGGATGGCAGCTATCAAAGTGTAGATACTGCTGTAAATTAGTGGGTTTGATGTGGACTGCGGTATGAAGGACACCGTGCCTGAGCATGACGTCAACATCGAGGAATGTGATATGTGAGCCGGAGTAAGTCCAGGTGAAATTGATGGAATTGTTGCTATTGTTAAGGGAGTGTAGGAATTCAAGGAGGTGGTTTTCGCTGTGGGTCCAGATCATAAATATGTCATCTATGTATCTGAACCACACAGTGGGTTTAAAGGGAGTGTTGTTCAGGAAACGTTCCTCCTGACGACCAAGGAATAAGTTGGCATAGGATGGGGTACCACGGATTTGGTGATATACTACAGAATTAAAGGTAAAGAAATTTTTGGAGAGAACTGTAGCTTGTGGAAGGTAGGTGTTAGTGTCCGACAGTTGCCTTAGGGCTTCAGCCACATAGTCATTGCGGTCCATCACTACTGTGGTTGAGCCTTTGTCGGCAGGGAGGATGATGATGTTCTGGTTTTTGGACAATTCTCTCATAGCTCGAGTTTCCATATTGCTGAGGTTTTTAGAGTGTGGGATGGAGTTTAGGAAAGAAGGTGAGGAAAGAGGATGTGAGGAATTCCTGGAATAGAATAAGGGGATGGTTTTGTGGGAGCCGGGGAGGATCCAGAGAAGATGTAGGTTTAAACTGTTGTAGACTGGGCTCAATCTCGCTCTGTTGACTGGTGTGTTAACGTTCGTTGTGCACACACGTTCCGAGCCTAATGGCCCGTTTTTCTATTTGTGAGCAAGGCAGATGCCGAAATATTGTGTAGTTGTTTGTCAGCATTAGTGTTCTCTCATCGCATCCGTCCACTTTGGTATGTGGAGGGTTAATTTCCCTTTCTTTTCTTATTTATAAATATCATAATGTAACATTTGATCATTATCAACTGTTCCCAGCTATTGTATGGGTTTGCTTCGCACACAAACCTCTCCATTTACTTCTTCGTTCCCACCAACTCTCCACCTTGGTCCAGTCCCCTCCTCTTCTTGTGTCAGCCACCTATCCTTTGGTCTTTATCTGGGCCATTTACCTTGTATCTTTATTTCATTTATTTTCCTTGCTATTCTATTCTCCTCCATTCTTGTGATAAGTTCAATCTGTTTGAGTTTCCTTTTATTTCCTGCAAGTTCCTGTTTCTCTGCCCCTGATGTTCTCATTCCTTATCCTGTCTATTCTTGCTACTTGTCTTCTGCTTCTAAGAAATTTCATATCACTCATTTAAATCTTACTATCTTCCCCTTTATAACAAATCAATAGCTTCCTTGCACCTGTAGGAGGGGAGAATATAAAGGCTTTGGCATTGCAAATAGAATATATAACCATAAACTTAATATTTAAGCAGCTTTCAAGTAAAATATAGGTTTGATATGTGGGTAGGTAGATATGGAAGTTCAACTACGAAAATAAATGAAAAGATTCACATACATTTGCACATGTTGTATGATTAAAAACAATCATTTTAATGTAATGTTATAGGTTCAATTTTTTTTTTTTTTATTTAGGAGAGTAATTCAGTTTGAAAGTTATATTTTACATGCAGCCAGAAACAAGGAAAACAGAATCAATAAGCAACTAGCAAGGCCACACGTGCATAGACAATAAAATTTGAGCAAAACAATAGAAGACACTTATTTAAACAAATAAATAAAATGTTACCATGACAACTGAAATAGCCACACCACACATTTAAAAAATTAATAATGCCTAAATGAGAAAATATTCAAGAAAAGTTATCATAGATGAAAGTTGTTAGAATAATGCTTTTAATGAAAGAGCCAAGTTTCAGGAAGAATGGAGAAAAATGATGATCGGGGCTTTCCAAAAAATTATATGCATTCTCATGTCAAACGGTATATAAACCCACAATTTTCCTCCTTGCTAGCTGTCTGTTAGGGGAGCTTGTCCATGACACTTAGTTTCGTGATAAGGAAACAGCAAAGACTTAGAAATTTGCTTCGAACTATTTCAGCATAACAAAAGTTTTCAGTGATAAAAAGTTTTAGTTATATAACACAACTTAGAAAATTACATGGTGTCAGACATTGCTTTTAAGGTAATTGGGTTGCAATTTTGATTAACATTGCTGGAGTGAATGCTTTATGTATGGTGTACGTTTGTTCAATGAATAACTTGTATCTTCAACAAGGGATTTTGATGTCTGATTTATTTTCATTTAGATGTGTTGTAACCTGATACCAGCATAGCTTTAAACTTAATAAGAAAAAACTCGGTGAAAGTGATTTTGGGACTTACTATTTCTTTTAGCAATAGACTTTCATCCACTGTTACTTCTTGCAGCAAAGAACTTAAAAAAAAATACACAAGAAGTTCACAGCCAATTTGGAAAAAATTTAGCACAGACCGAATTCTAATAGGTATCAGGAAGTAATACAGTCACAGTTAAAGTTTATGGTAACTTACTGTACCCAAAGCAAAGTTTTATCATAACACCTTCTTCAATGTCCAGGTTTTGGCACCATACTTGAAAATAGGGACATATTATGATAAGTTACTCCCTTATTCTTGTTGCACATCATATGACATTTTATCGTAAACTCAGTTGGGTATGTGGCAATAGGATTCGAATTTTTTTATTTATTAGAGTGTGTGATACAGGAAGTGAAGGAATTTGATTAAAAATCTTTGCATGAATATGATGTAGTGTAGAACACGCATTTTTTTATTTATTTACTTTTTATTATTTTTTGTATCAGATAGAGGAGTTGGAGGTTGAGCAAACGAGAGCAGCTATATTTGTCTGTTGAAAGTACTTAGTTAACTGATAAAGGAGCTAAATTGGGATTCATTGGGACATTGGATGGAGTGTGAAGAGAGTGTACAAGGCATATTTTGGTGAAGAATTTGTAGAAGAATTAAAAGTAGTACGTGGAAGGGGAAAGATGACCACAAGCTGCCACTCTATTTCAGGCATGGTCTTGTGTTGGAAAGGGATTGGAATAAATTACAATAGGAAATGCTAAACTAAAAACACTAAATGAATTTAAAATGTGTAAGGGGCCAAACTAGGTGTGTGAGGAAATTGCACACAAAGAAATGAATACAAATAATAAGAAACGAGAAAAAAATAGGAGTGTGTGGAAATTGCCACTGGAACATATGCTCAATTGCAATTAAATTTATGAATACAAAAACCTACATTGAAATTCATACTACGAGCAATCAGGATGAAATTCTTAATATCACGACTACAAAGTAGTTATGAAATTTGTTCTGATTAATAGAACTGTGCATTTTTTTCTCTTTTTTGTGAATATATTTCAATAAATAGCTCTTATGTTGTGCATGATTAGTTAGCATTTTTTTTAAATTATTGATGTAAGGTTGCATGTTTTGTTTGTGTAGGCATCCTTCACTCCGTTAATGCCTCTTTGCGAGCCTTGATCTGCATACAACTATGATTCAGCTTAACATAGAAGGTAATGATGAAATTAGCATGATGTGCATGTGTTTAGAGCATATGTCACATAACCAAGTTGAAGCTAAAATGTAAATAATATGCATTCATTCCTTAATATCTCCATGTAATTAGTTGATGTACAAGTAATCCTTTTAACCTGAAGGTGAATTTCTTTGAATGGAAATTATTTTAAAATGTTATGGTAGGTAATTTTGTTAGCTTAGAAAATCTGTTTCATTAATATGAAGTTTCTTTAGATAAACTGTTCAAAAATATAAAAGTTTGTTATTATTTAAATATGAGGAAAACTACTTTAAAGACACATTTATATATATATATATATATATATATATGCCCTGTTTTCATTTTGTTCTTTTTATTTTATCCTCAGCTTTAGATTTTTGTTTTGCAGTTTCTAAAAATTGTAAATGTTACCCATCAATTTTCTTTTTGAAGCTATTTTGATTTGCAACTTGAATGTTAGAATTTTCTACATTTTTTGTTCATTTTTTTATATTAACTACAAGCTTGCCTTAAAAAAATTGTGTTCAATCATTATTTACATTCAGCTTGTGATAATACCAAAACTGCTGCTAACTTTGCTACCCTTCCATATTATTAAGATCTACTCCTTTGCTAATAATTATTGATTTTCCTGGTATTTCCCTGCAAGAAGAAAATACACCCACTAACCTTTAAAGAGTATTGATGTGTGATGTTCTTTTTCCTCATACTTTTACATTCATACAAACCAATAATAATTGTTGCTATTATTAATCACGATGGACCTTGTTTTTGTCGTCAGCAAAGTTTCCCTACGCACATTTTAAGTTTGATCTATATTATTCAGCACTTTTCCCAGTTGCTGGCTCTGTTAAACATCTGTTGCTCTAAAGTTTTATGTCATCATGTTTTGTGTGTGTCTATATTGGCATGCCTTGAACTATGATAGATGATGTCCTCTTCTCTGTTTTTCAGATGGTACTATGTAGAGGTCTAGGAATGTATGTGAGGAAATCGTGTATGTTCATTGTATTGTGTATGTTTATTGTAAGTTTGTATTATCTGTGAGTATGGCCATTGTCTTTATACCACATTCTACAATTCTAGAATATGGAAGAAGTGTTAACATCATTGTTTGTACTATGTATTAACATGCAGAAACGGTATAAAATTTAACTATAAATTACATGCTAACTTTTAGACAAAAATTATTTGAGATTTTTTTATCAATGTGTGGTGCCTAGACTGTAAATGTGTAAATGAGTACAAGCTAAATTAACTCAATGGATTAGATGAAATATATTTTTTTCAGTGGTAACTTAAAAAAAAGTAATAGATCTGGTAGCAGAACAAACAATGTACATGTAAGTTTATATGGCTGGGAAAAGTTTGAAATGTCTCGTAGGCTCACTGGTTAGATTTACAGAAAAATATTAAATTTTAATATAGTAAACATTTCTCAAAGTCAAAATTTTGTAACGCATAGGTTCTAGTTTTTTTTTTCATTTTACCTTAAAACACTCACAAATAAATTTTTACCCTATTCGAAGAACTGTAACCTGTGCCTACTTGCACTGACTCATCTTTATATAAGATACGCAACAGTAGTGGCGCGCACCCATGTTAAATATTACTGTCATTACAGTTCTTGAATAGGTATCACATATTGTTTTGTTCTAATACTTGTAGATGGTTTTAGGATTATGAGGTGCTGGAAAGAGCATATTTTTATTAGGAGAGGCAAACTACCAAATTGCAGGAGTTTTATCAGTTTTATTTTTTAATATCCTCGAAGGCAAGTTGACTATAAGTGAAACCCCTAATGGCTGTACATGAGTGCATTGTATTCTGGGGAATATTATGGAGACAGTTGAAAAAAATGCAAGCAAATCTCTGGCTGTTTATAAGCAAAGAGAAGAGAGTTTCAAAAGTAAATTGGATAATCTTTATATTTCACACGCTTACGTCCTCGAAAGGATGTAACCAAAGGAGGGTAAAACGTTCTTACAGCGACATTGCGACCAGGTTGCTTGGTGGGTGTGGAAAACTAACTAGCCAAGAAAGAAGAAATGAAAATAAATGAAGAGAAAAATACTTAAATATATGTGGTCCAGCGGGTCCAAGTACTTCAATGCCCTATGAGTTGTTGATGCTATCTGAACAACTCAACAACACATTTTTTAGTTCCGGAGAACATCAGGAAGACCATTTAACAAAACAACCCAAAATAATACAGCTAAAAACTGCTGCAAAGTGCAGAAGTAAAGATATCATGAGTCCTAAATTAATAGCTGTGTTGGATAGATGTCAGTTAAGTGTAAGAGATTCAGTTTACGTTCTTCAAGTTATGATGGAGGCACTTGGACTTAGTACTGACGATTTTTCTTTAGATAAGTCATCCATTCAACGAATTAGGACACAAACGAGAAAGGAATGAGCAGAAGATATTACAACCAATTTTAAAATGACGTGTCCCAAGTCGAGACTGTTCATTGGGGTAGCAAGTTGTTCCCTGGTCTGGGCGTAAGAAGTTCCAAAGAAGAACGACTGCCAATCCATCTCATAATTACATTTTTAATAGGGAACAACTTCTTGTGATGAAGACCAAGGTGAAGTTGTTCTGAATGCTCTGAGTAAGTGATAAAGTGTAGATAATGAGCTGTGACACAATTGCATCCAACATAGGTCATCTCAATGGGGCCTGGGCACTTCTGGAGAAAAGGTTAGACAGAAATTTATTACTCTTCCATGGCGGCATCAAATAGATACAAAAAAAAAAAATACATTTCAGTGATACACAAATTGAGTATATTTTACATTTCTGTTAGGCTAAATTAAAAAAATCCTTCATGAGATATGTCTACAGAGAATTAACGAGTTATATTTTTGGATGAAGATAGTGGCAAAGAACTGAAAATAAGGCATCTTCGTCCAGTGCATCAGGCATGTTTTATGGTAAGAGCCATTTATTCACTCAAGTTTTCAACTTAAATTGCACATTATTTTGTATCTTTTGCAACTTGATTAATGCTTAGTTACATATATTTTGTTTTAGGAAATGATGAATTTGTATCCACGGAGAGCAAACATTTGTTTTCTCGGTTTAAAGTATAAAGCAGTGTTCTTCGTTGGAAGAAATTTTGGTTTTTGTTCAGGCTAAAAGAAAGGTCTTTTATCTGAAAGACACAGCTGAAAGAACTGTAAAATTAATGCAGGAGTTTCACGATTTAATTACAGCCGATGAAGAACAGAAACACTTTACCACAAAAACACTGAAAATTCTACCCCAACTGTAAAAATAGAGATCTTAAAAAGAAAATACTACTCATTTAATACTTCTGTCTTAAATATCATTTTTTGTTGTCTCGATTTCATTGTTAACCCAGAATTATATAACTTTTTTGTAATTTAGTCGCGTATCAAGCAACAGTCAAAATAAGCTTTTCCCCTAAACTTTCGGGTCTACTCGGCACGGGTTAACGTCATCGTAGGAGGATAAAATTTCTTATGTAAGTAAGTTACAGTAATTTTAAAACAATTGGAGGGTATGCGTTTGAATATTAAAAAAAATATTTTTGCTCTTATAAGGAACACCCTAGAAAAAATACTACAGAAATAAAGATTGTAGTTAACAGCAAAAATCTGTTTACTATTTTCTCTTTTTGCAGGGTCCTGTTCACTTAGGGAAATTCAGTTAACGTTATGCCATCAACATACCTGTGTACTTTCCTAGTAACACGATGACTATGCTAGAGAGTGATTTTATAGTGATATTTCTACTACTGTAATGCTGTATTGCCCTGTCATACAAAGAGCCATATACTATTATATTTCGTTCAAAATTAAATTCTTCTGTGTTATTGGAGTTATGAAGTGGTCTTCTTGTTTTTCAGAAACAAGAAAGAATCATCATCAGTATACAAACGCTTATCAGCACACATCACGCTCGATTTGCCCGACCTGCCGGAACTGTCCGACGCTTTGCGTGAGACGGCTAATCGTGTGGAATCCATGATGGCTCACGCCAGGCACTCGGCCGGCGCTGAACTGCAGAGGTCTCACACGCTTCACCACTGACTGCGACAGCTGCACTCTAAGTGAGACTTTAACTGTATTTGTGATTTCTATAGTAAATCTAGTAGATATCTTAGACTTTGTCTATCAGTTTATTGTTAACTGCCTTGTGAAATGAAGTGGCAAACTTATTGAAGTAATTAAAATATTCATCAGTGTTTATCTTTCTGAGGTATTTTACTTGTATCATGTAAATTTTTCAGAAATTAGTTGAGAAACGATTTAATTTTTTCCCGTCTATCTCTTCCTCTCTTGAATTGACCTGTTTATAACTTTGTAACAATTACTATCTATCTACACAATTATCTATAGCATGGTATTTAATATACCATTTGTTTTCCTCTACAGGTTTTACCTTCATTCTACCACCAGACTACCTAAGACCACATATCTTAGAACCCATCACTTACTCTTTTCTGTGGTCTGATGAATCAGGTAATTAAGACGTCTGACTGAAGATCGAAAGGACCCTGGATTGAATTCCTGCTGTGGTGCGGATTTTCATAAGCCCTTAACCCATCCTTCACCTATAGAACATGTTGCTATTTAATTTGAAATATGCCAGAACACTTCCTCGGTTTGGATTCCACATTAAACTGTAGCTCCCTTATACCCGGTACGATTACCGGGTTAGGCTACCGAGCGTGGTGGGTGAGCAGGTTAACGCTGTAGCCTCCCATTTGGGAGGACGCCAGTTCGATTTGGGTTTTCCATGATTTCCCCAAATCACTCCAGGTGAATGCCTAGAATGCTTCCTTCAAAAGGCCATTCCTTCCCATTCCTCATCCCCAGTCCTTTCCTCACCTCTAATCATCTCTACTGTCGATGAGGTATAAAGCCATATGCAAAAAAAAAAAAAAAATGGCTAGCGTTATAATGTGTGTTCTCAAACTACTGCTGAGATACTAATCAGCCTGCACTATATCGCTACTCCGTCGTAGTCTTTCAGCTATCGCTCTTTCACTATCTGAAAGTTGCTGGAAAACACTTAATAGTTTATAGAAGTAACTGTAGTTCTACCCTTTCTCGGTGAACATAGACTTTGACCACAAATTATGTCCGTGTGATACCGAGCCACTAAACCATTATGAATATACACAGGTTCAGAAAATAATAATCATGTCTGGCATCCCTTGTGGGAAAAGTCCACAGAAATTCCACTCAAACGACCTGTCTTTAAGGGAACAATGGAATGTAGAAATAATTAACACCAACTTGACATATAGCTACAACACAGTTTATTTAATATTTCGATCGGTATCTAGCACACGTAACTACAGTTCTCAAACAAAATTGGACTTTGCTCCAAGCAAAGGTTTGTCTTAATAATGCACATTTGCCCCACAAACACAGCCAATCAGTTTGTGGGGACTCTTCGCCCCGATTTGACACTCCACATACACATTATAAACGAAAACGACCCGGCAAGCTTAACACATTATCACTATTCTACCGGCTGGAAGGCACATCCGCTCCAGTCGATGAGTAGAAAAATACTGACTTACTCAAACATGGTCGAATTGCTATTTGGTCACTCAGCCAATTATAATAGTCTCTTACTGTCACATGTTCCTTTCTATCCTGTCAATGATGCAACTAAGGAAAATGGCAGCGGCTTCTAGGCGATATAAATAAGAAAAGAAAGGGAAATTAACCCACCACATACCAAAGTGGACGGATGCGATGAGAGAACACTAATGCTGACAAACAAACAACACAATATTTCGGCATATGCCTTGCTCACAAATAGAAAAAACGGGCCATTAGGCTCGGAACGTGTGTGCACACCGAACGTTACCCAATGACTAACCGTGTTTCACCTGGACTTACTCCCACTCACACATCACATTCCTCGATGTTGACATCATGCTCAGGCACAGTGTCCTTCATACCGCAGTCCACATCAAACCCACTAATTTACAGCAGTATCTACACTTTGATAGCTGCCATCCATTCCATACGAAACGTTCCCTCCCATACAGCCTTGCCATCCGTGGAAGTCGCATTTGCTCTGACGCTCATTCTCTCCATCAATACTCACAAAACCTATCCCAAGCCCTTATTTCCCGTTGTTACCCCAGGGATCTTGTACATAAACAGATCTCCCGCGCGATCAACCACCCTCCACGTAACCACTCTCACTTGTCTCCTACAAAAACCAACCATAGCCCTGCCTTTGTCACTCAGTTCTCTCCTGGCCTCGAGTCCATCAACCATATTTTGCGACAGGGGTATGACTTCCTTCGCTCATTTCCGGAAATGCGTACTCTCCTACCCAAAATTCTACCCAATGTCCCTCGTGCATGTTTTAGCAGACCACCCAACCTTAAGAACATCTTAGTCCACAAATACCCTCCGTTAGACTCTCCAAAAGCACCATATGGATCTTATCCTTGTAATAGACCCCGCTGTAAAACCTGCAGCATGCTTCCACCCACCACTACATATTCCAACCCCACCACAGGAGAAACTTTCCCCATTATTGGACATGCCACCTGTTCAACCACTCATCTGATATACCAACTAACTTGCCGCTTTTGCACCAGTTCTTACATAGGCCTCACCACTCAGCAACTCTCTGTTAGAATGAATGGCCACAGACAAACAGTCCATACTCGTAACCTGTACCTTCCAGTACCAGAACATGCCAATAGCCATGATTCCAACAGCCTCAACGACTGTTTCACTGTGAGAGCAGTCAGAGTTTTCCCTGACAGCACCACTGCAGCAGAACTCCGGAGATGGGAACTAGCGTACCAGAATATCCTGGATACAAGACACCCACCTGGACTTAACCACCGTTAAATTCCAATTAACCCATCACTACCTTTTTTTTTTTTTTTTTTTTTTTGCTATGTTTATACCGTACCATTACTACATTTTCTCTTACCATCGCCTGCCAAAATATTAAATATATTATCTCAGACATTGTATACCGATATCGATAGTTTACTCCTTATCCGTCCCCCCCCCCCTTCACCACAACACGGTTAGTCATTGGGTAACGTTCGGTGTGCACACACGTTCCGAGCCTAATGGCCCGTTTTTTCTATTTGTGAGCAAGGCATATGCCGAAATATTGTGTTGTTTGTTTGTCAGCATTAGTGTTCTCTCATCGCATCCGTCCACTTTGGTATGTGGTGGGTTAATTTCCCTTTCTTTTCTTATTTCTATCCTGTCAGGAACCTATGCTTCAATTAGCACGAGAGAGATTCTTTCCTACGCAAGTCTCTTCACTCGTTCCCTTATTTGCTGTAAAGAACTGATCTCTATTGCTCTATCTTGTTGTTTGGTGCCCTCCCTGCTTGATTGCTACCTGTACCAAAACAGTTTGCCACTCCTTGGTCGGAGTTTTAACTCTCGCGTTACACTTTTCAACAAAATTTTAGCACGGAATCTTCCTTACCCAATATTTCTAGGATGTGTCTTTCAGTTGTGCCATAATTTTAATGCTCCCATTTTCTGTCACTCTTAATACACCCATATTGTAAGTTTAGCCATCACACTATTTTATAAATTTAGCTTAATCGTACAAAAGAATGTTTCTATACAAAACGTTTCTCATTTTTAAGGAAGGTTTTGTCCTTATTTTCGTCTGTTTTAATATCATACTTTTGTTTCAGTCTTAATAGTAACTTTCTAAATGAAAGAAGTGTTTAGGACTGTGTACCTTCTGAATGAAAGGTGGAATCATTATTGATTCAACCATTTGCCTTCTGTGCGAAAGCCTCACAACTTCCAAATCCATTAATTTATAAATTTATATTACTGCACACTATTTTATTTTTTAGCACCCCAAATAGTACTATAATATAAGACTTACAAACATCATGGAGGTAAAAATAATTGTTGGGGGTTTAGAGTGGTAGTGGAACAGTTATTAAAAAAAAAATGTATCTTCTAAGGATTACACAAAAACAATAGTAATAGTTCTGGAGTTACAATTTTGACAAAAAAATGAATAAATTTTAGCAAATTTGATCCTTAAATAGATAAATGTTTTTTACAATGATGCATGTATCATTTAGTAAAGAATTTTTTAATTTTGTAGTAAATGTTTTGAAAATAATTTCTTTAAAAAATAGTTTTGTAAAATAACCTTTTTAAGTTTAACACAAACATACGTATACAAAAACATAAGGGCACAAGAGTAACTCACACATGACAGATTATTTCACGGCACTTGTTGTTAATTTGTATTTACTGTTGTCATTATTCCTGCACTTCATTAATTGTTTTGCTTACATGTTCAGTAAAAAATATTCTGTGCATCTTAGTCTTATTTTTATACAAATCAATCAAAAAATTCCAACCCTCAATTGAATTTTTTGTTCTTCTGCTGCATTGTTAAGTTGAATATTGACAATTATTTCTCACCTCTTGTTTAAAAAAAAACCCTCTTTCATGAACCTACACTTTTTTATGGTAACCTACTCTTCTATTCAGGCACTTTAGACCTAAATTCTTTAAGATTTTAAATATCTTGTCACATGTTAATAACCCATTTGCCCCTCCCTTTTCAAGTATATAAATAGCAGATTTTTAATTATTTCTCCTGAAACAACCCTTTAATAATAATTGTAACATCGGAATTCCTACTCTTGTACTTTTAATATTTCCTAAACCCATATTCCATGTTATGTATGGTATTATGGTTATTAATTTTGAAGCTTGTGGTGTTAATAATTATAGAATACAATCATTTTCATCTATGTCAACTTTCTTGAGAAGGGTTTTTACAATCTTAGGAGTTTTGTAGTTTTTTTTATGAAATGAGATTGAATGACTTAATTCATATCTAATAGAGATTTTTAGAATGCTGAGGGAATCAGACGTATTCCTACTGTCTAATTGCCACTAGTACAGTGCATTCGCAAGAGTTCAAAGGGATAGTAAAAAGGGGATGAAGAATTATTTATTTCAAAACAAAAAATAAAGAGTACAGAACCTTCATGCTATAATAGGGAGGTAAGGATGTTAAAGATTATGGTAAGAAGAGCACACAACAGAGTTAAGAGACAGTAAGGCAGTAGGGAACACTTGGGGTGGGGCTGGCGGGGAGTAAACAAAGAATTAATAGCTGCAAAGAAGGAAGCTAAAGATAAGTTTATGAAGAATATTATCAGTGCAGAGGAACCACATAATGATGCATCTAGAAATTTCTATGACTGATATAAAACTCTAGGGAAGGAATAGTATTCATACAAAAGTGCGACCATTAGGGATACGATTAAGGAATGGGAGGGTGAAATCAGAAAAATAACTTGTCAGCACAGTTAGAAATGAGCAGACTAAAAATTTGAAATTCATCCTGAGGATATTGTGAGGGAAATAAGAAAGCTACAAATGCATAAAGGGACTGGTGTGCTACAGGTGTTGTGATGATATTAGGATGTGACATTGTACGACGATTGTTCAATAAGTAATTCAACACATGTTTTTTTTTTCTGAAACGGGTTGTTTTATTCAGCATTCAAATACACCATGTTATTTCCCAATCTTTTAGTTACACAACACTATTTTCAACATAAATCTCCATTCAATGCTATGGCTTTACGCCACCTGGAAATGAGGGCCCGTATGCCTGCACGGTACCATTCCACTGGCCGATGCCGGAGCCAATGTCATACTGCATCAATAACTTCTTCATCATCTGCGTAGTGCGTCCTTCATTGGGTCAAACATATCGAAATCCGACAGTGTGAGATAGGGGCTGTAGGGTAGATGAGGCAGAACAGTCCACTGAAGTTTTGTGAGCTCCTCTCGGGTGCGAAGACTTGTGTGAGGTCTTGCGTTGTAAAGAAAGAAGGAGAAGTTTGTTCTGATTTCTGTGCCTATGAACACGTTGAAGCAGTTTCTTCAATTTTCGAAGAGTAGCACAATACACCTCAGAGTTTATCGTTTGACCATGGGGAAGGACATCGCCTAGAATAACCCCTTCAGCGTCCCAGAAGACTGTAGCCATGACTTCACCGGCTGAGGGTAGGGGAGAGGGTGTGGCGCCACTCCTGCGATTGCCGTTTGGTTTCGGGTTCGAAGTGATGAACCCATGTTTCATAGCCTGTAACAATGTTTGACAAGAAATTGTCACCCTCAGCCTCATGACGAGCAAGCAGTTCCGCACAGATGGTTATCCTTTGTTCTTTATGGTCTTCGGTTAGACATCGGGGGGCCCAGCGGGAACAAACCTTTGAATATTCCAACAGGTGAACAATTGTGACAGCACTACCAACAGAGATGTCAAGTTGAGCACTGAGTTGTTTGATGGTGATGAGAGTCTTCGCACGCTCCGACATTGCAGGAGTCACAGCTGTGCACAGCCGGCCAGCATGCGGGAGATCAGACAGTACTGCTAGACCTTGCGGCGATGATGGCACGCGCTTTGCCCAACGACTCGCCGTGCTTATGTCCACTGCCACATCACCGTAGACATTCTGCAAACGCCTATGAATATCTGAAATGCGCTGGTTTTCCGCCAAAAGAAACTCCATCACTGCCCATTGTTTGGAACGCACATCAGTTTTAACAGCTCCGTATAGCGCTGTCAACTGTCAGAAGTCAACGAAACTATACGAGATGAAGCAGGAATGTTTGAAAATGTTCCACAAACAATGTCCAGTTTTTTCAACCAAAATTGGCCAAGAAAAAAATGTGTTGCATTACTTATTGAATGACCCTCGTATCTAATCTTAAGAACATTATTTGAATTGAGTCTGGATACTTGCTGCTTACCACAGGACTGGAAAAGTCTGTGGTAGTAACAGTACATAAAGAAGGGATGACAAGTAGGGTAAAAAATTACAGGCCAATCAGTTTGACATCAGTGGTAGGTAAATTAATGGAGACATTGATATGCAACTACAAAATCAGTGAGGAATGTAAGAGGTTTTCAAATCGACAACTTGGCTGAGGCAAGACTACTTGTGGAAAATTCAGTGAAACTGGGAGCCACAGGGTAGCATATTGGGACCATTGCTATTTATTATTTTAATGAATGATTGTGTAGATGGTTTACTATCACAAGTTAGGTTGTTTGCATATGACATAATGCTATACGTGGTTTGTTCAAAACATAATAGGAATTTTCATTGTTTTGGAAAGTATTTTATTTATTTGTCTTTTCTTCCCTGGCAGGTTGCAGCACTGTACTGCAGAACTTCGATCTCTCACATTTATGGATGATTCCTTATGAAGTTTTTGGTTATGATATTATGCCTATCTAGCTACACTGAATCATGCCTGTTTTGATTATTTCCTAGCATATGTTTGTTATTTCTGTAAATTCTATTTTAATTCTTATATTTTTGTATGATAGCTTTCTGTGTATGCATATTTATAAAACTGCTGTAACTCAGATTGTATGTAATTTTGTATTTGAAAATTATTCTATTGTTTTAAGATATTAATCATTATTCTCATGTGAATATCAATAAACTAAAATTTATTTCAAGATGGTATTCTGTTACATCAAAACCTGAATTCATTTTCACTCAACGTTTGAAATTATTTATATGTATGTGAATTCTTGCCAACGAATAGGCAAGCAAATTAGATTTACTTTTGATAGGGAATGTGTATTTTTGCTGGAGAAACACATCTGTGTGACATTTTCTTCTCAGTTCTCAATTCACTAGCATCATCATTATGATTCATTATCATCAATTTATTAAGAGTTAACAAAAAACGGCATAACATATGAAACAGATTTATTGCTGTGACCAATAAGCATATTTTTGCCATCTGAATGATAAAGGAGTCATTATGGATTTGCCCATTTGTCCGTCTACCACTATCTCATAGCTTCTGAACCCTTTAACTTAAAAATTTCCAGTTGCACACTACTTGAAATCTTACTAACATTAACACAATTTATAAAATTTCAAAAAAAAATGCAGGTGCAAAAATAATCATGCATGTAGTGGAGGTACTGAAGGAAACACTCTCTGTAGATAACCTTCTTCACTATCAAAAGAAAGCTGGCACACTGCTCACTTTCAAAGTGTTTGGCTTTTTCTTTTTATTTCACGATTGTGGAAACTTTTGGCAATGCCATCATTTTTCCTATATGCTTGCCTAATCAAGCCTTTTCGGTATTCACCTACATTTGTATGGACCTATGCAACCTACCCATCAATTGATTGACACAATCAATAGTAAAACTTGTGTCACATTGTATAAGAACCTGGAAGAAGTTACCTTAAGGGCCCTTGAGAAAATATTCACATCAAACAATCCCATTACAATTGTGAGAGACCACACATCTCTGTTCAATATTTAGACTTGCAGAACAAAATAGTCTATGAGGCCTCACCCACTTTACAGTATTACTTTAGCCCCTTTTAACTTCTAAATCTGAGTCTATTAATGACAGCATACCTGGCTGCGTATCCAAAGGCATGATTGGGGCGTTCAGATTTGAAGTTGCTAGTCAGATCCAATCGGTAAGAAAGTTTTTTTTCAGATGTGGCATTACTTTTCCCCTTAAACAGTCTTGAAAATTATTGGTATTAAAAGATGTACAATGTTCCAAAAATTTCAGAGTAATGTGAGGATGGCATAACTGGATGACACTTTTATTCTGAATTATTTGGATGCGAAATCTCGGTCAAACTGCTCCCCGAGTATGATGGAGTAGTATGGGACCCACATTATGAGTGTTGAATACATTAGTTGCAACTTTAAGGGAGCTCAAAGAAGGGCAGCAAGATTGAATGTATCCTACAGTAATTTACACAAACCATTTACTGATAATGTAAAGGAGGTAGATTGGGAGTTAGTGGAAGATGGGTGGTGGATGAATGTATAACACATATATTGGTGGTAAGACCTAAGTGAATATTGACAGAAGAATTAGTAGTAGTACATGGAAGGGAAAAGATGACCATAATGCTAGAACGGCGCATGATTTTGTGTATATCGGCCTCAAAGAAGAAATGCCTAATAACTGGATTTTTCTGGGAATACCACATTATTTATTTGCATTTCCAAGCTTTCAGCTGATGTTCTGCAGCCATTGTCAGTGATACTATGAAGGCTGCAGCATGTCAGCCAATAGAAAATCCAGTTAATGTTAACAAATGTGGTTGCAGAAGTGTAAGAAATCAACTTTTTTTGTTGCTGAAGAATGTCGCCTTAAACACTGAAAGATTTTAAAGTAGAAATTGGAATTCAAAGCAGTTGCAAAGGGTACCAGCACATGAGTTCCACTGCAAGAATAAATAATAATCATATTACAAAGAAGCACAAACAAATTTGTTGAGTTAAAAGAGCATGAAACACTTGGCGTAAGACTGACGAAAGATAAAAATAAGAGGAAAGTGGAAAGCTGGTCCGCCACGCATGAAAAGACTTTTAATTTGGACAATAACAGAAGACAGAATCAAAGTAAAAATAAAAATGAACTTCAAGATACAAAGAGACTGGAAGGTTTCCTTCACTAGCTTGGAATCCTTTGGTTGGAATACACAAACAGGAAACATGCTGTATTGGGAAAGATTTCTTTTATGAGTTTCATCTACTGTCCAAATCTGCTGATAATATAAATGCAAGGAAATAAAATATATTAAAGCATATAAACATCTTCCAAGATTATAATGCGTTTGATTTTGGGCAAGGAATTTATTAAAATCTATACTTGCAATCTGAGTTTTGAGAAAATGTTGGATAAATTCATGTGACATCAGAATCAGTCTCTTATACATAATTATGTAGTCTCTTATATTTTAAGTTGTACCATAAAATATTAGTTGTCACTCCAATCCATGGTGAATTATGAGCTAACCACAACCCACAACCTCATCTAATATTGCTATTTAAGAGGATTATAAAGTTATTCTTAAGACTGTTGCTTGCATATGGAACCCATATTATGTGTATCAAACACAGGACCATGGTGAATGAACATTTAATGCTCTGGCCTCACCATCTGGAGGATGCCAGTTTGAATCCCCATCTGGGCATCCAGCTTAGGATTTCCCGTGGTGAATGCCAGGATGCTTCCTTCAAAAGGCCGTGGGCGAATTCCTTGTCCCCTGCCTCTAATGACCTTGACAAGATGTAAAGCCAGAAAACAAGGAGTTGGGGGGAAGGTGTCTAGGTGTGTGTGTGAAAGTTGCTGCATAATAGAATCAGTGACTTGATATTAATACCTTTGTTTAACGGGTAATGCCACATTTTTATTTGTATTAAAGTAGTGCCTTCCCATCCAACACTGAACCTCTCCCAAAAATATGTTCTCAGTTCAGAAACCCTTACCTTGTTATAATTATACCTGTGATCTCCCTCATTCCTCATTACAGATTTTCTGAACCCCCTTATGTCCATAAGCTCTGCCCATGATCACTTATTTCTTCTGTCACCTGAAACTGCAGACGATTTTAATCAGCTTTGCTACTTGTGTAAATTCTCCTTCCTGCACTGAGGAGTTTGCAAATCTCTGCTCCCGCATGCTGCTAACTCCATTCTCCTTCCAGTTAACACCTGGCAAATTTAAATATCTGCCTAGTAGAACCACATTATTCCTAATTCTAAACTCTCAATGTGAAATCATCATCTCTGCAATGGTCTCATTTTGTTCATTCGAGTTCCTATTTCAGTAAGCAGCTATCATTCTTATCTTTAACCTTCTGTCTCCCAATACCCTAACCTCAGCAATTCATGTTTGTCATCTGCGAATACACGTGAATTGTAGTAATCATCACTAACCTGTATAAATACACCCTCAGTTCCCCCCCCCCCCCCCCCCACTTCTAAAATATATTCTATTACCTTAAGGAAAAACATCATTCTCAAGCATTCCTTTCTTCAACCTAGGCTCAACGCCTAACTATGGTTGATGTATCTCCAATAATTTAATCATAAAACTTTATTCAGAGGTTTAATTTTATTTTTATTGCGATGGTACCAATTCCTTTAAAGATCCATTTTTCCCATTTCCTGTACCCACCAGCTTTTGCCCTCTACAAATTTTAAATTTAAATTCCTTAAATGTTTTTGGTAAATTATTCATCATTTCTCTTGGTAACTTTTTCCGATCCCTGACCCCCCTTACCTGCAAAAGATAATCTTCCCACACCCTTGTGCCTGAAATCAGTGCCAACTTGTGGTCATGATCATCTCTTCTCTTCCATGCATTACTTTTCATTCTTACATTAATATCTTTCCATGCCTGATCACCTATACACATCTCGAACACTCCCATGACTCTCTACACCCTCCTCCTGTCTTCCAATGAATCCCATTCCAGCTCTTTTATCATATTGGTTACTGATTGTGTTCTGCATTAATTTCCAGAGATAAATCTAACAGCCCTTTTTTGCACCCTCTCCAACTCCTGTATTTGAAACCCAAAATCTGGATCCCATACTGCATCACCATATTTAAGCAATGGTCTGACCAGATTTTTGTAACTCAATTCCCTTACTTCTCTCAAAGATCCCCTCATTACTCTCTCCAACAAGTGCAGAATTTTGAAACCTTTTCCTACTACCTGTCCATTGTCTCCTGCCCTGTTGAGCTTGGTATCAAATGTTATGCCAAGATATTTACATTTCAAGTTTTCAACAAGCAATTATTTCCCCACATTATAATCATAATCAACCTTTAGTTTTTTATGTGTGTATCTAATAAGCTGACTTTTCTTTACATTTATCTTCATCCCATGTTTACCAAACCAACTAGATATCCTGTCCAGATCACTCTGCAGCTGTTCACAGTCCTTTACCGTTTTGATCCTTTTATATAGCATTATGTCATCTGCTAACAATCTAATTTCTTATAGTAAACCATTAACACAATTATTCATTAGAATAATGAATAGCAATGGTCCCAATACGCTCCCCCCCCATTCGGTTGCCAGCAGCCAGCGAGGACGGTCGCATAGTCTCCAGTTATACGTCGTTTTGCCGGGCCTTGTATTGAGCCGTGTCTCCGAGATGGGACGCAAGCACAAGAGGCAAACTGCTAGTCAGTCGGCAAACAGTCAGGAAGACGCAGAGCCTGCGACCAACGCCGGAGAGGAGGAATCCAACGCGATGGACACCTCCTTCCTCCCTGCTGATGGGGAGGGGCCCACTCCGCCACTTATGGTAATCACCACGGAATGCGTCCAACTACTGGGCCGCCTGCAGCGGGTCGCAACGATGCCGCTGTTCGCAAGCCCGCAAGCAAACGGACTGCTCATCCATGCCAACTGCCTTCTAGACTGGGAGAATATCGTCGATCTGCTGTACGAGGAAGAAGCCTTGTTCATGGCAAGTCTCCCCAAGGACGACCTTCCTGAACTGGTCATCAAGAAGAAATCCACCGCCAGCCAGACCACGCGACCTGCCAGAAAGCCGCGGACACCTGAAACAGCTCAATGTTTCAAATGCCAGGGGTTCGCCCATTACGCCAACCAATGCACTGCAAGACAGAAGTGCGTTCGGTGCGGCGACGAACATCAGGCCTCGGCATGTCCAAGGCCGAGAGATGATCCTATCTGCTGCAACTGCGGGGGCCCTCACGCGGCGTGCCACCGCGCTTGCCCCAGCCGCAAGCGGCTGCAGCAACAGGAAGATAAGAAAAAGAAGAAGAAGAGCCACCAGTCGGAGTCCTGCCCAGAGAACAAAAAAGCAAATTGTCAGACCGACAAGCCCGCTGCCAAGGCCAGCGGGTACAACAGGCCAAGGACCATCCGCGAGAACGGGCTCCACTGCTGCGACCCCCCCCAGCCAACCCGTCCCGCCGTCCCCACAGATGCTGTGGACACGGTGCTGATGGGGCTGGATGGGGGCCACAGCTTCTGAGGGTCGTCGAGCTGCTCACGCAACTCGTCGGCCGCACCACCTGCTCGGCCGCTATACCCTAGCTGCCGACAGCGATGACAACAATAGAAGCCACCGCGAGGACAACATCGACCGCGAAGAACTACACCATCTTGAGCAGGAGGAGTAAATGTCGAAAGACAACAAACTCCAACCACCTCATGCCATATGAAGCAATGGCAGTGACTGGCTACTCTGGCTGGTCCCAATACGCTACCCTGTGGCACTCCCATTTTCACTTCTACTTTTTTTGATACTGCATTTTAACAACTACTCAATAAAACACTTTCTCGTCTATTCCAGGTGTTTTTACCGTATTAATCGCCATTTTATGGCTCACTCCATCAAAAGCTGTTGGAACATCTAGTAGTACACTGTCATTTTGGCCTCCCTTGTCCGTTTCATCTGAAATATCTTGCATACATACTACTAAATGAATATCCTTGCCTAAAGCCATGTTGCCAATGCAAAACCACTTATGCTCCTAATGTAGGAGGTTGCAGGAAAGGAGGGGGGAAGATGAATGTGTAGAGAAATTGCCACTGGAGCACGTGCTCCATTGCATTTAAATTAAATTAATTTCTGATGTGGTTGCATATTAATCTCTCTATTAATTTACTCTATTTCTAACCCCTCCTTTATGTACCAGTACTACTATTGCACTTTTCCAGTCCTGTGATAAGCAGCAAGTATCCAGACTCGATTTAAATAATATTTCAAGACAAGGTACAATGTCACATATCGGTAGTAATATTATCAACACCAGTCCCTTTATGTTTTTTCAGCTTTCTTAGTTCCTTCGTGATACTTCCAGTATGAATTTCTATTTTTATTTTGTCTGGTCATTTCTAATTGTGTGGATAAGCCCATTCCCCGATTTACACCCACCCATTACTCATCATTGTCTCTGGTGGTCTCACTAAACCAGTTATTTAAAATCAATACCTTTTTTAAATCTTCAGTAACTTCTTTTCCATCCTCATCTATAATTGTCTCAACACCCTCCCTTTTCTAACACAGAAATTTCTCGATGCATAAGCCTCAATTTCTTGTTTAGTTATTTCAAATATTTCCTATTCCTCGCGGTCTCTTAACTGTGTTATGTTCTATTCTTCATGAATTTATTTATCATAACTTTAGACATCTATCAAAATTATGGATTTACTGTTTAAATATGATGTGTTCTTCTCTCACATTTTACTGAAAATTCATCACAAATTAACTTAAAAATGTAAGAAAGTTATGCAACTGTGAAATGCACTGCAAAAATAACATGAAAATTGTCGATACAGGGATCTTATCAAACTAACCTGTTTTGTTGTCTTATACACTCTGTGGTTAGATTGAAATGCAGTCTGGACCACAAAAAAATTCTAGCATCCAGCTTGGAAATGTTGTATTTATTTACAACAAACGTGATTGGCTCCCTCTGTTGGACATAGTTGAAAGAAAGCAAAGACAAAAATTTTTCTGTTTGTAAATTTCATGTGACTTTTTACAATGGAAAGAAGCTGAAATGCTAAGAACACATGATAACAGAGGGGAATTCTACGATAACCATAGTGCTGTAATTTGATGATGGAATCTGTACAAATCCAAAATGAAAAATATTTTTTTTTGAACATCTCACGTAGTTCTCTGGATATTGTATCTCAGAACTAAGGTTTTTGGCGTGAAATGAGGCCTGAACCATGGAGTAGGGGAATATTATAGTGGCAGTGATTAGGTTGAATGTGGTCTGGATCAGAACAAAAATGGCATCATTGGCTCCAGCAAATATACCTATAGCTAATTTTTACATTCGATATTCCGAAACTATGCAAGGTATCAAACAATTTTTTCTTCACATTTGATTTGTCAAGTTTCAATAAAATGCATCAAGACATTGTGGCACCACAGTTATAGTTGAAAATCCCAACAGAGTAATTATCAAAATTTCAAGGGATTTGTATTAATTTTGCAGTGCTCGCAGCATCTGGTAACTGTGCAACAGACAGATTTCAGCTTCTAAAATTGTGGTGACTTTTCCATAAAATTTAAAATCATATTGAAGCAGTATATCAAAAAATTCCAAGAGGTTAGTACCATTTTTAGATAGGTGTATAAAGTTGTGCATTTCCCCATTATTTATTATACTCCTACAATTTACTAATAAAAGCTTGATTTCTGGTTTTTGTATAAAGATAAGATTTGTTTTTCATGAATCTGAATAAACTGGAATCTCATAATATAAGTCTGTTGCAGCTAGTAATTTCTGCCTATTCCCATAAAAAAATTAATAAAATAAAAATTTGTGGACAGCTGCAGGAATGCATGGTAATCTGGTTAAAATATCTAGCTGAGTAAGTCAACATGGATTGAAGATATATATATATATATTTTAATCTGCTTAATGTCTCTCTAACAGCGAGGTCTTTTAGACAGGAAAGGATGGGGGGCAAGGAATGGGAAGGAATTCAGCCATGGCCTTTTGAAGGAAGCATCCTGGCATTTGCCTGGAGTGATTTGGGGAAACCATGGAAAACCCAAATCTGGATGCCCGGGCGGGGATTCGAACCGCCGCCCTCCCGAATGCGAGGCTAGAATGGTAACCATTACACCACCAAGCTCGGTAGGATTGAAGATAAATGCAAAGAAGAGTCAGCCTATTAGGTACACAGATAAAAAACTAAAGTTTGATTAAGATTATAAGGTGGGAAAGAATTGTTTGTTGAAGACACATTAGACAGGTTGCAGGAAAAGGTTTCAAAATCCTTCACTTGTTGGAGAGAGTGATGAGATTGCCAGAGAAGTAAGGCAATTGGTCTACAAACTTTGTTAGATCATTACTTGAATATGGTGGTGTAGTATGGAACCCACATTTTGAGTGTCAAATACAGGAGTTAGAGTAGGTGTAAAGAAGGGCTGCTAGATTTGTCTCTGGAAATTACTGCCGAATGCTATCAGTAACTGATATAACATAGGAACTGGGCTGGGATTCCTTGAAGAGTCGTGGAGTGTACAAAGCATATATTGATGATGAGCCATGGACAGGTATCGGTGTAAGAATAAGGAGCATGAGAGGGAAAAGATGACCTGACCACAAGATGGCACTTGATTTTCGGAACATGGGTGTGGGAAGATTCTCTTCCATAGGTAATGGGATCAAGTGTCAGAATAAGTTACTAAAAGAAGTAATAAATAATTTACTAAGAAAGATGAATGAATTTAGAGTTGAAATGTATAAAAGATAAATTATGTGGGCACAGGAAAGGGAAACATTGGTGTGTAAGGAAATCACCACTGGAGCGTAATTAAATTTATAAGAATCCAAAGGGGCATAATTAAATATGTTTGGGAGATTCTGTATGCATTTGAAGAGTTTGAATTTAGGGGCTGATGGATAACACACACATTAGCAGAAAAATAATTGTAACACTTTTTTAAAATTTAATTTAAAAGAAGGGTATTTAGTTTTCCCCCACCACTGATAGCGAAGGGACAAAATGAACTGATTTAATTCCACTCAGCGATGCATGAATCTATTTTTGGGCTTAAGTGTTTTTTATTTCAGGCTGCAGAAGTCGTGCTATCGGTTTTATTTACATTGCTTTTATGAATGACAGTGCCAATGTCATAATTTTGTGGAAAGTAGTTACAACTGCAAGGCTGTACCAAACGATCACTACGGCCTGCAACTCATCATATATTATCTCGTGTTACGATCAGAATATCGTAATGAGTGGTTTTCACAGCAGTCCATCCAACTGCATAGCACTCAATAATCATGGAGGAAGGAATAATATGGAGACGACGCAAGAGACCTTTGCCACGCATGGAAGTGAAGCAGGCCGGCGGAGGAGTGGGGGGGCATGGCCGGGAGTGGTGGGGGACTTGACCGCTTCCCAACAAACACGGGGAGTATGGTTAAACACCTCAAGGGTACTCTAGGATAAACGTAACGCCGCAATCTGGTGATGTATTATTATGTAACTCGATGAGACAAATAAAAAATGAAGAATAAATTTTTTGATATTCCTGCTTAGTTTTCGAGATATTCTGTCTCAAATGTGAGATGTTTTGGTTGAAATTCAAAAGAAAAAATAGTCAAAGTCAAATTTGAATATGGATTCTTATTTAAAACGACGAGACAGATGAAAAATAAAGAATAGAAATTTTTCGATATATCACCTAGTTCCCGAGGTATACTGTATCAAAAGTGAGGTGTCTTGAGTTGAAATGCAGAAGAGAAATGTCGGAAAAGTCAAATTTGATGACGGATTCTTATGTAACACTGACGAAAAATCGAAAATAAAGAATAAAATTTTTTGATATCTTGCTTAGTTTTCGGGATATACTGTCTCCAAATTGATGGGATTGGGTTGGGACGCGGCCTGGAACAAAAATTAATTCTGGCAATGCCACAATGAATTACATGGGGACATGCAGAATGGATATTTCAGTTTTATTACTACCACTTGTGGTTAGGTTGAAATGCGGCCTAGACCAGAAGAAAAATAGTTATCTTTTTACAATACATCGTAAGCTTAATGGGAAGTCTGGAATTACTTTCCATCGTGATACACGTTTTTGTCACTAGCATGGTTCTCATGAAATTACTATCAATTATAGATAAATTCTTTGCCCCTTCTGGAACAACAAAACCATTCTGGTACAGACTGCATTTAGACCTAACCACAATCTCCATTAAATTGTAGCTTCAGAATCAAACTATGTAGACACAACCACACACGCATATTTAAATCGCAAACTACATTTGGGGTAACAACACAGTTTGCTTCATCAAGATTCCTAGATTCCATAGCATAATTTAACACATTTAATTTCATCAAACACTGTCAGTATAAACTGCAACGTGACGAAAAAAATCGTAATACTAAATTCACTGAATCGCGATGTAAAACACACCCCTTTAAATCTCATTTCCAACACTCGTTTAAAAGTAATGCTAGTCTATTATGTGCAAAATAGCAGGGTATGCTGATTTTCTACACTACACTAACAAAAATTTGAGAACAAAGTCATCCTATGAATAAATATTTATAGACAGGCACCAAAGTTTGTAATTCCTACTGCCCACTTCAAGAACAATAATTATAATGCAACTTACTAATGAAATGATATTCCAGGTTCTTTCCTCTCTTGCCTATTTGTGCAAACCGTATGCAACACAAAACGGCATTATAAAAAACTTAGACACATTACAAAATGAAATAATCACAGCATCAATCACAATGTGAACTTTTCATTTGTATGGGTTCGCAATATGGCTGCTGCCGCCACCGCGCATGCGCGAGAGTTTAGAGCCGGCGTCACAGATTTAACGGTCACTTCTCCTCCATATGTTTCCTTCCTCCATGGTGTGAACACGACAACGTTACAGTACAGACGGCGTACTACGTGATTCAATCCAAAAAAAAATATTTAGAGAATATAAATTTCTATAAGACTTGAGTGGCAAATATATAGTGACAGTAAACGGAAAGATGATGCATAGAAGGAAAATAGCAAAATATCTCCAAAGTAAGCAGGCTTTTATTTACAAAATAATATTACAATTTGTTTACATCGCTTCTGCAGATGACTCAAAACACAAAGTAAGTTTGTCCCTGACATCAAAAGCGGTCGATTAACTATTAGCGCCATGCGCAGGTAATTTAATCAACTAAGGGCTGTATTTTCACTTAGATGCTTATGTTTAAATTTTATGAAGTTGTGTAGAATACGTATAGTTAATATCACTTTATCAGAATTTTTTGGTTTGAGTTGGATTTTTCTGTTGTACAAACGGAACTTTTGCAAACTTCCAGCAAAATTGCTGCTACAGTTATTTCTTCCATTGGATGTTGTTGTTTTTCGGGCTTTAGGGCGCGTCATCTTCCATTGGAACGTTCGAAAAACATTTTACAAGTAGTTACACGCGTGCAATATTTAATTTGTCTGACGATGTCAGAGAGTGTAGTGTCGTATTCAACTTATGTCTGTGCCATGTCTGACACGTTACGTACTGGTAAATGTGAAAAGATATGTCTGTGCCGTGTGCCAGAGATGGAGGTGGGATTCGAACCAGGGATCTTTCGAACTCCAGTCAGACGCCTTAACTACTGAGCCACCAGAACGCTTAGTCATCATCATCATCATTATCGTTGGGGACCATCTCCAGTTTCCCGGGTGTGGTTTATGAGCCTTGGTTGTTATAGAAGATTATTTTCCACCTTTTCCTATCCAGAAAAGTTTCTCTGTCTGTGATGTACTCCCAATTCCAGCCTCTTCTCTCTACGTCCTCCTTCAGTTGGTCTGTCCATCTTCTTCTTGGTCTTCCCACTGGTCTTTTGCCCACTATCCTTTTTTCCAAATAAGTTTTTGGCAGTCTTTTACTAGTCATTCTCTTCACATGCCCAAACCACCGAAGTCTTGATGACCTAAGTCTCTCTTCCTTGGATTCCCTTAGCTCTAGGTTTGACCTAATTTCATCATTCTTTATGTGGTCAAGTCTAGTTTTCTGGAGGGCCGTTCTAAGAAACTTCATTTCACATGCTTGGATCTTCCTAAGGTCCCTTGATGTTAGTGTGCATGTTTCCAAAGCATATGTGAGAATAGGAATGAGATATGATTTGTACAAGACAATTTTTGTTCTTCTGGGAACCTTCATGTCCCATAGTAAGCCTCGCACGGTACTGTAGAAGTTGGCTCCTTTGGTTACTCTACTCATTATTTCTAACTCACTTCTACCATTATTGACAATTATGCTCCCCAGGTAGCTGAATTGGTCAACAACTTCAACTTCGTGGTCTTGTAATTTTATATGACAGTCTGTATTCTTTCGGCTTATTTTTAGTGCTACAGTTTTTTTTTTTTTGATTCAATTTCATTCCATATTCTTCAAACTTATCATTACACATCTTCAGTTTGTTTTGTATTCCTTCTTCTGTTTCATCCCATACTGCTACATCATCTGCAAACACCAGTGCCTGTAGATCTCTATTGAATGTTCTTTTTAGTTCTTTTAAGATGTTATCCATCACCGCTATGAACAGAAGGGATGAAAGGGCACTTCCTTGTTGTACTCCTTTGGTTGTACTAAACCATTCAGAGTAACCATCCCCAACATTGACACAGCTCTTGCAGTTATTGTACAGCATTTGGATCTTTCTAATGAGGTACTCTGGTATTTTAAGTTTTCTTAGACTTTTCCAGATAGTTGATCTAGGAACATTATCATATGCCTTTTCTAGGTCCATAAACACAATAATTAGGTTTTTCCCTCTTTCCCAATATTTTTCTACCAGCATTCTCAAGGCAAATATTAGATCTGTTGTGCTTCTTCCAGCCCTAAACCCATGTGGTTCCTCTTCTAACATGGGCTCTAATATTGTTCGTACTCTAGCTTCAACTATCTTTTTCATAATTTTGAGACCGTGGGATAGGAGGGTAATACCTCTCTAGTTTTCACTTTTCCTTCTGTTCCCTTTTTTGAATATAGGAATTATCACCCCTTTCGTCCAGTCTTCTGGTATTTGGTTATCATTCCATATTGCTCTGAGGGCTCTATACAGCCATTGTATCCCTGGTGGACCGGCAGCTTTAATCATGTCGGCTGTAACTTCGTCGGCTCCTGCTGACTTGCCACTTTTCATCTTGTGGAGAGCTCGCTCGACTTCTGACCAAGTTATTGGGGTGCCTTCATTTATTATCCTCTGACTTGTTTCTTCGTCATTTACGCTTAGTAACCACCATAATAAATCCCCAAAATAACTATGATACTTGTCCGTAAGTTACGCTATATGGCCGTCAGGACTCAGGACATAAATCTCTCGATAATAATCCAAATCTTTACAATACTGTGTGGTTGAATGCATAATCTATATGAAGTAACTACTTCATAAAGGACAAGATGTAGTTAATTACATAAATATGGAACAGTTTGTTCTTTTTGTATTGAGGCCCCTAAATGCAACAAAAGACATTATTTATTGTAGTTTGTATTATTGTTAGCGAATCGACCCTATGGGATCACGTAATGTCTTGACTCTGGTTATAGCTTGTAACTAAGAATCTCTGCACTGCTATCCACTGGGTAATTGTTAGTTCCCGGAGCGATTTGATAAAAAGAGTGTGGGGGGGGGGGGGAAGCGGGATTGCTTACGTTTTGACATCTGTCTGTGATTTGTGTAACTTAAATTCTGTATAATATTCGTGTTTGTGTTTGTGCAATGTGTAATTCAAGAGGCGGGGATGTGGGACCTATCAGCATTCACCTCGGTGATAATAATAATAATAATTAATTAAATTGCAATGGAGCGCACGCTCCGGTGGCAATTTACCTACGCACCCATCAACCCCACACCTACATTTGACCTCTACAAATTTTTACTTTAAATGCTTTCAATATTTTTGTTATATTACTCATCATTTCTCTTGGTAACTTATTCCAATCCCTGATACCCTTGCTTAAAACAGCGAATCACCCTTGTGCCTGAAATCGAGTGCCAGCTTGTGGCATGCTCATCTTTTTCTTTTCCATGCATATTTTTAATTCTTACACCAACATAATTCCATGCCTCATCACCAAAATACGACTTGCACACTCCCAGAACTTTTATCGTATCTGTTACTGATTGTGTTATGAGGTAATTTCCAGAACAAATCTAGCTCCCTTCTCGGCAAACACCCTATAAAGCGTGGTAAGGACTGCCGGTCGCGGCTTGCAGGACTCGAACCTCGTTTCTTCGTACCTCGCCGATCCAGTGCAGTCGCAGAAGTGAGTCCGTCATCTTTTTAGTGACGCAGTTTCATAAATTATTTAGTATGAAAGTCACTTTCAGCTCCAGGGCAAACACGAAATAATTTTCTTAAAGTGACTTTTATTCTATCGCCTCAAATTTTTCCTTCCATCTATATGCATTGCATTACAGCCGGCCAGGCGCATGCGCGGAGCTATGACGTGACCTAGTGCGGAGGCCTCATGTCTGGGAAATAGTACGTCACCTCTGGTTTCTCGCCCTAAAAAGTGCTTAAATTGTGTGTAAATGAGCTATACTTGTACAGAAGATCATCAGTCTATAATGTATATTTAGCTGTGCTCGTTGGGGTGGTGTATTCAGATGCGGTGGGTCCGAGGTTCAATCCCTACACCCTCGAATTTTTTTTCTATTTGTATTTTTTATTGCTATTCTATGTTGTAGCAATAAAATTGTTTTGAAACAAATTCTAAAAGTTTTTTTTTATTATTTTCCTTTGACAAATACACAAATATTAGGATGGTACCACCGAAATGTACTCATTTATGTCAGCCATATGATGTGTATTTCTATCATCAGGTAAAAATACTAATAAAAATTCTTCAAAATGCGCCGGAACTGTTGCAAGATAACAGTGCAATATCTTTTCGTGAAGATGCTGTTAAGATTTATTCTGTTATTCACCACACTTTGCGAGCGCCTGTATTTTATGACATGATAAAATATTCCTGGTATGGTTCAAAATTAACGACTGAAAGGTCGAAATTTCCAAATGTTAACGAAAACTGCTTTCCTAAACCAATAATAAATACTGTATGTGACTGTCGAAACATATCCTTCATAAAATGATCCTGGTGTGCACGTAATTTTTGTTTCAAATATTTTTATGATTTATACCATCCTAATATTTGTGTATTTGTCGAAGGAAAATAGAAATTTTGTAGATGTAGTTTCAAAACAAATTTTAGTGATACAAGATAGAATGGCAATGAAAAAATTGAAAATAAAATTTCGCGGTTGGTTAGCATATCGCATTTGATCACTCCACCTTTACGACCACAGCTAAATAAACATTATAAACTAACGATCTTCCGTAAAAGTACAGCTCATTTACATACAATTTAAGCACTTTTTTTACTCCCCGATTTCTCTTAAAAGGAGGCCCCCCAGGCAGAACTGCTTCAGGGCGAGAAACCAGAGGTGACGTGCTATTTACCAGCCTCGTTCGTTCTAGAATTGCGATTTCCACACTGAAAACCTCTCCTAGTCAGTTGAGATCTGCCTGGGTCAACGACAGCAAGGTAATCAGCAACTGACGGGTGCTTTCTAATCTTCTCTTCCGAAAACAGGAAGTGTTATTTCTTCGTCCATCTATCGTATATCTCATTATAGCCGGCCGTGAAGTGGGGATAAAGTGATAGGCACTCGGCAGAGCAGCCAAGGCCAATATGGCGACGCCCATAGCTCGCATCAGTTGACCGTTTAGCATTTACATTCTCACTTATTCGTGCGATTGTACAGGGTCCGGCAATAAAACCTCCCACATTTCACGTAGCCGGCGTGCGGGTTGTAGTGAGGATACTGATGTGGAATGTGTTTTGTTTTAAAGAGGTGTACCTGCCATTTTCAGTGTGTGCCCTGTCGTGGCTTGGTGAGCATCGTGCGTTTGTTGTGGACGAATTTATTCGTAACAGTTGTTCTCAGATTTTCGGAGACGATTCGAACTTGGCCTACATGATCGTGTCCCGGATAGAAAAACTATTCAACTGTGAGTGTCAAACTTTAGAATGACAGGTTCAGCACTAAAAAAAAACCTACATGCCGTCCTCGGACTGCAACAACGCCGGAAAATTTGGCGCGTGTGAGTGTGTCTATGCAACATTCACCAATCTTTGGGGACACTTAAAGCCTATAGTCTACAAACGTCTTCCCACAACACTGCAAGCACTTAAAGAGTCCATTACCCAAGAATTGGCAGCCATCCCAAGAGAAATGACGCGAAAATGTATGGAGAACTTTCTGGATAGACTTTGTCAATGTGTCAACAATGGAGGGCAGATATAATTTTTAAAACCAAATAATTAAAAATGGCAAAGTATGTATTTTTCATAAATAAAAGTAATTATTCTCTATCACATTTAGTTTTTATGCGACAACACATTAAAATGAGGGAGGTTTTATTGCCGGACCCTGTATTTATTATGTATTACATTCTCTCATACATAGATTGAAATTAAAATTTATAGCTGGATATCTTGTTTACTATTGATTTCCCATTATCATTCCCATTTTCCAATTATTAAGTTAGGATTAAGAACGCAATTTTAATACCGTAAATAGAATAATTTCAGAAATTTTTTAGTTAAAAAATAGAGAAATGTACAGCCAAATATGACCTAAAAATGACAAAACATAATCAAATATTTAAATTTGCTATACATCAAAACATTTTCAGTTGTACATCATTTATTTTATCTAGTAGTGTCGCTTTCATGTAGACAGCATAATTTGCTTCCGTGCACTCGCTGCACCATTGAGAAATTGAATTTTAAATCGTTTTGTTGAGGTTACTTTAATTTCAAATAACTTACAGAACAGAACACTTTCATCTCTACTAAAACTCTCCTCTAAATTTCCTTACGTAACATTGCACTTTCAGAAAATTTTACTTTCGGCATGGCGGTAGGTCTACTCACTGATTCACTGCAGATTTAACGGTGACTGAGGATATTTCATTGAGATATTGATTGACGAGACTCGACACAAGTATGCTGCTGCTGCATTATCGAGATTAAAAGGCGGGCGGTACATTAAGTTTAGAGGGTGACAGTAATTTATAATTTTAATTCTTGACGCGATTTCTGACCATAGTGAAAATTAGTTTTTTTCATCCACCCGTAAAACAGAAGTACAGTTCTGTGAATAAATATCTTAATTTCTTCTCATCTGTACCTTGTGAATTTCCGGCACTATTAAGAAACTACCAGCTTTTTTCTCAACATATGGCCATATGACCGTAAATATTATCTAAATATGACCAAAACTAGGAAAATGGCCTGAATACGCTATGATATATATTTAAATACAATCAGAAACGTTGATCCGGTGTTTAATCCAGCATTTCAGCTCAAAAAGAAGGGAGGAAAAACCCTAGTGAGCAGTATTTGTAGCAGAGCTTAGAAAGTGATTGTGTTGTGTTGGACGTGGTCCCACCTTGTCCTGACGGAACACCAGCTTGCGTGCGGAGGCGCAGTCTGGTGGGTTCTGGAGGAACCGCAGGCGGCGCTGCACCAGGTCGCTGAGCTGGGCTGCCTCGTGGCGCCTCCACGCCTCGTGGCCGTCCTCCGCAGTCAGCTCCTCGAGATCCGACTGCAGCGACCTAGAACCACTCTACTATGAAGAAGAAACATCCCTTGCCCTGTGTCCGTATTAACGTTTATGCAAAACTTTTTACCAACTCCAAGCTATTTAAATGTTCTCACTGACAAATTTAAATCAATATTATAATAATCTAATGCAATATAATATTATAATTATAATAAAAGTGAGAAAGAAGAACAGGAAGGGACACTTGCTGAGAGGGGAGTGCTTCCTAAAGGCCACCACACACATACGGGAAACCCGCGGGATTGGGACGGAATGGTCCCGGCCTTGAGCGATCCCGGAACTTCTGTGGGCATTTCCTAGAGGCCGTGGCCGCACCCCAGTGACCCACTCGTGCGAACAAATCCTCACCGAAAAACTATTCTTATTTCCTCCGAGGCCGGGACGGTAGAATCAGAACCTCAGCGTGTGTGTCGTGCGTTCAGTAGGCCTTGAGGATTTCTCGCGAGTGCCTGCGTGTGTTTTGATTTTGTTTCTCTGTTTTGTTTGTACTGTTCCGTTTCGTGATGTTCCGTGTTTATAAAAATGGATGAAAGTCAGCCCTGTCTATGGGAAGTTAAGTGCCAGGCATACCACGACAGAAACAAACAAGAAGCTGCCTACCCCTAGCTGGCAGAAATACTGAACGAGAATTAGCCAAATGCAAAAAAAAGTATCTATACTAAAACAAAAAAATCAGCAACATTAAACCATCAGGAGTGTTGATGCCAAAGAACCTTAAAAAATAAGAAACCGGCTGCAAGAAGATCGCTTTGACGTTGTTGGCAAAACCGTTGCCATGAAATTATGTGGCCATCCGACCAATCAAATGCTAATAGCACAAAAATTAATTGACACCCTGTTGCAAGCCGAAATGGACTGTTTAGGAATGCCTTACAGTGAGCAACGGTTACCTACCTCCGGCCTGTAATATTCTTCAAGCAGCAGTTCTGGATTTTTTATCCAGGAACTTCATCTAATAGTCCCAGTCCACAACCTTTTCGAGCAACACCCGCAAGATCATTATAAACCACCAGCACATTTTGATAAATTACGTCAAAATAACGACACAGTAACAATTGTTCTATTAAATTATAATGCAAATGATGTCGTATGAGTTGAATTTGGATTTACACCATAATATGATCAACTATATTAATGACAACATGATTTTTAACAAATATTATTTTAATTCAATTATAATGTCATTTAAGCTTTATTTTATGTTGATGTATTTACGAATGCGAATAAATCAATTATATTAAATAATATCAGTGTGTCAAAGAGAAATCTTCGTATAATTTTTGCGAATAACTTTATAAATGGACACGCATGTTCCTGGTATGATGTAGCCAAGGACTTGAGGTGAAATTATTGTTGAAGACTTGAGATCCTCATAGCTTCTTCCCGTTGCCAATAACCACAGTGTAGCGGTAAGTCTTTCGTGGGGCTAGAATGCTTCGCGTATAACGGTGTCTTTCTTTGTAATAAATGGAGTGACTAACGATAACAGATGTAAGTAGGTTTCTTCGTCTATCCTCAAATAATAATGAAAAACTTTGGGAAAATATTTCAATTCCGAAAGACGATTTGTGTGAGAATGTCTTCCTCTTTTGAATAGCAACTCTTTGAATCATACACTTCTTCTGATGCGCTGTTTTGTGCGAGTTTTGTGCCGCGATTAACAAACTAACAGCAGCCAATGCGTGAACATTATCGGATGTTGCCATCGTGAAGCCAAGTCTGAGACTAAGAAACCCTTGACGATTTTAACGTCCCATATGTGTGTAGTGCGACATCCATGAAATCCCCGAAGGCTCTATTCTTGAGGCCAGGCTTCCACGTGTATGGGTACGTTAAAAGACACCTTGCAAGGACTAGGAGGGCAAGAGGAAGAAGGAGGTACAAGATTACAAACAACATCAAGGAAGATGGCAACTACATGGACAACAGAAGACAG
>JARYHS010009186.1:271867470-272083572 GCA_031002005.1 Vandiemenella viatica
TTTGTTACACTTGAAACACGTAATCTCCTTTAAGTATGGCACCTTTTTCTTGAAGGGTGTATCCTGCACTGTTTCTTTCGTGTTTCTTCTAGTTTCTCACCTTAGCGAGTAGGGCATTAATCACCTGTTTATCCAATTTGTCCTCCTTTTCAATTACCCTTATGCGTCTTCGCGCATGACAATTCTTCGTTATATGACCGGATTTTCCGCAGTTAGAGCAAGTACCTTCCCTGTTTTTCTCTGCTTTCGGGACCCTGAATGGATATCGCGATATCAGCTTCTCCTTCGCCGATGCTATCGCGCTCTCTTCGGTAGATGCAATTTCAACTGCCTCTGATAGGGTTATGGTTTCTCCCCTAGCTCTTACTATTGTTTTTATTCGGTCATCATACAACCCCTGGATGAAGACCGCCCTTCCTAACTTTAGCACAAGAGCTATACTACCCGCTAGCTCGCTTTCTGCCATGGCGTCTTTTATCGCCTCCCTGAACTGGTGTTGGAGGGCATCAATGCGCGAGCCCCATTGTGCTATACTTTCCCATGATTCCTGCCTGCTGGCAAACATTTCACATGCATAGAAGTCTAGCGTTCTCTTACACCCATAGTTTTCATCTAAAATCGCGCGAACTGCCGGCCAAGTGGTAGTCAAATCTCTTACGAGCAATTTACTACGGGCCGTGCCCACTGTACGAGCCTTGATAAATTTTAACAATATTTCGCGCTGTTCTGGCTCTATCAGCTCGTAAGCACTATCGCAGTTATCCAAAAACTCATTAAGTTGCGACTTATCACCATCGAAGGAATTAATTTAATCACTTCATTCAAACTGAGATAGTGCCTAGGTGATGACTGCGCATCCTGGCTACCTTAGGCTTCGTTAGGCATGCTGCTTTTTGCGCTCTCACCTGCTGAAAGTAACTATTGCGTGGGGACGGTATGTGGCGCCCTCCTGGCTGCCTCTGCCGGCTGCTACTGTGACCCATTGGCTGCTGGCTTCTGGCTGCGGCCGCCTGTTGATCACTTGGCTCGCCCCGTCGACCTCGGCTGCGTCACGGCTGCTGTCTACGACTCTTGTAGACCTGGCTCGCCTCCTCTGTGGATGCTGCTGACGGATGCGTTGCGGCTCCCCTCGCTGTCGAGTGGCCCCTCTCGTACTCGACCAATGGATACTCTTCTTTTTGCTCTCTTGGCCTACCTACTGTGCCACCTCCCTTGTTCTCTAAGCCGTCAGTGTGGCTATGACCTCGGGCTGAGTTCTACCAGAAATTTCTGAACACCTATTCCTCAAGTCTGTGGCCTTAAACTGCCGTTATACTGACCTTTGGCCAACCGTGGCTAACTTTTGGTCAAGCAGTATCTAACTGGGCTATCTCTGGCCGGCTTTTACTTCCGTGAGCGGTACGGAAGATGAGAGCTCAGAGGAGACTGTCTAAAGTTACCTTCTGAAGTCTGAAAACTAAGTGGAATTCGGGTTTTCAGACAAGTGAACTCGGAGTGGAATAACTGGTAGAAATAAAAACAAACACACACACAAGAATTACAAGAGACAAGTTTGCAGCTCACGAAGACGGACTTACATCTGTGAACCTAAGTTCCATCGATAAGGCTTGCTAAGAAAATCAAAGTCTAAGGGAGGCGCGAGTTCTGGATTCTAAGTTCCACTCCTACATGGCATACTATTGTAGAAAGTCGACCTACTGGCGGCAGAGACTAAGTCCAGTTCTGGCAACCGAGCCCCTGCCAGAGCCTAAGTTCTGCTTCCTCATGAAGCCTGAAGGCGAGAGTCGAAGTTCTGCTAGTTTAGCTGCCGTGCCCCACTCCGGACATCTTCCAACCCCTAACTAACTCTGTTGCTTGCTGGCCCTACTCTGGCTTCAGTGGCCAAGCAACCCCCTTATATATCGCTTGATTGCGTCCTTAATCTGCCTTCTAGAAGCTTCTGTAGCTTCTGTCACATACTCCCCCGGGTCACGTTGCAATACACCTATTCGGGCCCCCGGTGGCTGCTTCCCGGATAGCTCTATTGGTATCTTCCATGCCTAATGACGTTGTTGATCTGTTCGCAAGCGCTGTCTAAATCGTATTGCTGCAACACTCCGGCTTCTCCGGGCCGCGTATTTAAGTTTAACACGTATTATAATACGACTTTTTGCGTTCTTTAATGCATCTTGCTATCTCCATGAATACTTTTCGCGACAATCTGAATGAAAGGTGGAATCATTATTGATTCAACCATTTGCCTTCTCTGCCAAAGCTTCACAACTTCTGAATCCATTAATTTATTAATTTCTATTACTGCACACTATTTTATTTTTTAGCACCCCAAATAGTACTATAATATGAGACTTATAAACGTCATGGAGGTAGAAATAATTGTTGGGGGTTTAGGGAGGAAATAGAACAGTTACTAAAAGAATGTATCTTCTAAGGATTACACAAAAACAATAGTAATAGTTCTGAAGTTATAGTATTGACAAAAAAAAAATAATAACAAATTTGATCCTTAAATATATATATTTTTTACAATGATGCATGTATCATTTAGTAAAGAAATTTTTTAATTTTGTAGTAAATGTTTTGAAAATAATTTCTTTAAAAAATAGTTTTGCAAAATAACCTTTTTAAGTTTTACCCAAACATATATATACAAAAACATAAGGGCACGGGAGTAAGTCACACATGACAGATTATTTCATGGCATTTGTTGTTAATTTGTATTTACTGTTGTCATTATTCCTGCACTTCATTAATTGTTTTGCTTACATGGTAAAAAAAATATATATATCTGTGCATCTTAAGTCTTATTGTTATACAAATCAATCAGAAAATAACAGCATCAAGTGTCATTATTTTTAAATTCTAGCCCTCAATTGAATTTTTTATTCTTCTGCTATATTGTTGAGTTAAATATTGACAATTATTTCTCACCTCTTGTTTAAAAAAACCTCTTTCATGAACCTACACTTTTATTGTAACCTACTCTTCTATTCAGGCACTTTAGACCTAAATTCTTTAAGATTTTAAATATCTTGTCATATGTTAATGACCCATTTGCCCCTTCCTTTTCAAGTCTATAAATAGCAGATTTTTAATTATTTCTCTTGAAACAACCCTTTCACAATAATTGTAACATCGGAATTTCCACTCTTGTACTTTTAATATTTCCTAAACCCATATTGATTGCCATATTATGTATGTTATTATGGTTATTAATTTTGAAGCTTGTGGTGTTAATAATTATAGAATACAATCATTTTCATTTATGTCAACTTTCTTGAGAAGGGTGAAAATATTGCTTTTATCAACAACAAAAAATTCCAATCTTAGTAGTTTTTATGAAATGAGATTGAATGACTTAATTCCTATCTCATAGAGATTTTTAGAATGCTGAGGGAATCAGATGTATGCCTATTGTCTAATTGCCACTATTACAGTGGATTAACATTAGAAAGAATTCAAAGGGATAGTAAAAAGGGGATGAAGAATTATTTATTTCAAAACAAAAAATAAAAGAGTAAAGAACCTTCATGCTATAATAGGGAGGTGAGGAGGTTAAAGATTATGGTAAGAAGAACACACAACAGAGTTAAGAGACAGTAAGGCAGTAGGGAACACTTGGGGTGGCGGAATAAACAAAGAATTAATAGCTGCAAAGAAGGAAGCTAAAGATAGGTTTATGAAGAATATTGTCAGTGCAGAGGAACCACATAATGATGCATCTAGAAATTTCTATGACTGTTATAAAACTCTAGGGAAGGAATAGTATTCATACAAAAGTGCAAAGTAAGCAGTTTGATGCGACCATTGGGGATATGATTAAGGAATGGGAGGGTGAAATCAGAAAAAGAACTTGTCAGCACAATTAGAAATGAGCTGACTAAAAATTTGTAATTCATCCTGAGGATATTGTGAAGAAAATAAGAAAGCTACAAATTCATAAAGGGACTGGTGTGCTACAGATGTGAAGATATTGGGATGTGACATTGTGCGAGGATCATTCAATAAGTAATGCAACACCTTTTTTTTCTGAAACGGGTTGTTTTATTCAGCATTCAAATACACAATGTTATTTCCCAATCTTTTAGTTACACAACACTATTTTTCAACATAAATCTCCATTCAATGCTATGGTTTTACGCCACGTGGAAATTAGGGCCTGTACACCTGCACGGTACCATTCCACTGGTCGGTGCCGGAGCCAATGTCATACTGCATCAATAACTTCTTCATTATCTGGGTAGTGTGTCCTTCATTGAGCCAAACATGTGGAAATCTGACAGTGTGAGATAGGGGCTGTAGGATGGATGAGGAAGAACAGTCCACTGAAGTTTTGTGAGCTCCTCTCGGGTGAGGTCTTGCGTTGTGATGAAGAAGGAGAAGTTTGTTCTGATTTCTGTGCCTACGAACACGCTGAACTCGTTTCTTCAATTTTCGAAGAGTAGCACAATATACCTCAGAGTTGATCGTTTGACCATGGGGAAGGACATCAACCAGAATAACTCCTTCAGCGTCCCAGAAGACTGTAGCCATGACTTCACCGGCTTTAAACTTTTTCTCGGTAGAGGAGTAAGTGTGACACCACTCCATTGATTGCCATTTTGTTTTGGGTTCGAAGTGATGAACCCGAGTTTCATCGCCTGTAACAATGTTTGACAAGAAATTGTCACCCCCAGCCGAATGACGAGCAAGCAGTTCCGCACAGATGGTTCTCCTTTGTTCTTTATGGTCTTCAGTTAGACATCGAGGGACCCAGCGGGAACAAACCTTTGAATATCCCAACTGGTGAACAATTGTGACAGCACTACCAACAGAGATGTCAAGTTGATCAGTGAGTTGTTTGACGGTGATCCGTCGATTGTCTCGAATGAGAGTCTTCACACGCTCCGACATTGCAGGAGTCACAGCTGTACACGGCCGGCCAGCACGTGGTAGATCAGACAGTACTGCTAGACCTCGCGGCGATGATGACACACACTTTGCCCAACGACTCACCGTACTTATGTCCACTGCCACATCACCGTAGACATTCTGCAGGCGCCTATGAATATCTGAGATGCGCCGGTTTTCCGCCAAGAGAAAATCAATCACTGCCCGTTGTTTGGAACGAACATCAGTTACAGACGCCATTTTAACAGCTCCGTATAACGCTGTCACCTGTCAGAAGTCAATGAAACTATACAAGAAAAAGTGGGAATGTTTGAAAATGTTCCACAAATAATGTCTGATTTTTTCAAACAAAATTGGACGAGAAAAAAAGAATGTTGCATTACTTATTGATCGACCCTCCTATCTTATCTTAAAACATTATTTGAATTGAATTCTGGATACTTGCTGCTTACCAGATGACTGGAACAGTCTGTAGTAGTAACGGTACATACAGAAGGAATGACAAGTAGGGTAAAAAATTACAGGCCCATCAGTTTGACATCGGTGGTAGGTAAATTAATGGAGACATTGATATGCAACTACAAAGTCAGTGAGGAATGTAAGAGGTTTTCAAATCGACAACTTGGCTGAGGCAAGAGTACTTGTGGAAAATTCAGTGAAACTGGGAGCCACAGGGTAGCATATTGGGGCCATTGCTATTTATTATTTTAATGAATGATTGTGTAGATGGTTTACTATCACAAGTTAGGTTGTTTGCATATGACATAATGCTATACGACATTTGTTGAAAAAATAATAGGAATTTTCATTGTTTTGGAAAGTATTTTATTTATTTGTCTTCATCAATGTCATTCCCATCAAATATTATACATTGATGCTAGTGCTTCTTCCAATCCCCAAAACGCTTCTGGAACTTGGTCTTTGGGATAGTTTGGGCTCTTTCAGCGATGCACTTTTTATCTCATCTTTGCTTGTAAAATGAGTGCCCTTCAAGCTTCTCTTTATTTTTGGGAACAGAAAAATTACACAGGGGCATGTCTAGCGAATATGGAGGCTGGAGCCTCATTAAAGTGAATTTTTTCCCCAAAATTCATGAACAAGCAGCAATGTGTGAGTGGGTGCATTGTTGTGATACAAAAGCCATGAATTGTTTTGCCATAAATCTGGGTGTTTTCTTTGGACTGCTTCAGGCAAAAGGCGTTAAACTTGATCATTTGACCAGAGTTCATCGCCGTATTTTGTATTTCACCTACACAATCCAGGAGCGAATAAGCAAAGATTATATTGCGAAATATTGTAATGTGTGTTCTTTTTTTTTTTTTTGTCTGGTACTTATGCTTTCGATCTGTGGTAAGTGATGGGTCATTTTCCCTGCCTTTCCTTATTTTCACTTTAACCACTATCTGAAGTTTAACCTAAAAAAAAAAAAGAAATAAGTTGCAGAAATTAGGAACGCTCCAATGGACTGTTTTAATTAGTGCACAAACTGAGCTACTAAACATGATACAGCTAATGGGAAAACAATATGAATTATTGTTTGATAAAAACTGATAGCAGTTGACTTGAATTTTCAGGTACTGAAAGAAAATTCTTACACTTAATGCAGACTGTATCAATAATTTATGATGAGTACTAAACATAATTTCACTGTAAGACTTGTTAGATATTTAAGTAGATTTATTTAATATAGTTTCATTTAAATATGTTGTGTTTCTTTTGTTCCCTGGCAGGTTGCACCACTGTACTGCAGAACTTCGATCTCGCAAGTTTATGGATGATTCCTAATGAAGTTTTTGGTTATAATATTATGCCTATCTAGCTACACTGAATCATGCCTGTTTTGATTATTTCCTAGCATATGTTTGTTATTTCTGTAAATTCTAATTTAATTCTTATAATTTTGTATGATGGCTTTCTGTGTATGTGTATTTATAAAACTGCTGTAACTCAGATTGTATGTAATGAATTTTGTATTTGAAAATTATTCTATTGTTTTAAGATATTAATAATTATTCTCATGTGAATATCAATAAACTAAAATTTATTTCAAGATGGTATTCTGTTACATTAAAACCTGAATTCATTTTCACTTAACGTTTGAAATTATTTACATGTATGTGAATTCTTGCCAAGGAATAGACAAGCAAATTAGATAAGGAATGTGTATTTTTGCTGGAGAAACACATCTGTGTGACATTTTCTTCTCAGTTCTCAATTCACTAACATCATCATTATGATTCATTATCATCAATTTATGAAGAGATATTACATTATGAAGAGTTAACAAAAAAAGGCATAACACATGAAACAGATTTATTGCTGTGACCAGTAAGCATATTTTTACCATCTGAATGATAAAGGAGCCATTATGGATTCGCCCATTTGTCTACCTACCACTATCTCTTAGCTTCTGAACCCTGTAACTTCCAGTAATTTCCAGTTGCACACTACTTGAAATCTTACTAACATTAACACAATTATAAAATAAAATTTCAAAAAATTGCAGGTGCAAAAATAATCATGTATGTAGTGGAGGACTGAAGGAAACACTCTCTGTAGATCACCTTCTTGGGTATCAAAAGAAAACTGGCAAACTGCTCACTTTCAAAGTGTTTGACTTTTCCTTTTTATTTCACGATTGTGGAAACTTTTGGCGATGCCTTCATTTTTCCTATCTGTTTGCCTAATGAAGCCTTTTCAGTATTCACCTACATTTGTATGGACCTTTGCAACCTATCCATTAATTGATTGACACAATCAATAGTAAAACTTGTGTCACATTGTGTAAGAACCTGGAAGAAGTTACCTTAAGGGCCCTTGAGAAAATATTCACACCAAACAATTCCATTACAATTGAGAGAGACCACACATCTCTGTTCAATATTTAGATTTCCAAAACAAAATAGCCTACGAGGCCTTGTTCACTTTACAGTATTACTTTAGCCTCTTTTATCTTCTAAATCTGAGTATACTAATGACAGCATGCCTGACTGCATATCCAAAGGCATGATTGGGGCGTTTAGATTTGAAGTCACTAGTCAGATGCATTCAGTAAGAAAGTTTTTTTTCAGATGTGGCATTACTTTTCCCTTAAACCATATATGGGCAACCCCCGGCCCCAGGGCCGGATCCGGCCCTCCACCAACTTCAGTCCGGCCCGCGAGAGATTCAGAAATTTCAAATAATGCTTCAAACTCAAGTCTCCCATTAATTTTCATTTGATTTTTCTATCTGTTTTTGTTAATTTGCTTTTTGTATGTTTGATTATCCTATTGTAATCCTAGTAAATAAAAAATGTGTGAGTTTTTATCGCCTTTTTATTCACTACTATCTACTTCTTTCTTACTTACGGACCGTGACCTGATGAAGTCCGGCCCGCGACCTGATTAAGTCCCGAAATTACGCCCTCAGGTAATCAAAGGTTGCCCATACCTGCCTTAAACAGTCTGGAAAATTGTTGGTATTAAAAGATGTACAATGTTCCAAAAATTTTAGAGTAATGTGAGGATGGCATAACTGGATGACACATTTACTGTGCATTATTTGGATGCGAAAGCTTGGTCAAACTGCTCCTTGAGTATGATGGAGTAGTATGGGACCCACATTATGGGTATTAAATACATTAGTTGCAACTTGCAGGGAGCTCAAAGGAGGGCAGCTAGATTGAATGTATCCTACAGTAATTTACACAAACCAGTTACTGATAATATAAAGGAGGTAGATTGGGAGTTAGTGGTGGATGAATGTAAAACACATATATGGGTGGTAAGACATAAGTGAATGTTGACAGAAGAATTAGTAGTAGCACATGGAAGGGAAAAGATGACCGTAATCCTAGAACAGCGCATGATTTTGGGTACACGGGCCTCAAAGAAGAAATGCCTGAAAACTGGATTTTCTGGGAATGCCACATTATTTGTTTGCATTTCCAAGCTTTCAGCTGACATTCTGCAGCCATTGTCAGCGATACTATGAAGGCTGCAGCATGTCAGCCATCAGAAAATCCACTTAATATTAACAAATGTGGCTGCAGAATTGTAAGAAATTAACTTTTTTTGTTGCTGAAGAATGTCGTCTCAAACACTGGAAAGATTTTAAAGGGGAAATTCTTGGAATTCAAAGCAGTTGTGAAGGGAGGGAGACTGGTACCAGCACATGAGTTCCACTGCAAAAATAAATAATCATCATATTACAAAGAAGCACAAACAAATTTGTTGAGTTAAAAGTGCATGAAGCATTTGGCGTAAGACTGATAAAAATAAAAGGAAGGGAAAGCTGGTGCACCGCGCATGAAAAGACTTTTAACTTGGGCAATAAAAGAAGACAGAACCCAAATAAAAATGAATTTCATGGTACAAAGAGGCTGGAATCCTTTGGTTGGAATACGCAAACAGGTAACATGCTGTATCGGGAAAGATTTCTTTTATGAATTTTATCTACTGTGCAAATCTGCTGATAATATAAATGAAAGGGATTAAAATATATTAAAGTATATAAACATCTTCCAAGATTATAATTGATTTGATTTTGGGCAAGGAATTTGTTAAAAACTATACTTGCGATCTGAGTTTTGAGAAAATGTTGGAATAATCCATGTGAACAATTCCAGTATTTAAAACTATGACATCAGAATTAGTCTCTTATATATCAAATTGTACCATAAAATATTAGTTGTCATTCTGATCCATGGTGAATTATGAGCTAACCACACCATACTGTAAGCATCTTAGAATTTTTGTAAATTCTAGCCTCTCACCTTTAGGCATTAGGGGGAAAGCTTACTCTGTAGTAAAAGATAGTTTTCATTTCATGTATAGGTTATGGGAGTGAAGCTTTATGTAACATAAAGATACAGTAACCAAACACACTAAATAAACCCCTTTAGGAACAATAAAAGTATTTAAAAGTAAATAAAAGTCCTAAAGCAAACCTTCTATAATAGAAAGAAAACATTAGTTTGGGAGGAAATAGGTTAAATCCCCCAAGTTCAGTTTCAAATAATAGATTTTGCTATAGGTTAACTTCACAGTTTCTAAACCAATTTGAATGCAGTAAAGACTTTTAGTAGTTGCTAAATGCCGAATATAAACTTTGAATAATAATAAATAAACTTTAAATCAACTGAAAATTAAATAATCATCAGTAATCCAACTTTGTAATTATGAGCTTCTACCTGGGGAGCATTTTGTCATTTTTAAACCAATTTACGTGCAAGAAAGTGACTCAATATCTAATAAACCAACTAAATTAATTTTCTGTAATGATATTAACACCTTTTACTAACCTTAAATATGATAATCCAAAATAATCCAGTTCAGCACATAAGAAATTTCTAATATTTGGCATTTCACTGTTTTTTATACACTTTCGAACAGAATAAAGTAATTTTAATGAAGTAATAATACAATTAAAATATAAATTCACTAAAATTTCGTAGTTTCTGAACGTTTAAATAACTTAAATCAATTTTTTAATACTTCGTTGGATGCACTTCACTTTTGGCAATTTTTATCTCAAAATCCTAGAGAACATTCGAAATAAAAAGTAGATTTCCGGGAAGACCTAGAAATCTAATATCACATATAATAATTTCAAGTAATTCCACGTAATAGAGCCGATTTTATAGAGATCTTAAAATTTATTTTTCATTGTAGCCATGTGGGCAACTTAGAAATATTTTTCAACCGATCTAAAGTAGATACAGAGATAAGACAACTTTCAGAATAGGTAGTTTAATTCAGTGAATCTCTTGGTAATTTTAAATTTGTGGTAAAAGTAATAGAAATAAGGTTATAAAATTAAAACTGAAATTTCACTTTGGTTACGTCGTAGTTAAACTTTCCCTGCACCAATCTTAATAAAAATTACACCAATAAACTCAGGAATTTTAGTAAAACACGGTGATAATAACATTATTTGCATAAATTGTAGCTTTATTAAAATGACGAAATATAGAAGTTTCTCGAACAATAGTAATCCCCCAGGGTAGGAAAGTAGTTCACTCCTACGCTAAGATCTTTTAAACCAAACACTTAAAGTTAATCACTAAATATCCATTATTTCACAATTAAATAAGTATAAACACTGTCACATCTAAAGTTTTGCATAATTGGTTAGTTACTGAGATATTTCCGATCTAAATCGTTTAGGTGTTAGCAGAAAGTTGTATTTTGGCTCTGACGTCAGCGAGGTTATAAATCATAGGACGCGGTGGTGACGGCGTCTTTTCCGGGTTTGAACGTTGTACTAGTAAGATGTTATAAGCGTGTGCTCTGGTGAGGTTGGCAGCTCCGACTTTGAGTTGGTACTACCAGTTCGGCCATCATGGAATGTTGGCTTCTGGGGCGTGGCACTTGTTTTCTTAATAAGAACTTGTAATTTTCATCGGGGTGTTGGTCGGTCTTTACTTCTCTCCACAATCTGTAATTTTTGGATAGATTGTTCGATTTGCCTAAGCAACTTAAGAATGCTGTTTGAACTTTGAATTTCATTTTAAATAAACTTGAAGAATTTTTGGAAAAGTGAACTGTTTCATTTCTGTAGCTGCTATCATACCTTTCCAATATTTGGGGTCTTCAAATATTGTGGCGACCTGTAGCGTTCTAGTTGTATCCTGGCAACATGGTCAAACTAAATTAAAATATTCAGCAAGTTTTCATTGAACATTGAGGTGTGATCAAGAGTGTAAGTTAAGGCACTTAGGCGATACTATACCCCGGTGTCGGCCTATGTCCTTACAATACCTATTATTCCTACTTGAGAGGATTATAAAGTTATTCTTAAGACTGTTGCTTGCATATGGAACCCATATTATGTGTATCAAACACAGGTCCACAGTGAATGAACATTTAATGCTCTGGCCTCACCTTCTGGAGGATGCCAGTTTGAAGTATAGTTGCTGATAAGTTGACTGCTAATAGCTCAGTGACACACAGTATGGATTTTGTCAAAAAAGGCTTCCAAGAAAAATTTAACTCTATGTCTATAAAATTAGCTACTCCAGAAGAAATAAGAAAAATTATCAAATCCCTTAAGAGCAAATACTCAAGTGGTTATGATGGGATTTCCAGCAGATTAATTAAATTGTGCTCCACAGAATTAAGTAATATACTAAGTTATCTATTTAATATATCTTTACTTGAGGGTACTTTTCCAGAAAGGCTTAAGTATGCTGTAGTTAAACCACTTTATAAAAAGGGAGATAAGGCAGCCATATTGAATTACCGACCAATTTCATTACTAACAGCCTTCTCCAAAGTTTTTGAGAAAACAATGTACAATAGAGTTTATGAACATCTAAAAAATAATAATATTCTAACTAAATCACAATTTGGTTTTCAAAAGGGTCATTCAACAGAACAAGCTATATTTGCATTCACTGACAATATTTTAGAAGGAATAAATGATAAATTAATACCTGTGGGAATTTTTTGTGACTTATCTAAAGCATTTGACTGTGTAGATCATAAAATTCTGATACAGAAACTTAAGTATTATGGTATAGATGGCATTGTTAATAAATGGCATTGTTAATAAATGGCTTAGTTCTTACCTTCTAAATAGAAAACAGAAAGTGTCAATGGAGAATTTTAAGGCTGCCTTAAGAGGTCCACTGTTTTCTGAGTGGAAAATAATCAGGTGTGGAGTACCTCAGGGTTCTATATTGAGGCCACTATTGTTTTTAATATATATAAATGATCTACCCTGTGTTTCATCTAAAAACTCAAAATTTGTCCAATTTGCAGATGACACAAACATAGGAATTAAAAACACTCCAGATTTATCTACAGAATATATTTCAAATTATGCCTTTGAACTGATTAATAAATGGTTTACAGCTAATGGCTTGTCTTTAAACTTTGATAAAACTCAGTATATGCAATTCAGTACATCACACAGATTAACACCTGACATAGACATAAAATTTGCAGGCCAGTCCATTCAAGAGGTAGATAGTGTGAAATTTCTGGGTTTGTATATTGATCATAATTTAAATTGGAAAGTACATGTTTCTGACTTACTAAAGCGATTGGGAGCAGCCACATTTGAAATTCGTACAATTTCAGCTTTAGGTGATCTCCGTATGAGGCAGCTAGTTTATTTTGCTTATTTTCACTCCTTATATGGAATAATATTCTGGGGCAATTCTACCCATAGAGACAAAGTGTTCTGAGCCCAAAAGCGTGTAATAAGAATTATGTGTGGGGTTAGCAATAGAACTTCATGTAGAGAGCTGTTCAAGAAGTTAGGGATTTTAACATTAGCATCTGAGTATATATACACATTAATGTCCTTTGTAGTCACAAATTATACTTTGTTTGAAACAAATAGTAAAATACACAATTATGGCACTAGAAGTAAAAATGATCTTCACAAGACTTACAAGTCATTGTCATTTGTTCAAAAAGGGGTCCGATATTCAAGGATACATATGTTCAATATGCTCCCAACACATATTAAATGTCTAGTAGATGATAAGTATAAATTCAGGAAAAAATTTTTAATTGACAACTCCTTCTACTCTGTCGAAGAAATTATTTCTAAGGTATCTAAAAAATAACTGCCAGTATCTTGTGTAAATATAGTTCACATAATTAATTTACCATGTATGCTATGACTGTACATCTCCTGGTGTATGTATTTAGTTTGTTACGTAATTGTTTACGGTACCATATATGTTATGACTGTACATCTTGTGGTGTATGTATTATTTTGTTATGGAATTTTATTTTTGTACCATATATGCTATGACTGTACATCTTCTGGTGTATGTATTATTTTGTAATGGAAGTGTTTAATGTAGCATGTATACTATGACTGTACATCTAGTGGTGTACCGTACTTATTATTTTGTTATGCAACTGTTTATCTGTAAATTGACAACTTTCCACATCCCACAGAGCCAGTCTCTTATATTGGGATCAATGGAAAATGAATGTATTGTATTGAATCCGCATCTGGGCATCCAGCTTAGGATTTCCCGTGGTTTACCCTCATCACTCCAGGTGAATGCCAGAATGCTTCCTTCAAAAGGCCGTGGGCGAATTCCTTGTCCCCATCCTGCCTCTAATGACCTTGACAAGGTGTAAAGCCATAAAAAAAACGAGTTGGGGGGAAGGTGTCTAGGTGTGTGTGTGAAAGTTGCTGCATAATAGAATCAGTGACTGATATTAATACCTTGGTTTAATGGGTAATGCCACATTTTTATTTGTATTAAAGTAGTGCCTTCCCAACTCTCACTGAACCTCTCCCATAAATATGTTCTCAGTTCAGAAACCCTTACCTTGTTATAATTATACCTGTGATCTCCCTCATTCCTCATTACAGATTTTCTGAACCTCATGTCCATAAGCTCTGCCCATGATCACTTATTTCGTCAGCTTTGCTACTTGTGTCAATTCTCCCTCCTACACTGGGGAGTTTGCAAATCTCTGCTCCCACATGCTGCTAACTCCATTCTCCTTCCAGTTAACACCTGGCAAATTTAAATATCTGCCTAGTAGAACCACATTATTCCTAATTCTAAACTCTCAATGTGAAATCATCATCTCTGCAATGGTCTCATTTTGTTCATTCGAATTCCTATTTCAGTAAGCAGCTATCATTCTTATCTCTAACCTTGTATCTCCCAATACCCTAACCTCAGCAATTCGTTTGTCATCTGTGAATACACATGAATTGTAGTAATCATCACTAACCTGTATAAATACACCCTCAGTTCCACCCCTAATTCTACAATATATTCTATTACCTTAAGGAAAAACATCATTCTCAAGCATTCCTTTCTTCAACCAAGGCTCAACGCCTAACTATGGTTGATGTATCTCCAATAATTTAATCATAAAACTTTATTCAGAGGTTTAATTTTATTTTTATTGCGATGGTACCAATTCCCCTAAAGATCCATTTTTTCCATTTCCTGTACCCACCCGCTTTTGCCCTCTATAAATTTCAAATTTAAATTCCTTAAACGTTTTTGGTAAATTATTCATCATTTCTCTTGGTAACTTTTTCCGATCCCTCGCCCCCCCTTACCTGCAAAAGATAATATTCCACACCCTTGTGCCTGAAATCAGTGCCAACTTGTAGTCATGATCATCTCTTCTCTTCCATGTATTACTTTTCATTCTTACATCAATATCTTTCCATGCCTCATCAGCAATATACACCTCGAACACTCCCATGACTCTCTACACCCTCCTCCTGTCTTCCAATGAATCCCATTCCAGCTCTTTTATCATATTGGTTACTGATTGTGTTCTGCATTAATTTCCAGAGATAAATCTAACAGCCCTTTTTGCACCCTCTCCAACTCCTGTATTTGAAACCCAAAATCTGGATCCCATACTGCATCACCATATTTAAGCAATGGTCTGACCAGATTTTTGTAAACTCAATTCCCTTACTTCTCTCAAAGATCCCCTCATTACTCTCTCCAACAAGTGCAGAATTTTGGAAAACCTTTTCCTACTACCTGTCCATTGTCTCCTGCCCTGTTGAGCTTGGTATCAAATATTATGCCAAGATATTTACATTTCAAGTTTTCAACAAGCAATTATTTCCCCACATTATAATCCTATCAACCTTTAGTTTGGATAAAGGCAACAAAGAAACTGCCGCGAGGCACTGAAAATAAGATAGGATAGGGAAAATAAACAGTTACCCGTCCCTTACCACAGATGAAGGCAGGAGGGCGAGACACGTAAAAACACAAAAAACAAAAGAATTACACAATATTTCGACTTTTTAGTCTTCCTCATGTAGGAGGCGAGACATATGGCAGGGGGAAAGATGTGGTCACATCCGAGCCTGCCACATGAATGAAGCACAGGCGGAAAACGCGTGGTAGTGGAAGAATTGCCGGGAGGGGGGGGGGGGGGGGTTAGGGAATAGGCGTGACCAGCGATAAAAGTGAAACAAATGAATATAATGTCTGTGTAGCTTAGTTCAAAAAGTTATAATTGAGAATAAAGGGAGATAGAATAATTTAAAATATATATATATATATATACAAAAAATAATAAAATAAATAAATAAAGAGGAAAATATATATATATATATAAAATTATAAATAACTGTAAAATGAAATGAGAGTTAGCAAGTGACAGGTTCAACGTAGGTTTAGGCCAGGGGTGTGTCTGGTGTCAAGGATATGTTGATAGGCTAGTTCCCATCTGCGGAGTTCTGAAGGGGTGGTGGTATTGGAAAACTCTAATAGCTCTGACTGTGAAACAGGTGTTGAGGTTGTTTGAATTATGGAAGTTCGCATGAATTGCCACGGGATGGTCTGGGTTGGAAGTATAAACTGTTTGCCTGTGGCCATTCATTCTGTAGGAAAGTTGTTGAGTGGTGAGACCAATGTAAGAGGCAGTGCAGTGGATGCAGGTGAGTTGGTAAATAAGGTGAGTGGTAGCACATGTGGCATGTCCCAATTATGGGGAAAGATTCGCCTGTGACAGGATTAGAGTAAGTAGTGGTGGCAGGGTGCATGCTGCAAGTTTTACAGCGGGGTCTGTTACACGGGAAAGATCCCTGTGGAGGTCTAGGGGAGTCGGCAGGTAAATACTTGTGGACCAAGATGTTGTACAGATTGGGCGGTCTGCTGAAGCCCGTGCCATCACCCACAACCCTCGTTCTGCACCTCCTAAAGCTGACCGTGGTCCAAACACTTGTCACCCAGTTCTTCCTGGCCTGGAATCTGTCAACCAGATACTCCGCCGTGGGCATGATTTCTTACGTTCCTTCCCTGAAAATGCGTCTCCTCCTTCCCAAAATCCTACCCACTGCTCCCCGCACTTGCTTCAGCAGACCGCCAATCTGTTACAACATCTTGGTCCACAAGTATTTACCTGCCGACTCCCCTAGACCTCCACAGGGATCTTTCCCGTGTAACAGACCCCGCTGTAAAACTTGCAGCATGCACCCTGCCACCACTACTACTCTAATCCTGGCACAGGCCGAATCTTTCCCCATAATTGGACATGCCACATGTGCTACCACTACCTTATTACCAACATCACCTGCATCCACTGCACTGCCTCTTACAATGGTCTCACCACTCAACAACTTTCCTACAGATGAATGGCCACAGGCAAACAGTTTATACTTCCAACCCAGACCATCCCGTGGCAATTCAATGCGAACTTCCATAATTCAAACACCTCAACACCCTGTTTCACAGTCAGAGCTATTAGAGTTTTTCCAAATACACCACCCCTTCAGAACTCCCGCAGATGGGAACTAGCCTATCAACATATCCTTGACACCAGACACACCCTGGCCTAAACCTACGTTGAACCTGTCACTTGCTAACTCTCATTTCATTTTACAGTTATTTATAATTTATATATATATAGATATTCCTCTTTATTATTTATTAATTTTTGTATATATATATATATATATTTTAAAATTATTCTATCTCTTTATCTCAATTATAACTTTTTGAACTAAGCACAGACATTATATTCATTTGTTTCACTTTTCGCTGTCAACCTATTCCTACCCCCCCCCCCCCCTCCCGGCAATTCTTCCACTACCACGCGTTTTCCGCCTGTGCTTCATTCATGTGGCAGGCTCGGATGTGACCACATCTTTCCCCCTGCCATATGTCTCGCCTCCTACATGAGGAAGACTAAAAAGTCGAAATATTGTGTAATTCTTTTGTTTTTGTGTTTTTACGTGTCTCGCCCTCCTGCCTTCATCTGTGGTAAGTGACGGGTAACTGTTTATTTTCCCTATCCTATCTTATTTTCAACCTTTAGTTTTTTATGTGTGTATCTAATAAGCTGACTTTTCTTTGCATTTATCTTCATCCCATGTTTACCACACCAACTAGATATCCTGTCCAGATCACTCTGCAGCTGTTCACAGTCCTTTACCATTTTGATCCTTTTTATACAGCATTATGTCATCTGCTAACAATCTAATTTCTTATAGTAAACGATGAACACAATTATTCATTAGAATAATTAATAGCAATGGTCCCAATACGCTACCCTGTGGCACTCCCATTTTCACTTCTACTTTTTTGATACTGCATTTTAACAACTACTCAATAAATCACTTTCTCATCTATTCCAGGTGTTTTTACCGTATTAATCGCCATTTTATGGCTCACTCCATCAAAAGCTGTTGGAACATCTAGTAGTACACTGTAATTTTGGCCTCCCTTGTCTGTTTCATCTGAAATATCTTGCATACATACTACTAAATGAATATCCTTGCCTAAAGGCATATTGCCAATGCAAAACCACTTATGCTCCTAATGTAGGAGGTTGCAGGAAAGGAGGGGCGAAGATGAGTGTGTAGAGAAATTGCCACTGGAGCACGTGCTCCATTGCAATTAAATTAAATTAATTTCTGATGTGGTTGCATATCAATCTCTCTATTAATTTACCTACCGCTGATGTCAAACTGATTGGCATGTAATTCTCAACTCTATTTCTAACCCCTCCTTTATGTACCAGTACTACTATTGCACTTTTCCAGTCCTGTCATAAGCAGCAAGTATCCAGACTCGATTTAAATAATATTTCAAAACAAGGTACAATGTCACATATCGGTAGTAATATTATCAACACCAGCCCCTTTATGTTTTTTCAGCTTTCTTAGTTCCTTCGTGATACTTCCAGTATGAATTGCTATTTTTATTTTGTCTGGTCATTTCTAATTGTGTGGATAAGCCCATTCCCCGATTTACACCCACCCATTCCTCATCATTGTCTCTGGTGGTCTCACTAAACCAGTTATTTAAAATCAATACCTTTTTTAAATCTTCAGTAACTTCTTTTCCATCCTCATCTATAATTGTCTCAACACCCTCCCTTCCCCTAAGTTTTCTAAGATAGCAATAGAAATTTCTCGATGCATAAGCCTCAATTTCTTGTTTAGTTATTTCAAATATTTCCTATTCCTCGCAGTCTCTTAACTGTGTTATGTTCTATTCTTCATGAATTTATTTATCTTATCATAACTTTAGACATCTATCAAAAATTATGGATTTACTGTTTAAATATGATGTGTTCTTCTCTCACATTTTACTGAAAATTCATCACAAATTAACTTAAAAATGTAAGAAAGTTATGCAACTGTGAAATGCACTGCAAAAATAACATGAAAATTGTCGATACAGGGATCTTATCAAACTAACCTGTTTTGTTGTCTTATACACTCTGTGGTTAGATTGAAATGCAGTCTGGACCACAAAAAAATTCTAGCATCCAGCTTGGAAATGTTGTATTTATTTACAACAAACGTGATTGACTTCCTCTGTTGGACATAGTTGAAAGAAAGCAAAGACAAAATTTTTCTGTTTGTAAATTTCATGTGACTTTTTACAATGGAAAGAAGCTGAAATGCTAAGAACACACGATAACAGAGGGGAAATCTACGATAACCATAGTGCTGTAATTTGATGAAGGAATCTGTACAAATCAAAAATGAAAAATAATTTTTTTTGAACATCTCACGTTGTTCTCTGGATATTGTATCTCAGAACTAAGGTTTTTGGCGTGAAATGAGGCCTGAACCATGGAGTAGGGGAATATTATAGGGGCAGTGATTAGGTTGAATGTGGCCTGGATCAGAACAAAAATGGTATCATTGGCTCCAGCAAATATACCTATAGCTAATTTTTACATTCGATATTCCGAAACTATGCAAGGTATCAAACAATTTTTTCTTCACTTTTGATTTGTCAAGTTTCAATAAAATGCATCAAGACATTGTGGCACCACAGTTATAGTTGAAAATCCCAACAGAGTAATTAACAAAATTTCAAGGGATTTGTATTAATTTTGCAGTGCTCGCAGCATCTGATAACTGTGCAACAGACAGATTTCAGCTTCTTAAAATTGTGGTGACTTTTCCATAAAATATAAAATCATATTGAAGCAGTATATCAAAAAATTCCAAGAGGTTAGACCATTTTTAGATAGGTGTATAAAGTTGTGCATTTCCCCATTATTTATTATACTCCTACAATTTACTAATAAAAGCTTGATTTCTGGTTTTTGTATAAAGATAAGATTTGTTTTTCATGAATCTGAATAAACTGGAATTTCATAATATAATTCTGTTGCAGCTAGTAATTTCTGCCTATTACCATAAAAAAATTAATAAAATAAAAATTTGTGAACAGCTGCAGGAATGCATGGTAATCTGGATAAAATATCTAGCTGAGTAAGTCAACATGGATTGAAGCTATATATATTATTTTCTTAATCTGCTTAATGTCTCTCTAACAGCGAGGTCTTTTAGACGGGAAAGGAGGGGGGCACGGAATGGGAAGGAATTCAGCCATGGCCTTTTGAAGGAAGCATCCCGGCATTTGCCTGGAGTGATTTGGGGAAACCATGGAAAACCCAAATCTGGATGCCCGGGTGGGGATTCGAACCGCCGCCCTCCCGAATGCGAGGCTAGAATGGTAACCGTTACACCACCACGCTCGGTAGGATTGAAGATAAATGCAAAGAAGAGTCAGCTTATTAGGTACACAGATAAAAAACTAAAGGTTAATTAAGATTATAAGGTGGGGAAAGAATTGTTTGTTAAAGACACATTAGACAGGTTGCAGGAAAAGGTTTCAAAATCCTTCACTTGTTGGAGAGAGTGATGAGATTGCCAGAGAAGTAAGGCAATTGGTCTACAAAACTTTTGTTAGATCATTACTTGAATATGGTGGTGTAGTATGGAACCCACATTTTGAGTGTCAAATACAGGAGTTAGAGTAGGTGTAAAGAAGGGCTGCTAGATTTGTCTCTGGAAATTACTGCCGAATGCAATCAGTAACTGATATAACATAGGAACTGGGCTGGGATTCACTGGAAGACAGGAGGATGTGAAGAGTCGTGGAGTGTACAAAGCATATATGATGATGAGCCATGGACATATCATGGTAAGAATAAGGAGCTGTGCATGAGAGGGAAAAGATGACCTGACCACAAGATGGCACTTGATTTTCGGAACATGGGTGTGGGAAGATTCTCTTCCATAGCTAAGGGGATCAAGTGTCAGAATAAGTTACTAAAAGAAGTAATAAATTATTACTAAGAAAGATGAATGAATTTAGAGTTGAAATTTATAGTAGATAAATTATGTGGGCACAGGAAAGGGAAAAATTGGTGTGTAAGGAAATCACCACTGGAGCGTAATTAAATTTATAAGAATCCAAAGGGGCATAATTAAATATGTTTTGGGAGATTCTGTATGCATTTGAAGAGTTTGAATTTAGGGGCTGATGGATAACACACACATTAGCAGAAAAATAATTGTAACACTTTTTTAAAATTTAATTTAAAAGAATAAGGGTATTTAGTTTTCCCCCACCACTGATAGCGAAGGGACAAAATGAACTGATTTAATTCCACTCAGTGATACATGAATCTATTTTTGGGCATAGGGCTTAAGTGTTTTATATCAGGCTGCAGAAGTCGTGCTATTAGTTTTATTTACGTTACTTTTATGAATGACAGTGCCAATGTCATAATTTTGTGGAAAGTAGTTACAACTGCAAGGCTGTACCAAACGATCACTACGGCCTGCAACTCATCATATATTATCTCGTGTTACGACCAGAATATCGTAATGAGTGGTTTTCACAGCAGTCCATCCAACTGCATAGCACTCAATAACACCGGGTGTTCACGTTTACGGAGGAAGTGGGGACCTATATTGTCTCTGCTCAATAATCACATTCCTAATAATGGAGGAAGGAATAATATACCTTCCTCCATGTTCCTACTACTGGTCCAGAGACAATTTCTATCTTCCAGCGGTGCAAGATGTATAACAGAGATAATAAGTCACAAGTATTTAAATTCTATCAGAGACATTGAGACGGTATTAAGTCAAAGATTATGTAATCAAAGACTGTAACCAACAAAACCAAAGACCGTAAAGAAAACTGAGTCGGTTTAGCAATGAGGTGTGTGAGGAGATTGTCATTGGTGTTTATGAATAATCTGGTATCTTCAGTGATAACGAGATAAAATAACAGTAAAGAACCTTACAAGGATGCATGTATGATAAAAGCATGTGAAATAAGTATTATCAAATCAACGATTTAAAATGACAGACGATCATGGACTGGTTTTTAGTGACGAAGATGATGAATCTGATAATGGGGATCAACTACCCGAAATGCAAGGTGTTTTGAGTAAATGGACCAATTATATCCATGGATGGCAAAGTAGATTCATTGTTTTGAAAGATGGAACACTTTCCTATTACAAATCTGAACATGATACAGGTTTTGGATGTCGAGGTGCTATTAGTATATATAAAGCAACTGTGAAGGTTAGTTGTGCTTAGTGTCACATCTTGTGACAGACGAATTACTTGTAGTTTTATAACGTGTCTTCTAGTTTATCATCAGTCGGTTTTTTAAAACATATTATGGTGGGTTATTTTTGATATAATACTGGAAAAATATTGATATCTGATGGTGATATTTCCTGATACTAACAAATATTAAGGAAACTTTGTGTGTGCAGTTCCTCATGTGTGTAGAAAAGCTTTTTTTATAGGAAAATAACTGGCTGAAGCACAACATATTCCCACATTTCCTATTTAAGATAGCTTTAATCTTGTTCAAATTTATACACAGTTAGTGTGTTTGTTAAATTACTTGTTATGAATTTATTCATGTTTCATTTGTGAACTCATTTCTTGTCTCTAATACAGTGTATAACTATTACAGCCACATGAATTTGATGAGTGCCGTTTTGATGTATCCGTTAATGATTGTGTTTGGTACTTGAGAGCTGACACACCTGAGGAAAAGCAGCAATGGGTTGAAGTTCTGGAAGCACACAAGGTAATCGTGCAAATTCTTCTGTGCAAAAAACTACCATTGACAATTAATAACAAGGACTTGTTTTCTTATGATTCATTTCTTACTGTTCATTTTGTGTTGTGAAACATTGCTATGGGCAGTGTTTTGGCATAATTAATTGATTTAAAGGATAATTGGGATTACTGGACGTTGTGATTCCACTTGTGGGATTTGTGTTATAATATTGCAGTATTCAGTCGCTAAACGTTCTCGGAAGTAATTCTAGAGGTATCATGCTGGTCCAGGGTGTATTACAACTTAATTAATGCTTCAAAATACTATGTTATGAGATTGACTACCACATTATTAGTCCACATGAGCAATGTTGTAACGGAATTACGGTATCTGGCACACCTGAATAATTGATAAAAAGAATACACTGATTAAAATGTTGTTAATCATCTTGGCCTTAGCAATTTTACATGCATGCATGTATGTATCCAAAGTTTCTACCCTTATATTAAAGAATTCAGGATAATAATTCTTGGGTGTAGATATGATTCACTGTTTTGCAGACATGTGCTCATGGCTCGTGGTACACAAATGAATATAACCTGACATTAGCTCTTTTAGGCCAATAAACTAATAAGTATTTAGAATCTGTGGGATTACTGGAGATCACAATTCTGCCAGTGGTCAAATGCAAGACTCCAATAGAAATTCTTACCAAAGTACATTTAACGGTTTCATGCTGATCCAGGCTGTATTACAAGGTAAATTTTGCTTGACAATAATGGTCCGGCTCGATTAACAGAATTGCTACTTGAAAATAATATGTCTTGCGACTGAATATAGCAGTATTCCAACGATATTACTACCTACATGTTATTGTAGCAGAATCGCGATCTCCAGTAGACCCGCTACAAGAATACTTCAAGCTATTCTAAAGGTGAATATGTGACCAATCTTTAATTAGAAAGCCACATTAATGTGGCATGTTCTCAGCTAATACATACATCTGAAGAACACCAAGTACATTCAAGCACATGTCTTCGTGTGTTAATTACTCTATCAGTCATATGGTACTGCAACATGCATTCAGAAGTCTCCCACTACTGCTTGTCTTATTATTATTTAATGTATATTAACCTCCACTGCTCTTATGGACCAAGTTTGTTCTGAAATCTTTCATTACCCAACATTGTAGTGGCTGATTTCATTAGCCATCATTCTCATTGGGATATCTGATTGATAGTTTATGTAAGGAAAAGTTAATTTAATGGTTGACTGAATATTAAAATGCATATCACTTTCAACCCTGAACAAAGACAGTAGGAAAGCTGGGGTGGACTGCATCCAGATTACAAACAGAAAATTGTTAGTAAAATGAAAACTGTGGTATGTAAAATATACTAGTCAACTTGCTAAATACTGTTATCATCAGATTTAAGTGTAGAACATTTAGTTTTTTTGTTTTGATTAACAAATGAATAAAAATTCACATGATAAACACAGTTTATTTTCTGCTAGAGAGAGTAATCCATGGAATGAAAAACACGATGCAAATGAAAGTTTTTCATAAATTGCAACAATTGACATGTTTTTGTGGCTTTATGTAAATGTGTTTTTCAGTATTGATAAGATAAATGATGATTTCAGTTAAGTCACTGCTGCTTATTGTTAGTAGAATAAAAGGCCTTCTCTATTGTAATCATTTATACATCAGAAGGGATACACGGGATATGACAGAAGGTGCCCATGGGCTATTCTGAGAAATCGTTCCGGCATTTGCCTGGAGTGATCTTGTAAAACCATAGAAAACTCAGATCAGTATACCTGGAGTTTCTTGAAACCTAATTCTAAGTTTTCTTGCTTTATAAATCCTTCCTATTCCATTCGCTCATGGGGGAAAAAAGTGTAGAAAAAAATCACTTCTGGCTCAGATTTCTCTCTTTTTTTTCCCTATGGTTTATGACTGAAGGTCATTAGAGGCTGGAAAGGACTGGGAAGGAATTCGCCCATGGCCTTTTGAGTGAACCATTCGGGCATTCGCCTGGAGTGCTTTGGGGAAACCACAGTAAACTGAAATTTGGATGGCCAGATGGGGATTTTAACCTACATCCTCCCAAATGTGCAGCCAGACAGTTACCGCTCACTCACTATCCTCAGTATTTCTCTCTCTTATTTTGTCATCTTGATTATTCCTAGATATGAATGTTGCTGGTAATAAATTGTGTTTTCTGTCATCTTAAAGTAGGTCTGTTATGAGCTTTCAAACTAGCTTCTGATGAGAGCAATGCCTATGGTATTCAGATCTTCCAACCCAACTCCTTCGACATCATGCTTAAGCTTTCCCTTCAGCTACATGTACCTGTACCTGCCTCAATTCGGGTGGCTTCAATGGATCTATAAAACCTCTTTTGATGCAGAGCCCCATAGAAAGGAAAAACCAAAAAACAATATTTCAAGTGAGGTCACAGTAATGCTTTATAAGCAATAGATTTAACTATTGGTGTACATTTGTTTTAAATTACGACCTAGAAATTGGAGCATTTGATTTGTTTTCCCAATTATCTTCTCAACAAGTTCATTCCACAACAAATTATTCTGAATTGTTACATCTAGGTATTTAGCAGACTTTACTGTTATAAGGACAGTGCCGTTAATTGTATATTCAGAGCTAAATGGTGTCACCTTTTTTCTTATAAACGTGACTTGGCATTTTTTTAGCATTTAACTTCAGCTGCCAGTCTTCAAGCTAGGTGATTATTTTCACAGTGTCAGCTTGTAACAAAGTGCAGCTATCCTGGTTTTTTATTTTCTTTCCTCTGTGGTGGGTGTTTTTGTATACACCAATTTCCCTAAGACACAACAGACATTTCCGTATAAATGTTGGCAAATTATACTCCACATTCTAAGACGGAGCTTATAAGGGTTTAGAAAAAAAGAGGTCTGTTTAGGGCCACAGTTTTCTTTATCTTCAGGGGGTGGAGTGGAGTTATTATTTATGACCAAGTTTATAGATAGCTGGCCAACCATTCTTAATTAACAAAAATACAGAATTGCCTGAGATTTGTTTGTATGTTTTGTACATTGCGCTATCTTGGCCTGCATAAGATGCAAGTTTATTGATTGTGACTGATTCAAAAGGCCCACATGTTGAAATGTGAAGCCCAACTTAATAACTGCAAATCAGTGGACAGATTGTCTGAACAGGCATACCAATAACATTTATCCTTCAAAAAAGAAAGTGCTGTTGGCTGTGGCTGTATATATATATATATATATTGGAGTTGTCTTCTAAATTGCGTCTTAGTAACGTGAATGGAGCTTATTTTTTTAGTCACCCCCACGAGTTAATTTAAACAGAATGTAATTTGCTACATGAAACATGTGTGTTTCAGAACTGTATAGTGAATATTGATTCCAGGCTGAATCTGGTTATGGCAGCGAGAACAATTTGAAGCGACATGGCAGTGCCGTATCTTTGGCATCGAATACATTATCTACGACATCAGGATCAAGTTTCAAGAAAGGCAGAGGTATGTTTGTAAGATATTTTTTACCTAAGAAAGTCTTTTCCTCAATTTCAAATGTTATGATACAGTTTAATATATCTTAGTAACAGAACATTTAATTTCTAGGCTATTCTGATGAGTAATTTAAAAATGTTTTCATTTACTTTCCAACCTTCCGTTTAGCACTTATAATAGTATCATTAATTTTTGGTATATAAAATTCTTCTTTTCTTTCTTTTTTTCTTCAAGGGATTAATGGTATTCCCCCCTGTGTTTGGGGTCCTTAATAACTAGGCCGTCAGTTTAAACTGGAAGCAGAGTACTTGGGAAACTTGTGACTTTGTAAAGTAGATAGCAGGAGAGGAAAGAGTTGCAGCACTTAAACTTAGATATTTTCGGTAGCCAGGAGTTTGGCTTATTCACTTAATGCCACCCAGATTTATCAATTTAACTCTTAATTTTCCATATATATGTGCGTGTTTTGGTAGTCTGCAAGTTATTCCTTTCTGTCCACATTTAATTTTGCTCTCTTGAAACCTTTGGAAACTGTTAGGGAGCAAAAAGTTTGACTTGTTATCAGTGTCAGGGTTGAAGAGTCTCGTGCATATGCAGCATCAGGCCTTTAGGAACACACACAGAAAAAGGCAAAGAAAAAGGTTCTGGGATTGGGTAGTAGTGATGAGAGACACAGGCCCACTTCTGCAAGCTATCAAAGTCACAAATGTTTTTAAACTAAGTACAGAGGACGTGTGATCTGTAAGGAGGGCAGAGCAGTCATAACAGAGGGATGTAATACTTATCTAAATTCAGGTTTTAGTGTAGAGTGTGGCCTAAGGACGGTGGTGAAGGAGGCACAACATACTGGCATGGAACTGACGTATGTGCTGAGTCCCCTGGATGGCCACAGCTTTGAGATGGGTTAACGTGGAGGAGGAGGCACTGGTGCCTGTGAACATGATTGGTGAGGTTTTTACTGGGAATGGACCACAATAAAATATATTTGGAAAAGTAGGTATTGTATGACTTATCCTCTGTGGTAAGGGAACCCACTTCCAGTTACGATTGGTTTAGGGCTGAATTTTTTAGATTCGAGACTGATGGTGAGGATGTTTGGAGGAATAAATCATAAATAGATGTGTGTCTCTAATATATATGAGATAAAGTAGAACCACCACTTTCTATAGTTAAAGGATCGTGGGCTGCAATGACAATAAAGACTACACTTTTATAGACAATATTCTGATATTTTTGTGTTTGAGTAGTGTTTTTTGCTACCGTAGTCCTTCCTGTAACTGGTAATTGATGAAACTAATTTATCTTTCCTTTCCATATTAGTTGTAACTACTTTATTATTAATTTATTTAATTTTTTGTCACACCCCACTATCTCTGTTCTGGACCTGCCAGACAAAGATAGCCATCCGCAGGTTGACTGAAAATCTAACCAGATGCTTCATCTATTTTATGTGTAACAGCAAAGCCCAAAAATAATTTTTATTCTTTACTTCTTTCTTTTGACTTAAATAAATAATGTTGCGACAGGTGAAGTTTTAGAAACAATAACATGCCAATTTGTAACAAGGAGACTGAAGGGTAGCAACAAGAATATGCAAAAAGTAGTTAAGAGACTGCTTCTGTTTAACTAAGAGTATAATTAATAGAATAATAGAAACGATAATAGAATTTGGGAAGCGAAGCACACATGGTGATTTTATTAGAAGTAGTGTATTGATAGCAGGAGTGCTAAGAAATAAGGTTTACTCCAAGACCAATGTATTGTTCCACAGAAATAGATGAAGAGTTGGTGCAAAGATTACTAAACTTTGTTCGGAAAGAGAATCATGGGGGTGTATAAGACACTAGCACTTGCCTGCAGCTTCGCCTGCATGGCTCCAGGTGTGGAGACAGACTCAAAATACATCTGTTACAGTTCGACATTAATAGAGGAAAAACTGGAATTTAATAAAGTAAATTAAATATGATTTTAAATTTCAGTAATAAAAATAATTTCTTCCAGAAACACAATTTGTCTTTAGGCCGAAGAGAGGCAAAATTGAGATGATATTCAGAAAATGAAGCCGGTCTATATATATCTGTTTTTTACAGATCTCACAAAAGCCTTTGATCCTATTCATTGAGAAACCCTATGGAGTATTCTGTCCTTAGTTGGATGCCCTCCCAAATATATCCAAATAACTCAGCTACCCCACGACAGCGTGAATGCCGCTGTTCTTACTGGCAGTGGACAAGGGGAGCCCTTCCACATCACTGCAAGGGTTAAATAGGGTTTACAAATTACCATTAGGTGTAGATATCGTGTAAAGAACTGGTGGGAGGCTATTTAACTTCAAGACCAACGTAACCTCAACTTTAGCTGCTGAACTTTAATACACAGATGTTGACATGGCTACTTCTGAGGAGGAGTTACAAATTATTTAAATGTATTTACTCAAGCGTGCAAGAACATTAGCTTAGACCCTAACATTGCCAAGACACAGATCTTTTGCCAGCCTTCGCTATATTCTGACATAGTGACTCCATCTATCACAATCTACAGGAAGTGGAACATTTTCCTTACCTTGTAGCAGTACCTCAACAAATGCAAACATTGATGCAGAAATTCAGTACTGAATAAGATTTTACAGCTTTGGGCATCTCTCAAGAGAGTGTTTGACAAAAAAATGTGTGCTCGGACAAAGCTCTACATTTACAATACCATCGTGATAAAAACTCTACACCATGGTTGCGATACTTGGACTACCTACAGAAGACATTTAAACAGTCTGGAGAAGTACCACTAACACTGTCTGAGGAGAATACTTAGGATAAAATGCAAAGGCTGTCGAATAAATATAAGCATCCTTGAAGAAAAGGATACCACAAGCATTGAGGCTGTGATAATGAAGCACCAACTTCGAGGTTCTGTGTGTGTCATTTGAATGTCGAACACTCGTTTCCCAAAACAAATATTGTGTCCACAACTAAGAAATGGCCAACAAAATCAGAGAGGACAAATTAAACTACCTTAACAGTAACCTTAAGAAATATTCAATAAACACAAAACACTGGGAAGATGTAGCCTCTGATCAATCTGCACGGTGGCGAATGGTACATGAAAGAACATATATATCATTTTGAATGACAACATCAAAACTAGAATCTGACAGAAGAAATTATTTATTTCACATGTCCTGGACATAACATTACATGTTAAAACAAATGAAATTAACTGATTGATTGATTAATGAAGTCAAGCTTATAGACTAAAGTACACAAATTAAATGGAATGTGTAGACCAGAATTCTGCAATCCTGGTGGCCTTCTCATTTGCCCCCCCCCCCCCCCAAAGCAAAAAAGTCATCGACGGTGCAGTTTCAGGTAGGTTTCTGCGCACCAGGAGGCGTTGTGGGTCCTACAGCTCACCATGTTCACATAGTTCATTTGCAGCATTGTAAACCCATTTCTTGATGTTGGATCTGCATCAGGACACTTCAGTTTTCAGTCTGTTTAGAGCCTTCCATGTAGCATATGACTGATTACACCCCGCAGCCAGTGCCTCTTTAACATTCCTCCAATGTCCTTCAGGTAACAAATTGCGCCACAGTTCTACACAGCGAGCTCCAGGTGAAGATGTTATGGCTGTAGTTGTCTGTATGAATCTCTTTCTTGACTTTAGCCTTTGGGGTTGAGGTTCGAGTCCAAACAAGGCTCAGTTACCTGTTTCTTCTTCTCCATCTCTGCAGATTTTTTCTTCAAATGTCTGGTGCTATACCCATGATTTGATATAGTTTGCTGACAGGAGTTGGTTTCTGGCAACCTGTTACAATGAAACCAGTATAATTCATGGCTATATCAACACCTGCCTAGCATGTGCAGAGTTTTGCCAAACTGGTGCTGAATATTCTGCTGCATAGATCATGTCTTCTGTTTTTTGGGACAGGAAAGAAGTCTTGCTCTTCAAATTCTTGCCTTGAGGCCAAACCATTAATGCAGATGCCTATTGAGAAACCTTGAGGAAACTGCATAATGTAATTCAGAACAAAACATGGGTAACACGTCAATATGTCGGAACCCTCAAAAATTGTCCTGTTAGTCTGAAATTTGGCATATGCGTTTCTCAGGTGATAATATTTGACTAAAACTTTATAATTTAAGCTTTGAGTATGCGGAAATGAAATAAAATCACTGCATACATGTTATTATGCTAGAAATACATGTTATTTATTCCATGTGTTTCTTACTATTAATTTTTGGTCCATGCTGCATTTCAACCTAACCACAACTGCTAGTAGCAAAAAATTAAACTAACTTAATTGCTCTGTATCAATCATTGGTTACACTACAAACCATTTTTCATCCTGGAAGGTTGGCTGCTGTGCAATATATTTTATCACAAAATCCAATATGTCGGCTGGACTTGGAGAAATTATAAATTTTGCAGATTTTACACTTTTTAAGTGCCTGCAATTTCCATTTGAAAAGCAATTTCTATCCAACAATGCAGACCAGTGGCGTAGCTAGCGTGGGTGACACCCGGGGCGGATATCGATGGTGTCACCCCTTGAAAACTTAAATCCAAAATTGAGTATAATATATCATCTTGTAAGTGTAAAATATGATATTAATAAAACATAATTTAATAAAAATTTATTGTTATTTAAAAATAATAGTTAATAAAATTGTAAGATTAACAACATTTGAAAGATATACAAATAAAAATAAAAACAATTGCTTTCACAATCCCCTCTTTCTAGCTTTAACAGCTGCAAACCCGTAAATCACATTTTCAAAATTAAAAATTTTATTTACTTCATGTTCAATAATCAATATGGCAAGATTTTAGCCACGTGTTGATCACTGGTGATCGAAAGTGGTTTTAGATTAATTTTAACTCCTATGAAGATCGGGCCTCACTTGCCTGATACTGTTCCGCACCGTCACCGCACCGACACGTTTCTTACTATTGGCGCTCACTCGATCGAAGTTTGTCCAAAGGACACGGCATGTCGTCTGACACCCGGCCATCATTGAATTGGTTTAAGTTTTGACGGTGTGGACCAGTGTCGGTCTGCTGGATGTGGAGAAGCGCATAGAGAGAGTTCGGAAATTTCCCTTTCCTTACGACCAAATGTTGTTATCATGTTATTGTTGGTCTTAAAACAAGTGTCTTTTTTTCATCCATGTTCATAAGATGTTCTTAACATGTAGGAATTGTTCTAGCATCTTCGCATTAAAAAATCAAAACGTTGCCAGAGTTGAAGATCAATTTTAAGACCCACAAAAATTGGAGCCGAGATCTGCATTTGTAACGGGGACCTTCCACACCCGAATCGCACGCTGTAACCATACGCCAGACTAATCTAGAAGTACTGAAAAATATGTATTCAAACACATATAAGTTGATTCGTGTCTTTTGATAGCAAAAATAGATGGTATAGAAAAAAAGTATGTTCATTGTATCATGTTGGCAAACTTATTTTTCATTACACCTACATTCGGACTGGTGACTCAAATGATTGCGTGCGATTTGGATACTGAAGGTCCCGGTTCAAATCTCGGACTCGACTGTAATTTTTGCGGGCTTAAAAATTAACATTTACCTCTGGCAAAGAGTTTCTAGAACTTTGAGATAACAAGAAATTATTATATTTATTATACAAAATCTTAACGCCTAAATTAAAATTAAAATATGTTATAACCTCGTTCTTTACTAAAAATAAAAAAAAAATACTGAGTGAATCGAAAAGAACCTCAAGCAAAACAAACACGTCAAGTGCGAAGTGATTGACATTTCATTGCGATTGCGTTGAAATATGCGAGAATCTTTCATTCCGGTACAGTGTGATAATGATTTGTTAATACTGCGCTGGGATACTATTTTTGTACATAAAAGATCAACCAGATAGGTGATTACGTGAGTCAGATAAAAAAGTATTTTAATGTACTTTCGTACCAAAACTGTGCAAAATAAAGTACAGTATAATAAAGTAGGGTGTCAAACCTACCTGTCATCCCCAACACTGATTCCCTGTAACAATCACTTGCAAACGTTAAAGGAGACTAAAGACCGGGTAGGAACACGGCCGAGCTATAGAAAATTGTGGACGCGAGGGGGCGAGCTGCCAATCGGCCGACTGTAGTTGCGGTGACGGTACAGACCAGTATTGGCAAAGTAGAGCTCGACCTTTACACCTAGCAACTGATATACACACTGGCGCAAATTAAAATCCCAACACCCAGACGGTGTTGTGATAAATGAATGAAATTTGGCCCCAAGTATGCCCACATGATTTAAAATTGAAAGTTTTACATGTAATAATATGAGAATTACGGTGCTATCTATTATGTAAATTGCTATTTTTTTTATATTTTTTTAACGTACTAGTGGCGTACAGTGTGGTGTAACATGACACTTTGTTGTCCACGAGTTGTTGTTGGCTAAGTATGCTCAGGCGAAGAGTGACAACTCTCTACACCCAAATGTCTAACTGTGAGAGAGGTCGGAGAATTGACGTGTTTTAAAAAAGATGCATCATATCGTGAAATCTCCCAAAGGATTGGCCGTAGTGCATTGTCAGTATACAGACTTGTTACGCAGTGATAAAAGAAAGCTCTAATACTCCAGGTCTATACAGATGGATAACAGCACGTGAAGACCGCCAAATTGTGTGGGTGGCTGCTGCTGGTAAATGGTTGACTGCAGGCCAGATCCAAGCAGTCGTTAAAGAGAGAGTCACCCCCCTCCTCGGACGATTGAAAACCAATTGCTTGAAGCTGGAGTACACTCTCTGACCCCTATGCTGTGTGTCCCATTAATCTGATTTCATTGCCAGCATCATCTAACCTGGCGCAATGCAAAACACAAAAGTACAGGTGAATGGCGTACATTTGTGTTTAGAGACGAGTCTCGATTCTGTCTGTGGCAAAGTGGTGATTCACGACATGTTCGCAGGCGTATTGGAAAACGGCTTATCTGCTGTGATTTCAGAACATCACACAAGTGCAGTCGCCGGTGTCATTTTTTTGGCGGCAATCAGTTTCGAATGCATGACTGCGTCGGCTGTTGTTGATGGCACAATGACAGCCCACCACTATGTTGACGGGGTACTGCATCTTATTGTGATACACTTCATGTTCACCATTCAAATCGCATCTTACAACAAGATAATGTCCGTCCTCATATTGCGGCCATCGTTACACAAGCCTTGCAAGGAGTTTCGATCACAATTTGAACAGCACAGTCCCCAGATTTGTTCCCAATAAAGCATGTCTGGGATACAAGGAGTAGACACATTTGATCACATGGTGACCCAGCACAAACTGCGCAACAACTGACTGCAAAAGATATGCAGGCGTAAAGAGAAATACCCCAAGAAGACATTCAAAACACTTGTTGATTCAGTGTCGGCAAGGATCCACGAATGTATTGTGCTCAAGTTGGACGCATTTCTTACTGAAAACTGTATATAAAGGTAATAACTTAGCCTGATCCATTTCCATTTGTTATCCATTTCTTCTAGGCATAGCCCTGGATATATCTTCAAAGTTTCCTAAAATTCTACCATTCCTGTATGCATGTTGAGATTCTAATTTTTGCCAGTGTAACTATAGGGCGACCATAATATTTCGCTATAAAATTTAAAAAATCTAAAACTACCCAATCATTTGTTGTTGAAACGTTATCATAGGTTGTATTTAAATGACTTCGCAAGGGATATCGAGAGGAAAGTTAACAGAAGTGGCTTGATCCAAGTAGAAGCAAATCCAGACCCAGATAGGGTTCCATCGGTGCAAACCCAGAATCCGGGTCCCACAAGTCGAGAGACCCTGGGAGAGACCGAACAGTCAGAGAAGCAACTCCACATTAAGTTCCTTCATAAAAATAGAACAATAAATGCAATATAAAAACAACGCAATTTAAAAAAAAAACGGCTTAGGTAATATAAGAACATGCCTTTGCGATATCTGCCGTCTTTACATGAAGTACTTCACAAGTGAAGTATTTTACTATCCGCCTAAGATACACGTAGCTACAGACTTCTAAATATGACATTGTAGGTACTGAAGACCGTCTTCACGTGTAAATTTTACATTTCTAGCGCCGCTCTGTAGCATATAAATAAAAATGTAAACGGCTTGAATGTTCGTTTAGTTTGATCAGGAACAAAAATTCGACATCCTTGTAGATTTAAGGAATACACCTGTATTCGACAGAGAGGTTACCCATAATACAAATTTTCTTCTTCTCTAAATTTATTATGGAAAATTCATAGAGAATCATACGCTTATTTATTTCATATTCTCGATCAGCAGAAAGCATAGCAAACTTACATGAACCTAGAATTTAAGTGCTTACTAATGTTACGATTTCGTTAGCAAGATACGCGGTTCCGACTTTTTTTTATTTATTTATTTAAATGGCTTTCGGCCTTATCAGCCACACAGCCAAGTTCTTTGCGTTTTATGACAATTCACATTTCATTACTTTACAGTTCTATTTACATAGTTTAACAATTTACAGTTCATTTTCTCATTAATCCAGATTGGTGCCCTCATACAAACAGTAGTGCAAAAAAAAAAAAAGTCCCCAAAATCCATGTCGTCGAGGGTGACCTTGGTGCTTTTGGGGGGGGGGCTACAACCCCCTAGCCCCTCCCCCCCTGGATCCGCCACTGGTAGATTGGGTACAAAAATCCGGAGACTCGCTAACTAAAAGACTGAAATAATAATTATTGAAGAGAGAGACAAAATTAAGAATTCTTTTTATTTCCAGGTCTTAAAAATTGGAAATACAAAATAGTATTTTATATTGAAAGTAAGAAATGTCTTATACACCCTCAATTTCATCACTGCTGCTTCTGTGCCTACTCTTTTTTTTTTAAAGAAAAGGGACCATACATTTTCATTGATGACATTAATTTTAGCATATGCTCTGTAACAGGAAATGTTAAAAAGCCGTGGCAACGAGCGTGTCACCGAGCATAAAGAGTGCGCCGATAATTCTGTACTTCGGTATTTTAAGATCTATAAAATGTATTATCAAACAAAATATGAGCTTTATTTCACGTCAATTGTTGGTTCACACGAGCTATTGCAAAGAAAGGATTCACAATTATTGACAATTCTGTAAAACTAACACTATACCCTCAAAGTTTAACAAAACACGAATATAAGGAAAAATCAACAAATAATAAAAAAAAGTAGCAAAAATCCGTAGATATTTTAACAAAATCCGAAAATCCTAACTTTTAATAAAAATCCGTAGATCTACGGATAAATCCGTAGAATCGGCAGCTCTGAGTTACGGTTCCGATCGTTTTAAACACATGCTCTACAAAAACTGATTACCAACGACGGACTATACCATCAACGAACACTTGGACCCATTCGGATTGATTTGAAACCTGACAGTAGGCCTATTGCTAGTTTAATGCACAGTTTTTATTAGCATAAATTCGATCATGATACGATTTCATGTCGAATAGGTGCACTGTCGATAATAGGCAGGTACGCAGAGTGTAAATCGGATAAAGCGAAATGTAGTCAGTTTGTACATCACGAATCTGTCAGATAATAAATTCAAAAATTACTAGAAAAAACTTCAAAGCACTTGTAAATCTTAGCTTGAAAGCTAATGGAATTCTAAATAAGCAAAACAATTTTGAAACCCAGACTACGCGTATTCCGACATACGCTTGGTTTTCATTTCCAAAGGAAAATCTAACATTTTTTTCTAAATATTTTCGAGGATTTACAATTTAACTGTCTAATTACTATGATTTTAGCAATTATATATAAACCTTAATTTTAAAACTTCCTCTTTTTATACAAGAAAACTTACATTATATCCACCGCCGCTTCTAACAAACCAAACAACAGTGACGTACGGCAAGCACAACAATCAACGATTTCTTGTGATTATTGGAGCTACAGAGCGATACTCTCTTTGTTTAAGCGCACGGTATTGCCAACAATTATACTCTACTATAACGAATGAGCACAGCCCTCTGGATCGCATTTGAAAAAGCGCTAGATCAACCTAAAAACAAATATTCATAACAATAAAAGCAGACGTGTTTCGGCACGAAAGGATAAAAGAAGTTTATTATTATTTTTTTGTGTCACACTAATTTCGATTACTATTTTCGAAATGCGGGTGTCACCCCCAAACGGGTGACACCCGGGGCGGACCGCCCCCCCCTAGCTACGCCACTGATGCAGACTTTGAAACATGTGGAAAAAATATCAACAGCTATTAACATCGACCCACGTCTCGTGTGATTTCGTGTGATTTCACATACTTGAAGCTTACTTTACACACTTTTAGTCAAATACCACCTAAGGAACGTGTGTACCAAATTTCAGACCAATAGAACAATTTTTGTTGGTTCTGTCATATTAACGTGAAGCCCAAAATGTGGCACGCTGACCGACAGAGTTCTGTTGCTCCACAACATTGCTCGTCCTTACACAGCTCGTTGAACCGAAGACCTCGTCTCGAGCTTTGGCTGAGAACAGATCGCCCAACCTCCCTATTGTCCAAATTTCGATTCCTGTGATTTTCGTATCTTCCTGCACCTCAGGAACATCCCGGGCAGCAAACCTCTTGATGATGAAATGAGGACAGTGCAGGAGTGGCAGGAATCACAATGTGCCTCGTCTTGATAAATGCCTTAATATTAGTGGAAATTGTGTTGAGAAGTAATTGAAGTGTGGGGAATGCAGTGTAATAAAATGCCAATTGCAGTTTTTTAAAGCTGAGTTTGTATCAATATTCCAACTTGATTCTGTGCCAAATAACAGATTGGTGCTATCTGAACTATCCAGCCTAAATGAATTGCAAAAATGAGTTTTGGCATACCAGCAAACTGCATGTTCTAGATATTCCACCATATTCCCCTCAACAAGTTTGATGAGTGGACGGTGGTGCTTACAAGGGACACCTTTGACCTCAAACACTCGGAACAGCACGAAAACGTGTTTAGAATAACAGGCGATCATAAACAAAACAGTGGTGTGTGTCATTTCCATACAGAACTGCGCACTTGTCTGCTAGCGCCATTAAAGAGCCATGAAAAGAGCCTATTGTTGCGTGATTCCTGCCAAAGTGAAACAGATCGTACCCTACTAGATGCAACTTTTCCAAACAAAGATGTTATGCTGAAGATATTGCCACCAAAAACAACAAAATATTCCCAACCCCTTGATGTTTACTTCGTTCAGCAATATAAGCTCTATATCAGAAGGATTACTTATTTTGTAAGACTACAATGTGCCAAACCACAAGTGAAGATACATGATCATTATTTCATCATGAAACTTCACTCTGATTTACAATCAATTTGCTGCCCCTATGTATAAACCTATGTTGCAATATGCTTGGCAAAAGCCAGGTTATGACGTTTACATACCAACATCGTCATTTGAAAATGTGGCTTTTGATATTGGACTGTGTGAATTGAAAAGTGATATGGAATGTGATATTAGTGAGACATGCACATTGTTCTCTTCCACTTTGTTGTAACCACTTCATCAAAATCCCGCATCTGCACATTGAGGACTAGTATAAGTACTATCAGGTGTGTGGTACTGCTGTATATGCATGTTTTGCGCTATATTAAATACTTTAAGCAGAGAGTTTTTGGCATTGTTGATTGAAAATGAAATGATTCACTGACGTCATTGAATTACGTATAATTTCCTTCATATGTTATTGATATCTTGTTACTTTGTTTCTCTCTATTATAATGTTGCTTGAGGTAGAATGCAATGTTTTCCATGGAAATGACACATTTCACCGTTTTGTTTATGATCGCTTGTTATTGTAAGCATGGTTTTGTGCGGTTCTGTGCATAGGATAACTATGCAAAGAGGAGTCAGCTTATGAGGTACACAGATAAAAAGCTAAAGGTTGATTACAGTTATAAAGTGGGGAAGGAGCTACTTATTGAAGACTCGAAATGTAAATACCTTGGCATTACATTTGTTAGCAAACTTAACTGGACAGGTGGTAGGGAAAGGGTTCAAAATCCTTCACCTGTTGGAAAGAGTGATGAAGGGATGCACTAGAAAAGTAAGGGAAATGGGGTACAAAACTTTGGTCAGACCACTGCTGGAATATGGTGGCGTAGTTTGGGATCCACATTTTTGGTATCAAATACAGGAGTTGGAGAGGGTGTAGAGGAGGGCTGCCAGGTTTCTCTCTGGAAATTAACGCAGAACACAATTGGTAACTAATATGATAAAGGAGCTGGAGTGGGATTCATTGTAGGATAGAAGGGGGGTGAAGAGAGTCGTGGGAGTGTACAAGGCCTATACAGGTGATGAAGCATGAAAGATATTGGTGGGAAAATTGAGAGAGGTGCTTGGAAGGGTAAGGTTGACCATTACCACAAGCTGGCACTCGATTTCAGGCATAAGGGTGTGGGAAAATTTTCTTTCATAGGAAAGGGAGTGAGGGACTGGAATAAATTGCCAAGAAAAGTGATGAATAACTTACCAGAAACACTGAAAGAATTTAAAGCAAAAATTAGTAGAGGGCAAAAATAGGTTGGAAGGGGAGAGGGAGGGGGTTTAGGGAGACTGCCACCGGAGCAGGTGCTCCATCGCAATTTTATCAAATTATTATTATTCAAGGTCAAAAGTGTCCCTTGTTAGGCTTAGAATTCGGGAAGACCTGTCTAGCCACACAGATTTCGGGTTTCTGTGGTTTCTCAAAAAAAAAAGAAAAAAAAATCCTAGGTGAATGATAGGATGGTTCCTTCAAAATGCCATGTCCAAATTCCCTCCCATTCCTTACCCAAATCCTTTCCTTCCTCTAATGACCTCAATGAGGTATAAGACATGAGTAATAAATAAAATAAAAAATCTGGCCGTCCTTGGCAATGGAGAGAGGTATTACTTGTGTTGTAATGAATTATCATGGGGAGGATGACTTGCAAGGATAAAAATGGAGCCAAATTTTCTCTGAATCCAACAAGTATGCTGTTTGGCACATAATAATACTTAAGTCTATTTCATTAAAACTTACAGAGATTTAATTTTACTTTCTGAAACAATAATGTAAAGTAATAATGCATAAATCATATGCCTAATTGTTCCATAATGTTTATTTCTTAAGAAGTTGTTGTTTCCTGCTGTTTAGTGAAATATGAAAACTGTGCACTTAAAAAGTTGGTATGATTTTACTCTTTACAGGCTTGAAAGAAAAGGTTGCAGAAATAGAAACATTTAGAGATATCCTTTGCCAGCAGATTGACACACTACAAAAATATTTTGATGCCTGTGCAGAATCAACTCCAACAATAAAATTTGATAATGGTAAGTGGGTTAGTTTAGAACTGTTTGCAAAGTACTGGAATTAAACGGGGTGGGGGGGGGGGGATGTTTGTTATACTAGTTTATGGGAAAAAACAATCTGGACAATACCACACTTGATAATGGAAAAAATCATCTTTTTTCCAGTGGAGGTAAAATATTTTGTGGTAATTGCTGTGAACCTTTGTCTAGTCAGTAAAACACATCTTCCTGTGATATTTCATTAAGTTTGTTGCAAAAATGGTGAAGTTATGTGGCTGTGACATACGTATGGACAGACATGGTGAAATAGTAGCTTGCAGTAATGGTACAAAAGTTATTAAGGGTTCCATACAAAGACTGTGTATTGAATTAAATTCCCCTCCCCTTCAGAAGAAGGTAAAATCTTTTTAAAAAAATCAGAAGTAAGTTATTTTGAAATGGAATTTGTTATACCTTTTGAGAAATTAAACCAAACTCTCTAAACTTACAATTGGGGGGAATATTGTGGGACCTGGAATTTTTAAAAAAAAAATTCACTGTGTATAGTATCCAGACAATTAAATGATTTATTGATTGATGTATATAATATTTTGTTGAACAAACCTATCTGCTGGAGTATCAAATTTGTCAAAATCACAAACAATAACCTCCAGAGCGATTGCTATAATTTTCTTGTAAACTTTTCCAGGTTACATAACGCTCTTAATCTTGAAAGACTTTTAGGATCGCCCTACATGACAGCCAATAATTATTTTCACTTGTGGATTTTTTAAACTTTTTTGTCATTTCAAGGTCGGTAAGGGGTAAAGTTATACACAGTTAAAAAATTTAAGTTAAAAGTTTCAGAAGTTATGAGGGCGAAAGATTGACAGACGAACAATTGAGTAAATCCATTAGTGTTTTATTTTTCACAATGAAGGTGCAGAACCCTGGAAAGTGCAACTGAACATGAAACTTCATAAGTGTGATACATGCTCCAAATGATAACTTCATTGACATACTTGGTGGCATTGATACTGAATGTGAAGTGATATCACTATGAACTCTAGAGTGAGAAAGCTGTAAATCTTACATGCCAGAGTACAGTTTTATTCCATTGTGTGGAATTATGTATGGAAATGCAGACTTGAAATAATAGATAATGGCAGAAAAATGCCTTTACTGTGATGAAAACTTAAATATCAATTTCAAAATTTTATATAACAATTGAAATACAAACCAATAATGCTGATTAATGTTTCATTCTTTCCAGTTTAGGCAGAAATAATGATCTTACTAATTTGGGTTTAAGGTATTGGATATTAAATAAATAAATAAAAATGCTGCTCAGACTTTCACTTCCTGTTCAGTCTGTTTCCTTGGGAATGGTAGCAATAAATAGGAGTGATGCGACAGAAGTGTAGATATAATTACAGTAATAATGGGAAGGAAAATTGTTTAGGGCAAAAAACATACAAACTTGCTAGTGCTCACTTGAACAGAAACAGTTGGGTAGTATGCAAGTGAATCTGTACGGTGAGACTTGCAGGATAATGGGGTGATCTGGAATATTGCTTTCAGTTCCAGTAAGTGATGGATTTACTTCCCATGTCCTTTTTTTCTTTGAGTTATGAATGTAAAGTGGTGCTCAGGAATCTTTTTCAATCGTTATCATTCATACGACCAGATGATGTACTGTTGTTAGATAGTTACAGTTGGCGTTTGTTATAAGATTGATAACAACAGTACACTCGGAGGAAATGCTTTTGCTTCAGTGTAGACCCCCCAACATGGTACATTTGACATTTTACTGCCAGTTTCTCTGTGCATGTTTCAGAAAGTTGTGCAGTGTGGGTACTTGGTAAGATTGCGGTGTTTAACAGGGCAGTTGGCTGTAGCAGACTTCAAGGGGGAAGCCCTCACTTTCAAAGCAACAGCGGCAGGAGTGTTGGCAACGCTGCAGCACTGTGTGGAGCTGGTAGGACAGCGCGAGGAGGTTTGGAGGCGGAGAATGGAACGGGAGGTCGAGAAGAGGCGCAGAGCGGAGGAGCAGGCTCGGGTGGCAAACACGCGCCGGCTTATAGTGCACAGCAGTCCCGACTACGTGGTAAGCCAGCGTGTTGTCGTATACAGAAAAGTCAGAAGCTTTGAAATAAATCACTTTTTAACTTGAGTAATTTCCTTCCTTTTTTTCCCCTCCCTTTTTGTTTCAGCCGTCTATTAACTGCAATCGTGAACTTCATCTGAGTTTCCTTCCTCTGTCACCAATACTCCTTATTTATCTCACTCTGGCTTTTTATTTTGAGAATACCATCCTATTCCTGATGCATTTTTCTTTGGACAGATCCTTTACCTCCACAATTTTTGTACTGAACACTTTTCTCTCTTTGATGTATTCTGCCTTAATTTGACACCTTTTCAGATCCTTCTTTAACCCATGGAACTTTAGTCTTTCTGTTCTCCTGAAAGTTGAGGACCAGGCATGGCGGGTGAGCAGTTGACGCACTGGCCTCACATTTGGGAGGACACCGGTTCGAATCCCCGTCCGGACACCCAGATTTGGGTTTTCCACGGTTTCCCCAAATCACTCCAGTCTAATGCCGGGATGCTTCCTTCAAAAAGGCCATGGCCGAATTCCTTCCCGTTCCTTGCCTCATCCATTCCAGCCTCTAATGACCTCAACATTGATGAGCTGTAAAGCCAACACTATTTTCTTCACTTCTTCAACGTTTTCATCAGTTGTTGACGTGCTGAGGCGTCCAGAACGAAGTTCGTCATTGACATCTGCTCAGCCATCTTGGATGAGCTAGTACCACTTATAAACATTTTTTTTTTTTCACCATGTGCCACTATAAACATCTCAACGGTTTTTGAGCACTTAATCCCATTTTTTACACAAAACTTTATGCAAAATCTTTGATCCATTTTTTCGACAGCAGAAATTCACCAAACACACAAAACACTTCTAACAATTATGCCTCTCACAAAAAATGCAAAGAATCCTATATAGTTCAAACTGTGAATATATTTGCAGGAAGAGTGTGCCAAAATAAAAATAAAAAACAAATCGACTGTACAAATCCAGCGAAATTAAAAAAATTCACCTTACTTTTTGAACAAACATCATACTTGGTGTTTAATTCCATCAATATACTTTTGTCAATTACAAATTTTGACTTATATTCCTTCAGTGTTTTTTGTAGACTATTCTCCATTTCCCTTAGTAATTTATTCCAATTCCTGACACCCTTCTACAGAAATGAAATGTTTTGAAGTATATTTTGGGGTATTATGCATGGTGTAATTGGTGAGAGCAGTTAATTCAGCAGCTGTTGCCAATGTTTGAATATGTTAGCACCTAGCAGGAAAATGATGCATGTAACTTTTTATCTTTTTTGAAAGCACAATTATACTTTATGCCACTTTGTTGTCCAGGTGTCAGTTTTTAATTGGAAGATTTTGTCACAAATCAAAAGGAAACAAAAATTACCACTTTTGTAGCTGTGAGCAGCCTCATATGCTTCAGTGTGTCCTGAATCAGGATTTTGTTGGGAATACACATATTTCAATGAATGTCTCAGTTTAGGATTTTAATCAAGCCTTCAGTTATATGTATTTTTCTCCCTCTTTTTGTTTATCAATTACTTAAATAACCTCATATAACCGTAGCAAATATTGACTATCCAACATTGGATTCAATAAAGAATTAATACCATCTAACAGTCCTTTTATCAGTTGCGTTGGTAGCTGTAAACTGAATTCTCATGTTGGAAGAACGGTAATGTGTAATATGTAAAGGTGGTTGAAATATTTTTTTTTAAATCCAGAACTGTAAAGATAAATAGTGCATAGCTTTCATATGAATTTATTTTTATTCATAATTTTCAGGATGCTAATAAGCATGGTAGTTTAGGTTTATACCCTATCTGATTTCTTACAATAGCAGAATTTGAGGTTATGTATTTGAGATACTTAAAATTAACTGCTTAGTGGCAGCTTTTTAATAAAATCATGTTTTCACTAAAGATTTTTGAAGCATACCTTTTTAAATACAATTCTTAAATATTACTTTTCGTTACATGTAATGATCTTACCAAATTAACCAGATAAGTTGATAATGTGATATCAAAATGTTTCCAGTTTTCATTGCAGATTTGAGTCTGATGTATCAGATTCATCATATAATACACAAATGATATTCAAAACAGTCTGAATGTATGTGTCAAGAACCAACTGATCCTGAAACATCTGTTTTTCTTCTCATCCTTTCTTGTGTAGGTGGTTCAAAAGTCATTGCCTGATAAGGTCTTGTGTTATCAACATATGATGCCAGTACTACATTCTAACTAGTCTATAATGATTTGAATTGAACTTTTCTATAAATCCTTCATGTGCTTTATAAGTTTTATTATTGCACAAAATATGGCATGTGCTAATAATTGAAAGAAATGTATGTTTATTTTCTGTTACTTTGTACTGGGCATGTCGGGCACTGGATAACAGATTGCCCAAGTAATTTGTTCTTACCTCATGAATATAGTAAATACAAATAGGTATTGGTATAACTGCTTAGATTTTTTAAAATAATAATAATATTACTTTTTGTCTTAGGAAGGTCCACATAGTGCTCTGAATGATGAAGAATTTTACGACGCTGTTGAAACGGGTCTAGATAAAATGGAAGAGGAGGAACAATTTCGGGAACGCCTAAAAAACAAAACTCTGTCAAAGCCTCTTCTTTCAAAAGCTTCGTTACATCCATTGTGGCCAGAAGTAAGCTATAATTTTTGTTTCAGTTTTTTATTTTAGTTTTTAGAAGTGAGAAATGTATTTTGCCTCCACTTAAATACTCTCACTGAATGTTGGTTATTATTTTGTATCTTACTACAGTTTTGATTTAGGCATTTGATATTATTGTACGTTACTATTACTTAGAATAGAAATACAATGCAAATTCTCATAAAATTAGTTGACATTAAGCTTTAGTGACAGCTTGTTAAATGGTTTAACTTGGGATTCGGGTGGATGAGTGTTCTAATTCCCATCTGGCCATCCAGATTTTGATCGTCCATGGTTTCCAAAAATAACTCCAGGCAAATGCCAGAATTGTTCCCCTAAATAGCCATGACCAAATTCCTTCCTGTTTGCAACCATCCCATCCTCTCCTGTCCTGTGCCAACCTTTTCATCTCTACATATCCCCTACAACCCACGTCCTTAATTATCTGCTTCATATATTCCAATCTCTGTCTTCCTCTACAGTTCTTACCTTTGACTGTTCCCTCCACCAGCAAATTAACCAATCCAGCATGTCTCAAAATATGACCTACCAGTCTGTCTCTTCTTTCTGTGAGCTTCTTCCACAAACTTCTTTCCTCACCCATCATTTCCAAAACTCATCCATTTCTTACTTTGTCTGTCCACCTAATTTTCAGCATTCTTCTGTAGCACCACATTTCAAATGCTTCAATTTTCCTTCTTTCCGGTATTCCTAAAGTCCATGTTTCACTACCGTAAAGTGCTGTGCTCCGCACAGAGTTTTAAAAAGTTTTTTTCTAATTCCGAGATCAGTGTTTGAAACTAAAAGATTTATCTTTTTCATGAAGGCTCTTTTTGCTAGTGCTATTCTGTTTTTAACATCATTCCTGCTTCGGCCATCGGTTGTAATTAACAAAATTCACTTACTTCTCCAATTGCATTTGATCCTATTTTTATATTTAATGTACTAGTATTGGTATAATTTCTGCTACATTTCATCACTTTAGTCTTGCTTTGATTTATATTTAGGCCAAAATCTTCCTTCAGTATTTTGTTCATTCCATTCAGTAACTTCTCAATATCCTCGGCCCTCTCTGCTAACAAGACAATGTCGTCAGCAAATCGTAGCATACTGATTTTTTCTCCCTGAACACTTTTGCCACATTTTAATCTATATAACCAAAAAGAGATTTGAACTGTGTGGACCTAAGTGAGAGTCTGCTCAATGTGGTGAAGCCCTGGCATGATGCAACATGGTCTGAGACACTACCCTACATGCAAAATCTTTCCCATGCCATATCTTATTTATTCTTAGAAATAACTGAAGGTTTCCATTCATTGTGAGAAACCACATAACACAAACTCTGGTATGCAATGCGCTGTCATCACTTTATCATTTCAGTTTGCATACACTAATTTCTTTGCTACCATTGTTCATGTATCGGTATTGGCTTGTCACTAATTATTATTCCTAAAAATGAGGCACACCAAATAATTTTTACTAATAATGTATTGCTAGTTATAGCTAATATTAGTTTCCACAACACTGATATTCTCTACGCAAATTCTTATTTAACTTAGTACCTGGGTGACCAATCTTCGTTTGGCATCTTTCTATTTCTGTTCAATATGCAAGATTTTGAGGAAAGTTTGATTAAAGTTAAACATTTTCTTGAAAGCTTCGGAGGCATTTTGAAGTGTGCAGTTCTTTGCTCTTTTTTTTTTAAAAAAAAAAAAAAAAAAAACCTAACATCAGTAGGCTTACTGTTACATGAAACATCTATGAGATGAGGTTAGAGCCGTTTCCGAGATACCAAATACAAGAATTGCTTCCCCCCCCCCCCTGTAAAATTGTGTTTTAAACTTAAAAGCAAAACGTTATTACGTATGAAAATTCATCCAAATTGCTAGAGCCATTTCAGAGATCGTCTGGTTTACCAACTTAGAAATTGCTTTTAAAGAAAAATGCTATTATTACGTTGAATACAAATCTTGATGCTAATCAGGGATTAATTAATGGCGTAAGATTTGCGGTATTCACTTAAATGAGTACATCATCAGTGCTAAATTAATTTACTCCGATAAAACTGAGTTCATAGCTCGCATTAACCCCACATCTTCTGATCAACCATGTTTTTTCAAGTGATAAGAAAACAATTTCGAATAGAAGTAACCTTGTTATAAACATTAAAAGAAAACACATCAGACGCTTCAAAACGTAGGATTGTATTTATCAAAACCTGTTTTTTCGTATGGACACCCGTACGAGGCTTTATCACGAATTTGTAGATTCGTTAATATTTATTATGTTAAAGACGCATGCAGTCAAAAACCTGGTGATGATCACTAGAGACTGTATTACATGCAATTGCATGTTTGCATATGTATTTACACATTAAGCGCATTTTCACCGGTTATTGCATATCTTACCTTAAACTTAGTGAAGATGCATCTTTTCGCTATATTTATAATATTTTTCTGTAGTGTACCTAGTTAATAAATAAAATCTTACATTACAGCTGCCAAAACCTACTAGCAGCACGGTTCTCAGCAGCCGTGCATCTGTTTTGATAGATAATATTATTGTAATGGGAGATAAAGACAGACGATGCCATTCTGCACCGCGCTCGCATACTGCAGCACTCTTCCTACTAGACAAATTACACATGCTCACTCGCGGGCTCTTTTCCTGTTTAATTTTTATTTATTTCTAGAAAGTTTAATATATACCATGCCTCCCGAAAAAAGATCTTTTCGTGGATAATGACTACCCTGGAACATTTACCTATGACGGAAATGTTTTATACTGTCGAGTTTGTGAGAAAAATATTTCGTGCACAAAAAAGTTTCAAACAGACCAGTGTATCAAGACAAGTATTGGATGTGACATGCTTTGCTCACGGAGTACGACTCGCTGAAGAAGTACAATCCACTTTTGGGAATTTAAATAAATTGATTTCATCAACAAAGAAAGTGTTTCTTAAGCCACGTTCTCGTAATAATTCCTATAGAAAAAACCCTTGCCAAATGTGCCTTTGTAAAGGATTAGCCGTGGTTGTAGTGGTCTTTCACTTTGTGGGCGTTTTATGATATTATTACATTGAGCAACTATCAAGTGGGCGGATTACTATAGAATTATATTGAATGGTCAGTCTGACACCAGGCGAGTTTAGTGAAGCAGATTCGCCAACTGCATTAATTAGTAATCGATGAAGTTAACATTATTCTTAACAATAGATAAAACATGTACTTCTTACCTTAGGGACATATTACTCGCATCATATATATTATATCTGAAACAACTGGGTAACTTACTCTAATGACTGATAAATGATTTGGGGACACCAGAAGAGTGGATTGAATGAGAGTATTTATTCTTTAGATACCGAACATAATACATGCGTCCGCATTTCCAACTAAGTTATGATGGGAGGAATAACACGCGCAGTAGCTCCCAGATGTACCAATACGGTAATGACAATAATGGAACTAAGTCTCCTTCAGACGTGCGATACTGATTTAAGTATTACGTGATTGGAACCAAAGTTAACTGTTAAGATTATGATTGACCAATTAAAACCCAGCGCGAACACTATAAAACAATGATGCACGAAACTCAAGTTATAAGTTAACTATGAATTTAGGAATGTGTAATAATTCTGGAACTTAAAGACAGACGAGCTATATAACAGAATGGAATACTAATACTACAAGAAGACTAGAACAGACTAAGTCTAACTGCCATGCGGCAGCAGACCGACTCGCAACTATTACCTTGCTACATCGTGCCAGTTTCGTTGGTCAACTGAACTGCAGAGAGCGAGACAAGATGGCGTCTCCCTTTATATACTATCACGTTACTGACGCTAGCCAGGTCATTGCTCCGCGGCATGTGTATGGAATTCGCGACTCAGCAACTGAGGCCGCTACGGCTGAGCGCTAAGTGGAGCAGCTCTCTCGAATGTTCACGAATCAATCTTAAAACATTTATTCTCATACCCATAATAATATTTGGACCTTTACACCTTTACCTCTGGTACCAGTGGTAACTCGATGGACAACATGTGTTGAAGCTGTACTATTTTACAATGATCAACGCCGAGAAAGATTACATTCATTTATAACTTTTTTAATGTTTTGCAGCCAAACATGTAGTATTTAATGATAACAACTTTTTACAGTAAAAGTGATATTTATTACTAATCTTCAAAATAAAATACCTTTCATTAATAAATACTTGCATTTACTTATTTCCACATTATTATATTACTATTTGCATGGGTCAGATAATGTATAAAAATTATTTGCTTCAACATATAAGTTCCCTGCTGTAAGAAAGAACTTGACTAACATTAGCCGGTTACTGTTATCTGAAATGTCTACTAGATGGCTTTAGAGCCGTTTCTGAGATACCAAATACAAGAATTTTTTTTTTTTTTTGGTAAAATTTCGATTTTACAGGGAAGACACCTATTTAGGTAATCTTTAAAAACATAAAATTATCTAAATATGGAATTTAGAATCATTAGAGCCGTATTCAAGATAATTGTTTGTTTAAAGATATAAGTGTCTACATTAGTATGTCAGGGTGGCCACAGACCTGGAAAATATGGAATTATCAGGGAATTTAAAGCCACCTTGAAATATCATGGAAGTATCAGGGAATACAAGTAAATTTAAAAAATTATCAGGGAATTTTAATTGCAACAACCCAAAATTTAATAATTTATTTTAATATTGAACTTTTGCATTAAATAATTCAGCTTATATATTTTTGACATAAAATAGCCAACAAATACTGCATTTACACTAGCAACTTGCATCTCGTCTTGCGCCTCATCAAGATACGACAACGAGATGTTCGTGCGCGAGCGCTAACATGAACTCTCTCTGGAATTCAGCATTTGAAATTATATTTTTTAAAAAAAGGTGGATGACATCTAAATCATGTAAACTCAGAAGTTATATTTTTTACTGAATAAAACAGCAGTCGTAGAGGAGTAAGTATATAAAGATGTTTTTGTGTTTCACTAAACAGTTTTACAATTTCAAGCAAAGTGTGAAACAGGTGTTCCAAAAAAAATGAATTTTTGGAGAGTCTTCAAAGTCCTGTAGAATGTCACAAGCTGGTTTTGAAGTTCTTCTGAGAAAAATTGAACCTTTAATATCAAAACAAAAGCCTAGATTAAATATACCAATGCCAGCAAAAATGTGAATAGCGATAATTATACGGCTTTATAACTTTTTTATATTAATGATATAAGGTGAATTAAAGCAGGAACAAAATAATACGTAAGATCCTAAATAGGTAGGATTTATAAAGTTTTGTGTCATTCAGAGCTCTTTCAAATGCTGAATCGATGTGACAGTATAAACATTGTGCTTGTGCCTTTGACTTGCTCCAAATAAACCGCTGCCAAGGCGAGCGGCACAGGCAAGCAACCACACAAAGTGAACCAACACGATTGCATGGTTTATACAATCTCGTGTTCCTGCTATCTTGCGTAGAGTCGCGGAAACTTACGCGAAAGTGTTAACTCGGCAACAGAAGAAATTGAAAATGGAACAAACAAAGCTACAATAACTGAACCAGAAGATTTGAAAAGTGTAGCAAATTAAAAAAGGCATAAAAAAGCTAAGCTGTTGATTGAGTCAAGTTACTGATGAACCATTTAAAAATCTTCAATTATTTTATCCACCAAATATTGAAAGATTACTAATTTGTTCTAGTTCATATTAGTCATTTGATCTATCTTATTTTGGTGCTACTCATTTTTTATTATGCTTCATAAGATTACTAAATTAGTTATAAAATTTTCAAATAAACATTCTTAAACACGTTTATTTTTCTAATTTTTTTTTTAGTTTTATACCAGATTTAATTATTTAGAATCAAAATCTAATTTAAACTTTAAATATCTTAACCATGGAAATAAAGTTTCTAAATCAGGGAAAAATATGGCAAATTTCTCTGGAAATATCAGGGAATTTTTCAATCATTACCTTGTGGCCACCCTGTATGCGCTGTCACTTCCATATTTCATTCTCATTTCTCTTTTAATATATTGAATGTGCAGCAGTGTGCTGGCCTTTCACTTTCTGGCTTGTATTTGGGAGGACGTGGGGTCGAATACCTAGACATCCAGATTTGGGTTTTCCATTGTTTTCCCAAAACTCTCCAGATGAATGAGGGGATGCTTCCTTCGAAATGCCATGGCCAAATTCCTTCCCGTTTCTTGCCCTCCGTCCCTTCCCACCTCCTAATAATTACGACATCAGAGAGGTGTAAAGCCACAGCAAAAAGAAACCCAATTTAGGCATCTGGATTTGTGTCTAACAGACCAAAATATCAAGAATGTTCTTTCCTTCAAACCTTATGTGTAGGGGGTTATAATATGCTTCACAGGTATCCAGAATGGTATAGGCGGTGAACCTGGTTAGCTGGTAGCGATTTTGGTACACTTTCCTGGTATAGTATTATGGAGAGGCAATAGACGGAAGCTGACTGTAACGAGTGTTGATTGTTTGAAACTGCAACGAATATGTGGAATGACTCCCTCGATTGGGGCTCGCTCAATGGATTTCTTGTTGATGAGTGGACAGTGCTTCCTCAGTTGAGTGGGTTTGATGGACTGAAGCTTGTGGTGTAGTGGAGCGCAGTTTACTAGTAGTTGTTTTCTTTGTGGTACGGTAGGTATTAGCCGAGCTGAAAAATTGCTCCTTACTTCTGACAATGATCTGGCCATCATCACAATTTTCTCTTTTTTAAGTATCAAAATGGTGACTAAATGACTTAATATGGTAAGCTTTTGGTAGCTGTAAAATTAAATGATCTAATTTTATGTCTGGTCAACCTCTCCACATGTGGTGAAATATATTTTCCCCTGTAGTTTTAGATTGACTATAGCTTACACAGATTTTTTTTTGTGGTCACATGTTAAGATGTTAGTAATTTTCATTAACTTGCCTGATGACCAAAATACCAAGCTATCAACCAATGATTCAGATAAGAAAGATTGGTGAAGAGAGAACAGATAATTTACTGTTGTAACAATTTACAAAAGTTTAATTTAAGATCACAAACGTACACAAGGAGGAGAGATCAGATTCTCAGGAATGAAATGCGTTAGGTTATACATAATGAGCATTAGGAGGTAAATTTTCTTTAAAGTTTTTTATTTCTTGAAAAACATTGCAGGTTTATTTTTAATTTTGTTTATTTCTAGCTCCCTCAGCTGAACCAAGTCATCCCTATATTAGAAAGGAGTTTTCATTTTGTGGTAGTTGACATTTCCTTGTTCCACTAACAGCACTTGCCAAATGCTTATTAACCAGTCTCCGCTGGTGAGGAAAGAGTCCAGGGGGTTCTCGGTTCCAGACTAACGTGTCTCCGTGTGGTATGCTCAAGTTGTTGGTATTCACTTTGATAAATTGCATCAAACCCAGATACTGGGCGCAACCTCGATAACTCGGAAACCTTCGGAGAGTCCGACGGTGCCCGAGCTGTTGTTTACGCTGGTCTCTCCATGGCGCTGCTTGGCTAACCAGGAAACTTCAAATGAATATCCGCATTGGCTTTATTTAATTTTAATTTTGCACTAACATTGTTAAAAGGAAGTGTAAATTTAAAATAATTGAATTCGATTTTATTTGTATCTAAATTGTCTGTTCTGTAAGGAACTGTACAAAAATATGGGTAGAAATAAAAAGTTAGAATGTTTGTTTTAAATTAATGTTGTTATGACAACTAAATGCATAAATTTGTGTAAGGACCTTTTCTTAACATTTACAAGAACCACATCAGTGTATAACCTAATATATATATATATATATATATATATATATAGATTGTTTGGAAACAAAGGCGCTGAGAGCGGATATATTAGACATTGGGATAGGAGAAAAACCACCGCTTACCAAAGATGAGGGCTCCAGCGGCGTCAAAACACGAAAAAAAACACAAACATAATACAAATTTTCGAGCTTAGCTCTTCATCAGGTTGTAGGATGAGGTGGCTGCCCCGCGGAAGCTAGCAGCCAACTGAGGAGACCACACGGGGTGCACATGGTCGGCTGGTCGGGGTGGAGATGGAGGGGGGAGAAACAACATGGCGGGAGGCGGGGGTGGGGGTGGAAGGACCTAAGCCCGAAAATGATAATTAGACTGCACAGTGGAAACGCGGTTGCGGTCATAAGGTCACTGGCATAAAACAAACCAGGGAAAACGGGGGGGGGGGGGGGTGGAATCTACTGAAAACGATCTATAAGTGCCCCCATAAAAAATTTATTCCACACGCAAAATTATTGAAAATATTACACACGAAAAAATACTACACACGGAAAAAATATGATAATATAAAACACACGAGAGAAAAAAATTTATTGCAATAGATCTAAGTACAAAAAGAGAAAGCTCTGGTGAGCGATGGTTTTGTGGGAAATGATGGCAGGTAAGGGGCAAAGGTCGGAGGAGAGAGGAAAATTGGAGCTATCTTAAATTTAGTCCAGGTGGTTGTCTGGTCCCCACTTGGTACTGAAAGGCCAGTTCCCACCTTCTCAGTTCTGAGATGCTGCTTTTGTCTGGGAGTACTTTGATGGCGCGGACTGTGAAGCAGGTGTTGAAATTGTTGGTGTTATGAGTGGTGGCATGAAAAGAAACAGGGTGGTCAGGGTTCTCAGTCCAGACCGATTGTCTGTGTCCATTCATCCGGATGGCCAGTGGATTTGTGGTCAGACCTATGTAGGAGGCTGGGCAGTGGTTGCAGGTAAGTTGATAGATCAGGTGAGAAGTTACGCAGGTAGCCGATCCAGTGATATAGAAGCTTTCCCGTTACGGGTTGGTGAAGGTGGTCGAAGGCGGGTGCATCATGCAAAGTTTGCAACGGGGCCTGTTACACGGAAAGGATCCTTGGGGCTGTCTTGTGGGCTGAGGGGTTCCATGTTTATGGACCAAGAGTTGGTTCAAGTTGGGAGGTCTACTGAAACAGGTTCTGGGGGGCTGGGGAATGAAAACACTCCTACCACAAATCCACCAAAAACTTTATAATCTATGGAAGAGATCTGGTGTTCATTTTCTCGCTGCATATCTGAGTCATTGTGTCTTCCCTCCTATTACATGTTGTGGAAGAAGAAACCAAAAAAAGTTAAGGGTAAAGTAGTATTTTACCACGTGGAAAGGTATTTTTTTAACCACAGCTGTTCTGGTTAAATTAATATCTGTTTTGGTCCTGTTTCAATATAGGATCTCGGGCCACCTCGATGGACTATGGCCAATGGGTTTGTCCTAGTACTCAACCGCTGGCAGTATGGTAACCATAGCGACCTAACCCCAAAAGACGCGCCTCACTAACGTCCCGAGGCTTGAAGTTAGCAGGCTGCCATAGACGCAAGATCACCAAGCGTTCGTAAAAGACGGTCGGATAAATCGGATTTGCTTACGTGAATACCGTTATCTGAGGGGTTTAGCACTTCTGTGGAGCTTTTGCCAGACCTAGTAATGACACAGGGTTTGGAGTAAGGAAGTATATATACAAGTGCTCTCTTGGAGAGTAATGGTACATGAACAGGAGATTACTCGATAGATCCTCATAATAGATTATGTCCCGTTAGAATTGGATGGTATGCTTACGTTTGGTGTGGACAGAAGAGGCTTGTCGGTTCCTGGGCGTGACCCCCAGCTCGCTGGGCAGGTTCGTGAAGAGTCCCGACTCGTCTATTGGACTCGATCTCAAACTTACTCACTGACTCATTGAACGACTCCTGGCGTCGCGGGCACGACTCCTTTTGGTAATGAGCTGCAAGCATTGCGTAAAAATTGTAAAATGAATCACAGCCAACCTGTTGCAATATTCATTGAACAGGTTGGCTGTGATTCGTTTTACAATTGAAGAAATACCTTTGCTGTTGATGCTGCCATGCTCAAGATTTTGAAGGTTGCGTAAAAAGGTTGGCACGGCTGCCAACTTAACCTAAGATGCCTTTGCGTGCACCCTCTATCTGATGAAGCGCCCTGACTGTATAAAGAACGGTTACTCGGTCTGACCCATACTTGGTATTAATTCTAATATTAGAAAATGGCTTTGCCACAACAGTGTGCGCTTTAAAAATTTCGGTAATCGTGCATGCTTCCCATGTAATGGGCTTTATTCTAGTCTTGTGGTTCATTATACCTATACAGTTTTATTTTGCTTAAGTTGAGATTTCTGAATAAATGTTTGTTGTTGGTTACAGATAGACAGGGTGACCACAGAGCAGCTCCACTACGCACGCCTCGGTGTTGGGGAGGGTGGATGGCAGCTGTTTGCCGAAGATGGGGAAATGAAAATGTATAAACGGGAAGAAGAAGTGGATGGCTTGGTAGTTGACCCCCTGAAAGCTTGCCATGTTGTGAAGGGAGTTACTGGCCATGAAATGTGCCATTACTTCTACTCCCCAGATTACAGAATGGATTGGGAAAGTTAGTAATGATTATATTATCCAGTAGGTAGCCGCATATTCTATCTATTAGGACATAATATTACAAGGCAAAGTAACTGCAGAATTAAAGCTTTTGATATTTTTATTTATTTATTGCAACTTACAAGCTATTTCTTGTGTAATTATTTAGTACCTGTTACTTAAATAAATGATATGGTCAGAAATTCAATTTTGAGTCAGTAACATGTGCAAATTTGATGTGTCCAATTTTTTTCCATCTACAAACTAGGGGCCTGCAAGAGAAAGGCAATATAGTGACCAAAATAGAGTTTTGTTTCCCTTTGAGTACACTAAAAAAAAAAAGGTATTATAGTGGATCTTAGATGCTTTCGGAGTTGTGGCTTTATACAATATTTGTGACTTCACAAGGGGTTTTTGCCCCAAATTTCAGTGAATACCAGTTATCGTGTGCCCTTACCGTGAATTCAGACAAAATTTCTTTGACAACCGTTTCTCATTTGATGTCACTTTGTGCCAAAAAATATATAAAGATTTACATTTACGTAAGGTTTTTACTCACATTACTCCAAATACTCCTCTGCATGATTGAATGTACCAAAAACAAAATAGCTGAAAGTATTAATTAAAATTGTAATTTAGTAAAATATACTTATTGGTTTGTACACTTGCAGAAAATATTGTATTAAATGGTTCACTCATTGATGATATGACCTCTTGTGAACACCCCCCTCCCTTTCCCGTGTAGCACGTAGCTTTTTACCCTGTTAATTCCAGAAGACAGTTCATATTGTTTTTCTTGTCAGACTATCGTAAATTACATATGGAGATAATTAAATGACAGATATAAATATACACTTACTATTGTGTGTTCTGTACCTCATTTTAACTGTGAAAAATAATATGAATTAAAAGCTATGTGGCCTGGCTTGCAACCCCCCCCCCCCCTCTTACCTCCACACACACACACACACACACACAAACACACACTTAGCCCAGTGTAGCTTTCCCAATCCCTCTCCCCTCCCCCTCCCCCTTCCCAGACCGAGCAATGTAGTTTATGCACACTCCCTTACTGAATGATATAGGCAGTGATTCTTTCTCTTTAGTTTTAAGCCTGTAAATAAGGTATTTAAAAAAAAAAAAAAATCATTTTGTTATTTTATTTTTTGTGTATAAAATTGTTATGTTTCAATGTTATTATAATCTTTGTCAGTCTTGTCATAGTACTGCATTTATGCAACAGGGTTATGATGTAAAAATTTTCACATTAATTCTCAGCTCTACTGATGGTCCAACCACAAACTCTTTAAAGTAAAGCATTTGGTTCTAAAATATTGTTGTCTAGGATGAGTTTTTCAGCAATTGAAGTGGTTTATTTTTGTCACACAGCCACTATTGAGCAGATGACAGTCCTGGAGAAAATAGCTGAGGACGCGTTAGTCTTCCTGCAGGTTCACAAACGAATATGGCCTGCATCACAAAGAGACTCCCTCTTTTGGTCTCACATACGGAAAGTACCTGACATACAGGACCAAGATAGTCAAGACATATGGATAGTATGTAACCACTCCACTGAAAATCCAGATTTTCCGGTTAGTAAAGCATATCATTTAATCTCACATTCAACGAATGGCATTAATGAAAATGGAATGGCCTTAACACGTTGACTGCATATTAAGCAGACCTGACTGATACGCTGCTAGTGATGTGCAGCAGAAGTGGAAGTGAGGAATAGCATATAAAACTTTACTGCTATGTTTGGTGTGTGTGTGTGTGTGTGTGTGTGTGTGTGTGTGTGTGTGTGTATTGGAAGTGAAAATCATAGGCCGAATGGTGTTTGTAAGCTTGAACCAAAATGATTCAGAATACATCAATAAAATTAACTGATTAACAAATATTTCTTATGTACTCGTCAAATGAGGATTTTTGCAAATTTGATGAGTATAATCCAACCAACTGTTGGACTGTTGTGGCAATTTAAATTTCTCATGTTTTTAATTTCCAGACCAATACTAGCAAGCAATAGTAGATAGCAACGTGCAGTCAGCGTGTTATGGCAGTGTGAAATGATGAACAGGGAAAGCAAACCTGTCGCTAAAGTTGGAAGCAGAACGGCTGCCACAACACGCACGATTAACACACTATTTTGGATAACACCATAGCCACGCGAAAGGGAAATGACGCACGATGTAACACTGGCAGGTCTGCGTCTGCTCGGCACTGGATCGTGCGAGAGCACCGGCTGCACATGTCTGGTTACTTGTCACATGATAAAGATTCAAATGTGCATACCTGTCAACTTTCCTGTGAAGCGTAATCTTCACGGGCTCGCAGCTGCATGATGTCGAAAAATGAGCTTTTACGGCGAGCTCTGCCTCCATTCTCGGGTCCCGTACGTGTACTGCGACAACCGGAACTACTCGACTCGTCCCGTACGTCGCTGTGCTCGTGTAGCATCATTTGTATCACATACCACTGATTGCAGCTTTCTCTCCCGTCCACCACAATGGAATACGGTTCGCTATCTCACATGCCAGCTGGGCCACTCTGCGGCTCGCCGACTTCCCAGTGAATTGAATAGGAAGAGGGCTAGCAGGAAGTGTCCCGGTGGATGCGGTAGTGGAGGACATTCCTCACGGCAGAGGTGGTAGTGTCGCAGCCAGCAGGCTCGACGGAGGGGAGTACAGAGTACCTGATGCAGCGTCGGGGACCGTCGGCACGGTTCTGGTTGTTGCAGTGTATTCACGGGACACGAGGACGACTTTATGGAGCACACGGTAGAAAGCTCGTCTTTATACGTCGTAGTGCAATGATGAACTTTTGAGAATTACATTCGCGGTGAGATATAAAGAAAGCCTTATTTCTCACAACTGTCACATTGCTAATGAGTTATCCAAAATGTTTTGCAGTTTTTTCATTGTATTTTTAATAAACTTCCAACTTTAGATTTACTTTCCTTATTCTTGTTTGTTTCCTTCCTTGGCATGATTGACAGATTTTTGCTGTGTTATCTTGTGTTTAATTACATGACAGAAAAACCTTTGGTTTTACACTCATAAATATGTTGATCATTTACTCATTTGTTGGATGATTATATTTTTAAATTTATAAATGAAATTTTGGTCTAATATACCTGTTAGTGAAGACTTGTGTTTGTCAAAACTGGCAATTTTATTTCCTTTAATCTGTCTGTTCCTATTCACTCCTTGATTTTTAAATTTTACTGTTTTTTTAAGTAAGTCATAATATACCATTAAATTTCCCCTTACTGTGGCATACACCAGCATTTTTAATCTGTTTTAAAATAATTTTTCTTTCCATGATGTTAAAATTGTTAGTAGCGAGTCTAAAATTTCAAAATGAATTAGATACTTGTAGGTTACTAATACTTAATAATAGTTGTGATATAAATTAATAAAATTTGGAGGGAGGAATAAAGTATTATTAAACACAGATTGCGGCAGGTAGACGTCGACACATGAAAACTGTACAGACGCACACAAAACATTGCAGGAATCTGAGGGCAATTTGCCTGTAACTATTCATCCTGGTTGGTAGTTATACCAGTGGCATGTTCTACAGCGAGGATGGTCTCTCTTGGTGTAACTGGTGAAGGCAATAGTGGCTGCGTTCATGTTGAAGGCCTTACAGCTCGGTATGTTGCAAAGGAAGGATGCAGGGATTTTTCTGGTACTTACAGTGACTGGCATTTGGGTGTCTACTGATGCAAGTTCTGGGGAAGGTGGGGAGGATCTTGAAAGGCAAATAGTTTGCGATATCAAAATATTCCTTCCTTTGAAGTTACTGGCCTGCTGGTACCAGGCATCCACCAGAAGATCTTTCTTCCCTTGGCCCCCCCTCCCCCCACTCCTCCCACCTGTTTGCTCCTGTTTTTCCACTGTTTCTTTCATTGTTTGCAGGAAATGGTTCTAGTTATTAATAGTATATATAATCAAATAAATAATATTTTTTTTTTAATTTAAAGTTTGTTCAATTTTTAGGTTTCTTTCCCTATCCTTCCTAGGAATTAAATTAGGATAGGGAAATGAGCCACTACTTACCTTTGGATGATGGATGTGGGGAGAACATTATGGGAGGTCAGTGATGTGGGAGACTGCCTCACAGAGAAACTGTTGGCCAGGAAAATGGTGGGAGTAAATTGCTGTGAGGCAGTCTCACACATCACAATAGTAAAATAATTCGTGTTAGAATCAATAAAGTGCTTAATTTCCTTGATGTTATATCCTGTCACTGCACTGGTGGGAAAAGTATTTCTGCATTTTTAAGAGTTTGAAGTTGTTTGCACATTATTCAAAAAAATCATGCAGGAACTGTGTACTAGTGGAGACCAGCCCTGCCTCTTGCTGTGGCAACATGCTCTTCTCTCTACTATTCAGTAATCCATTGTAATACGTGTTCCATACAGCTGTAAAACACTCCAGGTGATGACATTGATAGATATCTCATTTAATTACTGTTCAGTTCGCCATGATAGGTATCTCAGTTTAAAAAAAATGAAATAACTAGTCCAAGAAGATTTAGATTCAAATTTGTTTTTTCCTTTAAAGATACTAGATGCAAACTTAAACAGATTCTCCAGCGATTATAACTATTATTCACAATACTTTGAATATTGAAAACAACACTAAAACGCGTCTCGGCCGATCATTTATAAAGGTTTCACAGAAACTTCAAGAATAATTCAAAGACTTCCGACTGATGTTTCTGGAATTATAACAATATCTGATGGACAGTAGGAGGAGACTGTGTCACCTGTTACCGTTCCAGTAAATGCGATTAAGGTTATCGGAAATTGAAACATGTACAGGTAAAATGTGATGTTTATAACTTTTTCGGACAGAAGCAAGAAATATGATGATGGGTGACATTTTAAGACTAGCAGTATACATTAATTTTTTTAGTATAGGTAGTCTAAATAAGAACTACAAAGAGATTAAAATATGTGAAGCAGATGATTGAGGTTGCATAGAGATTAAGAGGTAAGTTCAGTGTGGGAAGGGATTGATCACTGAATAAACAGTATGGGAAAGACAGTGCTATACTCGGAGATTGAGGGTGTAGGGGAAGTTTGGTGTGTAAGATTTCTTCTCATTAGTGAAGCTTAACGGGGGTAAAGTTCTTGAAATGGTTTATGATTGCTAACTGGATCACTTATTGTGGTTCTTGGATTTGTTGTGCACAGCAAGTGGATTATTTAGGTTTTGAGTTTGAGACATTTGCTCATTTATTAATCTTGCCGGGTGTGGTGTTTAGTTGTCAGTGAGGAAGATACGGTATTAAGTGGTCCGTGAGACGTATTGTGCCGAGAGGGTGGAATATTTTGTACCGAGCAGCTTTGTGCCTTCTTTAGTTTTTGCTGTAGTGGCCCGGCATTGAAGATAGTCTGTCCAGTGGGAGAGGTGACAGGTGTTATTTTCATACACGTAACAGCTCCTATTCACTTGTATAAATTAGTATCTCCGTATAATTTTTAAAGCACTGTCTGTTCTGCTTCATTCTTAATAGGATGTGCTGCCTTCTGCACCTTTGTCACAAAGGAAGCAGTAGCACAGCATACAAACATTAAATTGGGTAAAAGTGACACAAAACAGTTTAAAATTGTTCAATCTGTTTGTCAGTAAAGCAGTGAGCTTTTTATTGCTATACAAGATTTTTTAATTGTCAAGATAATATTGCTTAGACTAATCAGTTAAGAGTTCAAACTGAGGAAAAATGTACAGAAAGCGGCTGAAATCGTGACATTTTCCATCGAGCAGATTATCTAAGTAGCTCTCTGGTGACTGGGACGGAGGAAGAGCGGCACATCGAGCACAGGGCCACAGCACACAGTGGAAGGTCTCAGAATCTACGTGATGGAGTGCACATAGCATCTTAAATTTCCCTACACACCCATTTTTATTTCCTCTACCCACCTACTTTTACCCTCTACAAATTTCAACTTTAAATTCTTTCAATGTTTTTGGTAAATTTCCCTTGGTAACTTATTCCCCTTACCTACAAAAGAAAATCTTTCCACACCCTCGTGCCTGAAATTGAGTGCCAGCTTGTGGTCGTGGTCATCTTTTCCCTTCCGTGCATTATTCTTGTAAGGAATTCCTACAAAAATGATGAGCTTTAAATATCACTTGTTTACTTAATTTTGGATGGGAGTATGTGGAGTCTGACATGGCTACCGGTAACAAGGGACATTGTTTCCATTGCATGACAATGTACTGGAACACAAAATTAAGAGTGAATGACATTTCTTGTCCTTATAAGTATTTTGGTACGCAATAACGCCCTTATTTGCCTGATTTCACTCAAAGAAACTAGGAAAACCTTTTGACCCAGTTTCAGAATCCAAATGGCTTCAATGGAAATTTTAAATATGACTTTAAAAAATGAGTTTCAGGAAGCGCTTAAAATAATTTACTACTGCCTCCAGAATTTTATTGACTTTATTGAGTTATTAAAATGAAGGTTGATCTAAATTATAAATAAAGACGTTGTTTATTTGTAATTTAGATTTTATTTCTCATTAATCACCTTTTACATTGGACACATGGTGCAAAAATATTCTCCAACACTAAATGATGGTGGCAGTGTATTTCATTTTGGTGCATTTTTTTTACCTATGGGCAATAACGCCCCCATCAGTATGTGTGCACATATATTTTTATATTGGTTGTGATTAAAAGGATGATTACAGTCTAAATAAACTATTAGTTCTCGGTATCCGAGTATATTTTTATTCTTCGTTTGTTGTAGACTTGAGGTTGCCCATTCGTTTCCCAGAATAGATGGCCACCACTGTAATACTTACAAGACTTGATACAAGAATAAACTTTGTAGGTTTTGAAATTCAATTCCTTTTTTTATTATTTATCTTATTCTCTGAGCGGTTCCTCTGATACCAACAGCAATCTGGCTGTGTTGAAAAATACTCTTGACAACATTCCAATTAGAGAAATTAGGACGTTCACTTTTCATGCATGATCAATCATTTAACTTTCTTTTCAACAACTATCACTTCGAACTTATAAATGTGACTGTTCATTTAAGTCGGCTTTGCTCCCTCCTTTTTCTCTTCCTTCAATTTAAATTCACCAGTATCTTTATTACATTCAAAATTTCCCTTTTTTCTTTAATACCATTCACTATTATTTACCGCCTTGATATTATGACTATTCTTTATAAAATTGTAATGAATATGTGGAGCCCTTGCAAAAATCTCTCTCTTACACCATTTTGAAGGCTTTCTATGTTATATCTTATGTGTGTTTTATTCTTTCAGGCAAATTCTAGTAAGTGTGTACGTATATACCTGACTGTGTGCCTAGTTTGCCAGACTTTAGTCAACCCACCAAAACAAGATGCGCCTATTACAAGAGATGATATTACATGTAAAGTAACGTATTGTTCAGTGGGTAAGTCTATTTCAAATAGAGTAACAAGTTTTCACATAAAATGAAAAATTTATATCTGCTCCTTTTTCATATTTTTATAATTACTAAATGTGTCCTACTGATTTTATGTGGTTAGTCAAGTTGGATTTGTTTGATCTTTATCTATTTTTTCACCACCTTTGTATGTCATATCATATAGTTTGTGTATGGAATGTTAAGGTGTAATGGGTCTGTCATATTAACTCGCGCTTTAGCTACCTGCACAAGTCCGTTAGTTGTTGGTTTACCTGGAATTCTGTTAATATGGTTGATGTGTGGTTTTAACTTCCACCATAGACTCTTGATTGTTAACTGCTAGATTTAAGTGTGGCAGGTTCACTTAACTAGGAGATATTATATTTCAACAGGGTGGCCACAGACCTGGAAAACCTGGAAAATATGGAATTATCAGGGAATTTAAAGCAACCTTGAAATATCATGGAAATGTCAGGGAATTCAAGTAATTTCAAAAATTATCAGGGAATTTTAATTGCAACAACCCAAAATTTGGAAATTTTTGATAATTTATTTTAATATTGAACTTTTGCATTAAATAATTCAGCTTATATATTTTTGACACAAAATAGCTAACAAATGCCACATTTACACTAGCAACTTGCATCTCATCTTGCGCCTCATCGAGATAGGATGACGAGATGTTCGTACGCGAGCGCTGACATGAACTCTCTCTGGAACTCAGCATTCGAAATTATATTTTTTAAAAAAGGTGGATGACATCTAAATCAGAATTATAGTACTACATGTAAACTCAGAAGTTATATTTTTTACTGAATAAAACAGCAATCGTAGAGTAGTAAGTTTATAAAGATGTTTTTATGTTTCACTAAACAGTTTTACAATTTCAAGAAAGTGTGAAACAGATGTGCCAAAAATATTGAATTTGTGGAGAATCTTCGAAGTCCTGATTTTGAACTTCTTTTGAGAAAAATTGAACCTATAATATCAAAACAAAAGCCTAGATTCAAGATACCAATGCCAGCAAAAATGTGAATAGTGATAATTATACGGCTTTATAACTTTTCGTATTAATGATATAAGGCGAATTAAAGCAGGAAGAAAATAATACGTAAGATCATGTAAATACTAACCAGAGGTCTAAATAGGTAGGATTTATAAAGTTTTGTGTCATTCAGAGCTCTTTCAAATGCTGAATTGATGCAATAGTATAAACATCGTGCTTGTGCCTTTGACTTGCACTAAATAAACCGCTGCCAAAGCGAGCGGCACACCCAAGCAACCATGCAAGGTGAGCCTTCACGATTGCATGGTTTCTACAAACTCGTGTTCATGCTATCTTGCATAGACTCGCGGAAACTTACGCGTAAGTTTTAACCTGGCGACAGAAGAAATTGAAGATGGAACAAAAGAAGCTACAATAACTGAACCAGAAGATTTGGAAAGAAAAGTGTAGCAAATGATGAAAAGGCATAAAAAAGCTAAGCTTTTGACTGAGTCAAGTTACTGATGAACAATTTAAAAATCTTCAATTATTTTATCTACCAAATATTGAAAGATTACTAAATTGTTCTAGTTCATATTAGTCATTATCTTATTTTTGTGCTACTCATTTTTAATTATGCTTCATAATATTACTAAATTAGTTATAAAATTTTTAAATAAACATTCTTAAACATGTTTCTTTTTCTAATTTTTTGAGTTTTATACCAGATTTAATTATTTACAATCAAAATCTAATTAAAACTTTAAATATCTTAATCATGCAAATAAACGTTCTAAATCAGGGAAAAATGTGGAAAATTTTTCTGGAAAACCTGGAAATATCAGGGAATTTTTAAATTACTACCTTGTGGCCACCCTGTTCAATAATTTTGATAATTTGAGTTTTTCACCCACATGTATCCAAACTTAATAACTAAATTAAAAACAGAGCAAAATTTAGTTAATTAATATCTTGAATAAAACAGGTAGTGGCACAATGAGTTGCAGTAAGAATTACTGGTTAAAATCACTTAGTACATATGAACAGAGATCAAAGCTTTTTGCAGCTACTTGCCTGCATGTCAAACGTAGCAGTCTATATAAACAAAGGAATGTTTGAGGAGTCACACGTATTATGTAAGTCACACGTGGTTTCAAAGTCAAAACATTGTTAATATATTGCACAACAATCTGTTAATTAGAAATAATGGATGAAATTTTACGAAACTGATATAAAATAAATTCAAACTTCTTTAAATGCTTTCTGAAGAACTATGAATAACATTAACTATTTGGATACATCAAAATCAAGTAACTGCCATTATACTGAAATGTTGTTAGTTCTGATTTGAACTTAATTCAGGCGTGCTAAACAACTGTCTCGCTCTGTAGGGTAAGGATGAGAACAGTGTACTACGGGAGTATAATGAAAAAAGTTGTAGAATTTGGTGGGGTATTTGACGTGCACAGTAGTAGAGACATTATTTATTACAAGAAAAAAGTTTTTCCCTCGGGATTATAGAATGCTTGGCAGAGATAGGTACTTGGCATAGATAGGTCTGTAATCTTTTGTACAGTTTGCTGTTACGTATTCTGATAGTTCTACAGTTAAGGCGCCCACTTGCTTTGAAAATCGTGTGCCTAAGCAGCCAGGAGTTCGTATCGGATATGCCAGGATGTCGGTGGTTTAAATTCACTCGTGTCCAGCCACGACAAAGGTGGAATTCGTGACAGATTGGCCAAACTACCCTTATTGGTCTCAGACCAGAAATGCCACATGCATTTACTACATTTTTGAGTTACTAGTGGTGGTATTCTTGGGGAATTGAAATAATTTATATATATTAACAATGAGCAGGGAAATGCTTTAAGACGATAAAAGTAAGGAAAGATATGGAAATATGGCCCAACACTTACCACAGATGAAGGCAGCTGGGAATGATGAACATAAGAGATGAACACAATATTTTGATGGTTAGCCTTATTCTTGCCAGGAGTGAGACAACAGGCAGGGTACGACGAAGGCTGTCCGGTGAATGGCAGGGCCGGCAAAGATCGTAATATAGAAGGGGGAGGGGCGAATACTAGATCGATAATGCTGAAGTTCTATTATCTTTGGAATCAACATAATTACTGGGTGAGGGTATAAATATTATAAAACATATTTTGAGAAAGTTCAAGTAGGAAAAATAAAATATATACACTATGATCTTTGCTGGCCATGCCACGCTTCTCCATTACCAGACAGTCTTCGGTATGAACACATCCTGCCCTGCCTGGTGTATCACTCCTGGCGAGCATAATGCTAAATGCCAAAATGTGTTTCTTTTGTTTGTCTCCTTTTTTATGTTCATCATTCTCATTTGTGGTAAGTGTTGGGTCTTATTTCCCTATCCTTAGGATATATGTATATGTATATTGACTGCTTAGTTGTGACGCAGCAAGTGCTCTGTACACACCTACTTCACATTTCGTGATTTTTATTATTATTGTTATTATTTTTATGTTTAATTCTTTGAGAGGAATCGGCATTAATCTACTTTGTCCTTTATGAATTTTAAACTTAAATTCTTTCTGTGTTTCGTGTAAATTTTTCATAATTTCGCTCAGTATTGACCCACTTAGATGCAAAATGGGAAATTTTCCCACTTTTTTATGACCAAAATAAAGTGCCAGCTGATTTCCTTGGAGGATAATTGAGTAAGGAGGTTGATCATAATTGGTAGGAACTTAAATATAAGAGAGAGAGAGTGGTCTGGTAGCTCAGTGGTTAAGGCACTTGCTTTCAAAACGTTCGCTGCTCTGGTCTCGGGTTCGAATCCCCACAGGGGCAGGAATTTTGAAAGTTGTGTTTGATCATATGAGCTATACAAAGTCGCTCCGTGGTTCGGATTCTACATTAAACTGTGGGTCCCAGAGGAAAGGCACTGGCCATCCTACCTCTGACACAATGGCTCAGTATGCCTCCTTCGGGTTTTGTACCAAGTTAAGTTTGTTTAGAGTAAAGAGAAAATAGAATTAACGATGCAAGGAAACGGATTCATCAGCACCTTAGTGGGGAGGAATATTTTATATCAGTGATACATCAAAGTTTAGGGGCAATAAACAAGATATAGACCTTCCTGATAGAGATTTATAGTAACTGCAGTTTGTCAACACAGGGCTTCATTGAATGATGACAAGGCAGTTGTGACTGAAACAGGATCTCGGTTAACCATTTGCCAATTCATGAGTGTAAGAAGGGCCAGTCTAGGGTATTGTGGATATAGTTTAGGTACAGCTTCAGTATAATAAAGTAGAGAGATCATGGGAGCAGTTCAGAAACATCATCAGGATATGTACAAAAATGTAAGTCAAAAATAAAAATTAAAGAAGAAACATAATAATAATTATTACCATAATGAAACCAAGGAAAAAGGAAGTGTCTACTATGCAGTATAAATAATCAAGGAAGGGAACATTAACCCATCACACACCAAAACTGACAGCTGCAACGAGAGAAAAGGCGTAAGGTGGACGCACAAATACAGTATTTCGGTATTAACCTCTTAGTGTAACAGAGAATAAGACATTTGGTTCTGGACGTGTGTAGACACAGAACGATACCCCATGACTGGCTAGGTAGTGGGGGAACTGCTAAGGTGTGGGCTATCGATATAGCGGCAGTGTCTGAGATAATATATTTCAGACGATGGTAAAATGAATATACAGGTATATAACAAAGGGTACCTAGTACTGACGTGAATGATTATTACTAGTTAAATTATGTAAGTAGGAAAAAAATTGAAAAGTTATGGGTTAAGTGGTAGGATTTTATTGGTGGTCGGAGGGGGGGGGAGGGGGTCTAGTATCCAGGATGTTGTGGTATGCTGGTTCCCATCTCCGGAGTTCTGATGCAGTGGTGCTATTGGGGAAATACCCGATTGCTCTCACAGTACAGCAATCGTTGAGGTTGTTGTAATCATAGTTATTGGCATGTTCTTGTATTGGAAGATACAAGTTGCAGGTGTGGACTGTTTTGTTTGTGGCCATTTATTCTGACTGAGAGTTGCTGTGTGGTTAGGCCTATGTAGGAACCAGTGCAATGGCGGCAAGTTAGTTGGTATATATGACATGAATTGTTGAACATGTGGTATGTCCAATGATGGGGAAAGTTTCCCTGTAGTAGGATTGGAATACATAGTGGTGGCTGGAAGCATGCAGCAGGTTTTACAGTGAGGTCTATCTCATGGAAAAGATCCATAAGGTGTTTTTGGAGAGTCTGACGGAGAATATTTGTGGACCAAAATGTTCTTAAGATTGGGTAATATGCTAAAACATGTACGGGGGACAGTGGGCAGAATTTTGGGTGGAATAGTGCACCTCATCGACATTGTTTGAGTTAGGGGAGGATGGAGGGCAAGGAATAGGAGATAATTCGAATTCAGCCTTGTCAAAAAAACCATCCTGGTATTCAACTGGAGTTATTTTATGAAACCATGGAAAACTGAAATCTGGACAGTGTGACGAGGATTTGAATCGACGTCCGTCTCGTTTATGCACACCCACCAGACGCTGTCAGCCTTCTGAGCAGTTTGTAAATCCTGTTTAAGAGAGCAATGAGTTCACAAGTCTGCTGTCTGTCAATAGGTTTACCCTTTTCATTGTGGTTTTCTGCCTGAGTTGAGGATGTCATTGAAGTAGTGAGCCATGCATTGAAATTTGTCATTACAGTGGAGTTTGCCTCCTCGTGGGGCAACCTGCGTAGTGCTAAATGAGCTAGTACAACTGCCGATCAGACAATCCGCAGATTCCTGATAAACAAATGCAGCGTCACAAATGTACAACCAAATTTTAGAAATAATGTAGCCTTATCAGAATGTACCAGGTGAGGGCATACTAGTGTCCGCTTAGTTTCATTCTCAGACGGTTATCACAGCAAACAAATTATTTACCAAAGCATCGGGCAGTGTGAAAGTTAGCTTGATGGGAATAAATACATAGACAAAAAAATGTATTATATCTCTTGAAGTGAAAATGTAAATTTCGACTGTCTGTATGCCATTGCTATTGTACTACATGTTAGAGACGGCAAAAAATTCTTATAATTCTCATTTTTGTTATACCAAAATAATCTTCCATAAAGATGTATGTGACAGTGAAGCAACTGTTAGATAATGAAGACAAGGAAGAATCCTTTGTTTTCATAAAGATGTATTAATGCATTTGATTTCCTATAAAAACTTTTTGTAGGATGCCATTAATGTTGAATAATTAGGTAGTAATTATAATGAAAATGTTTTTAGGGAAATGAGTAAGTATAGGTAAAGTAATCCCATCACTTACCAGAGATAAATTCTATCGTGATAAGTACAAGGAGTATAAATCATTATCATTGTATAACTTGACTTGTTCTCCTTTTACATACCGCATAAAATGCGAATTGATTTACACTAATAGGGTCATTGTTGAATTGTTAGGGAGAAATTATTCAGCACTGACTTATACTGTTAATACATGTATTCAGATGACAGAAATGAATTTATAGTGAAAAGAAATTGTGCCTTATACCCTTTGTACTTATCACGCCAGAATTTTATTTATAATGAGCACCATCCATCCATTGCTGCCCTCCTGCCTTTGTTGGCGCTGTGACATGTGAGAAAGTAATGTATGAATTGTTGTTTGTTGGCAGTTAATCCTGGAGGGTGGGCCCCCGCTTCAGTGCTGAGAGCAGTGTACAAGCGAGAATATCCCAAGTTCCTGAAACGTTTTACCGCGTATGTTGTTGATCAGTGTAAGGACAAGCCTATAATGTTCTGAATGTTATCAGGCAGTTTGCAACTCCTGTCAGAGATTATTTAAAAAAAGAAGAAGAAAAGTGATTATTTTGTTACAAAGTCTGAAGCACACTTATCATTGTGATTGCATTGTTAATACAAAGATTATATTAATTTGCTATAAATATTATTTCTTTTGGATCACTCCTCTCATTCGTCATTCTCGATGATCAGTGAATACGTACCCAATGTACTGAAAATTGTTACTTGTACCATTCTTTTAAAATCTTAGCCAAAGAGAAGAAAGCTTTATTTCTGATTCTTTTATAGACTGTTATACTACTTGATGTTTAAACTCTGCAAATGGAACCTTATTGTCTTTAAGATATTTTTTGATATTTCTGTAATGTACCATTAAAATTTAAAAGTGTAATTCATTAGGTTAGTGACAAGATAAACATTTTAAAAAGAGAATATTTTTTTTATGGCAGGAATGAATTTGAAAAAAAAGCAAGAACACATTTGCGTTGCATATATTTTGTAAATGAGAAGTTTTTATCAATTATAAAGTGTATCCTTATTCTCCTACAATCTAATTACTTCATTAGTTGCAGAGCTTTAATTTTTATTAGTGTTAAGAACTTGCTGCTTCATTTATCTTATTCCTTTGTTGATTAGACAAAAGTGAATTGAATTTGAATGAAACATTGCCAGTTGTGAAAAACTGTAACCCGATTTAAATTATGAATTGAATAACTTTATTAGAGTAAAACTCTGTGGATCATATGGATTTTAATTTGATGTGATGACTAGTTTAGCTACTGTTGGAAATCATTATTTTTCTAATGCTGCAAGTCTTATTTATACTTGTTCTCTGCCCGTGACTGTAAAACTTAGAATTTTCTATTGGTATTTATATTTGTTATGTGTTCTCAACGATAGAGAAAGTGAATATACAATTCCATTGTTCCAGCCATTGGTCGGATACATGTTCAGGTACAGTGTATACATTTTTCTTACATTTTCACAAATAGTTGCAAAACGTTTCCGGATTAATCATGAAACGATAAATTTTTGCCATATGTTATTGCTCTCTGTTTTTTATTTTTATTTTGAAAGCCATAAACAGCTAGTCACTTTCTTAGCTTTCAAAAACTTGTGTACCACTTATTCTTGTTGAAGATAGTAACAGTTCTCATTTTTTATTCTTAAATTGTTTGTTGGTCTATACTGCTCCACAAACATTATATTACATGCTATAGCAGAATTCTTTTAGACACTCAGGTAAGCACAATAGCTGAGGTATGATTCCTTTCGCTCATTGTATTTTGATTATTTTATTTCAATTTTTTAGCCTCACTTTTACCATGGAAGTGAGAGATTGAAAGTTTTTCTGCTTTTGTAAATTTTTGTTTACAATTGTGAAACATTGTTCTCAGGATGTTAAGTAAAAGCAACTGTATTTTTTTTCGATTCGTCATCTACACTTTTTATGCCTGTTCTAAAATGTGCGGACCAAAGCTACAAAAATAAATGTCTGCCAATCTATTGTGCACTGAATGAAGTGTCAGTGCTTTCAACATGATCATCACTTATTTTATCAGTATAAATTGGAACAAATATATCAATCTGGATAAAACTGTAATCAAAGATTTGTTTATAGTTATAATTATTACTTTTTTGTGAAAAACTGGTTTTTATAGAGCATTTAAAATGTTGTCTGCTCAGACTTTATGTATTACCTAGTTACTTGTATAAATTGTTTTCATACAATTATATTTGTGTTCACTTGTTTTTTTTTTTTTTGTGTTTTTTTTCATGATCCTCGTTTAAATACAACTGATTAATCTCCAGGAAAGGACCAAAACATTTTTTTCATTTATTTTCATATATAACATACTGAACTTTGTGTCCATTTCTTACTGATGAATAATTAAACAGTAGCAGAGGTATCTTTGTATGATTTGTCATACTTGTGGTAAAAATTTGATTTATAAGGTGTAATTGCAGAATTTTTTAATGCCTGTGCGTATCCTCATTTTTTTTTAAAGCTTATCTTCAAAACTATAATGATAGACATCTATGGCCATAGTCAACATTTTGTCAGTGTGGATTGCTTGCCATGCCCAAAATGTTGACAAATTTAGTAATGACCTTGCAATTTCAGTGAATCCATTAGGACTCTACATGTGGTTTGTTACAAACAGACCATCTTTAAGAATGCAGTAACAGTCCCATTCTGGTGTCAGTGATTAATACTTTCATAGTTGGCAGCTCTTTCTCCATCCACTGAGAGTAGTGGGCGAGTGGTAATGCCCTGGCCTCGCATTCGGGAGGACGTGGGTTCGAATCCCCGTCTGGCCAACCAGATTCGGGTTTTCCATTATTTCCCCAAATCACTCCAGGCGAATGCCAGGACAATTCCTTCAGAGGGCCATGGCTGAATTCCTTCCCTTTCCTTATCCCCAGTCCTTTGCTGCCTATAATGAGCTCGATGTCATTGAGGGGTAAAGCCAGAAGCAACACAAAATTCTCTTTCCTTGGCATAGATGCTTAATGACTTCAGTGTCTGGCATATACTTGTACAGTAATAAAATGGTTTTTAAAAGGCTAGTAATGGTAGATTAAAATATGTTTGTATTTGTATAAAAACTTCTCGGGCCTCACACTGGAGGAGTCCCGAAACTTCGCATCTGAGTAATCCGCTCCCCTGGTGGCAGACCCAAGAGGTTTTTACACAGTTGATACACCGGGAAAACCTTCCTTCTTTCGTATTTGTTCGACAGCAAATTTTTTAATGTTATTTTGTTACTTCACATGGCTTTTTGAGAGATTATACTTAAAGAATCGTCAGTTTTCTACTCCCCACTCTTGTTCTCCTCTGGCTCGAGGCATGCAGTAGGTCTAGATGTGAACATGTGATACCCTTGCCATACGTCTCATGTATAACATTATTACGGTTTATATCAAGATATTGTGAAGTGTTTTCTTGTACGTTTGCTGGTCGTAGTCCTCCTGCCTTAATCTGTGGTGAGTGGTTGGTTTATTTTCCCTACATTTCCTTATTTCCATTGCCTAACAGCATTTTCTTTTTCATTATACTACAATCTGCCAGAAGTGCTTCGTATCGCATGTAACTTGTTGCCAATTGCTCTGTGTCAACTGTGACCTGGGATGTCTGTGTACTTGTTTTATTGATTAGAGGTTCTTCACATCATACAATAAATAGCTGGAAACTTTGTAAATTTCATTTATACCCGTGGTTAACTATAAATTGGAATGTACATACTGTCCGCGAATGTTATTTCACTAACCTCACATACTTCAAGGTCTATATTAAAAAAAAAAAAGTTTTGTAGCTGTAAATAATGAGTTTATACGTTGACATTATGTAATGCTTGTAACACACAACACTGTAGTGCACGTTGCATGAGACCATATGCTCTTGATGGCAAATAAACCTCTGCATAGTTGAGGAGTTTATATCAAGGCGCCAAAAACAACAGATTTAGTACAATCAGTGCCAAATGTTATTTTATAGTCTAACAATACTCCGTGCTAAAGAATTACTAAGACCATGGCTTGTAATCGACTCGCTGTTCTTGAACTATCTGAATATGTTGTTATAAGATTCAGTTTAATGTAATTATCACATTTATTTTAACAGTTCAAGAGAGAATAATTATACACCAAGACTGGTAAAACTGAAAGTAGGTAAACAAGAAATGAACTTTTGATTCAAGATTCATTTCTTAAGTATCGTTTTCTTTGAATATATCAGCCCTTACATGTAACTGCAGCGTGGCTTGGAAACTAATAGTTAGTATGAGTATTCACTCAAAATCAAAAATGTGCTATATATTTATGCTCAAGGTGTGCCCATAAAAACTTTGCTTTAAATTTTGAAAGTTGTAGTATGATGACGAATGGTCACTCACGTGGCTTCTACAGTAACTAACTCTCAGTTTATGTAATTCCATGGTAATACATGGAACAACTACTTTGCATTTAGGATTGTAACAGGATTATTGTCATTACCTTTGAATATATCTAGGATAAGTTTATATGACCATAAAACTATGGTGGAAGATAGTTTCTCCAACCAGCAAAATAAAAGGCAAAGTTGAGGTGCTGCTGAACATTTCCTTCAACAATTTGGCATGATAGGTCTTAGTAACACTACCGATATGTTTTGCTTCCTGTGGTACAGCGAGAGATTCACCTACCTTCCTCACAAATTTAGTTGTTTTGGCCCTATCCATACATTTCACAAGATGTGCTATGAGAAATTCTCTTCCAGGTTTTCAGACACGTGTATACTTGGTCAAATATTTCAGATGAAATGGACAAGGGAGGCCAAATTGATAGTGTAGCACTAGATCTGTCGAAGGCTTTTGACATAGTGAGCCATAAAATGGTAGTAAACGAGTTGAAAACTATTGTAGTGGATGAGAAAGTGATTTTCTGGGTAGAAGAATTTTTAAAAGGTGGAAAACACAAAGTTAGGGTAGGAAATGCAGTATCAAAAGAAGTGGAAGTAAAAATGGGATGCCGCAGGGTAGCGTATTGGGACCATTGCTATTCAATATTCTAATGAATAATTGTGTTGATTGTTTACTATCTGAAATTAGATTGTTTGCAGATGACATAATGCTGTATAAAAGGATCAAAACGATAGAGGACTGTAAACAGTTGCAGGGTGATATGGACAGGATATCTAGTTGGGTTGGTAAACATGGTATGAAGATAAATGCAAAGAAGAGTCAGCTTATTAGATACACAAATAAAAAAAAGGTTAATTATTAATATAAGGTGGGGAAAGAATTGCTTGTTGAAAAGTTTAAATATACATATCTTGGCATTACATTTGATAACAAGCTTAACTGGGCAGGACACATTGGACAGGTGGTAGGAAAAGGTTTCAAAGTTCTGCACTTGTTGGAGAGAGTGATGAGGGGATGTACGAGGAAAGTAAATGAATTGGGTTACAAAACTTTGGTCAGACCATTTGTCGAATATGGTAGTGTAGCATGGGACGCACATTTTTAATATCAAATACAGGAGTTGGAGAGGGTGCAAAAAAGGGCTGCTAGATTTGTTTCTGGAAATTATTGCAGAATGACATCAGTAACAGATATGATAAAAGAGCTGGAATGGGATTCATTGCAATACAGGAGGAGGGTGAAGAGGGTCATGGGAGTGTACAGGGCGTATACTGGTGATGTGGCATGGAAAGATATTGGTGTAGGTATGAAAAGTAGTGCATGGAAGGGAAAATATGACCATGACCATAAGCTGGCACTGGATTTCAGGCACAAGGGAGTGCGAAGATTCTCTTTTTTAGGTAAGGGTGTCAGGGACTGGAATAAGTTAACATGAGAAATGATGAATAATTTACCAAAACGGTTGAAAGAATTTAAAGTTAAAATTTGTAGAGGGCAAATGTAGGAGAGTGCAGGAAAAGGGGAAGATGGTTGTTTAGGGAAATTGTCACCGGAGCCTGTGCTCCATTGCAGTTAAATTAAAAATCAAAGTGATGAAGTTGGAAAAAGAAAATTGGACTCCTTGTTCTCCAGTTTACGGTCTTTTCAGTATTAAATAACTCTGCTGACATATTTCCAACTAGGCCAATGGTGACCGTAAAAACCATTCTAGAACACCCTTGTGACTGGAATTACTAGCAGTTACTGGTTAAATTATCAGCTTCTAAGCATGCAACAAGGTGTGATAATTGTCGCTCTGAGCATGTAAGACAAATTTATTTATTCTGTTCATGGTCCAGATGTAAATGGTCAACAATTTATTATTGCAGATTATCTATTTATTTTTGCAATAAATGCATGACAGTTTCTCATTTCTATAAAATATTTTAAGGAGTGATATTACATGAAATTTTTCTACAAACTTGAATGATGATTCTGTAGTCTTGGCTTATCTCCTGTATGTTTGCTGTTCATTGTTTAAGTTGAAAAAGGCAATCTATGGAGTACTGAACTTTGTTATGATGAGGTTTGTCTGATTATATAAAATATTTGCACTGTGGAAAGTAGGGGACATTTTTAAATAGGGAACATAAGGAATTGTTAACTGTGGGGGTGGGGGGGGGGGGAATGTTGATTAAGGGATTTGAAGAAGTACAACAGAAAAAATTTACTGTATGGTATGTAAATATTTTATTTTTGTATATACATAGTTAAACCTATCCTTTTTTTTCTCTCTCTTTACACATTACTATCGTGGTGTCTATGTCTTGTCTGATAACTGGAGAAATTCTTCATAAGCATTTTCCATTTCTTCATCCATATGATCTTCAGAAACACAAATAATATCATCACTTGCTCCGTCATCTGAGTAGTCGTCATTTGCATTTTCCTTCAGAAATCTCTCTTCTTCTGCCGTTAAGATTGTGCCGTCTGGTCCGTACAACACAGGTTCATTTTGTAAACAAGTTTCCTGTATTTCAGCAGCACTTCCTTCCAGATCAATACCATCTGCCCTAACACCCCATCCTGCTTTGTGTAATTCTGTTACAGATTTCACCAAGTCTTTTAATATCTCGTCTGTGAAGATAATTGAATGCTGATGCAGTTGTTTAATTACATAATTTACAGCTACTTCATCCACCAATGTGAGTGAATGTCCAGCTAGTTTTAGAACTTGGCAGACTGCCTTGATTGTGATTCTTAATGGCATTTGTAACAGTATCTGAATGATCTGTAATATACCAACACCTACTGAATGGGTGTCACTGTGGAGTTGTACAAACAGTTCTGCCATGAAGAGTATGGTGCCACAGATATTAATGGGATTGTTTTGGACCAGATTCTTTGCCTCTAAGACTTTGTTTTTCCATAAACAAGAAAGGCTGTCCATAAACGAGGTGCTTTTTGCTCGGCTACATTCTTTGTCGATGAGAGAGCAGAGTTTGGCACCGTGGTAGCGGAAGTTCTCTGTTGTAACCGAATGGTCAAAAATCAAGTGAGCCATTCTCTGTACGGTATTTGTATTGTGCAAATGATGTCTGAAAGTTTCTAGGAATGATGAAACAAGGCTATCAAATGAGCCTGGATTAAATGTTACATAATCCATAAAGTCAGTCAGAGTTGTAGGGATACTGAACACTTCAGCATTATAATTCTGGGGCGTGAACTCTTCCGCATCTGCGGACAGGTTTGAAATGTGGAGCAGACGACTCGAAATATCTTCTGTCGATCCGTACCTGTCTCTTCCCTGCTCAAATAAGTAGACGAGGTGCTTAGAGTCCCCGGCTGCCAGTGGGTCCTCGAGGTATGAAAGTAGTGGTGATGGTGCACTCACTTTACTAACTTGCCCTTCGGGAAGTGCTCTCTCCATTATATGGCCTTGTTTCTGAGCAGATACTGAACACAAATTTTTAGCCACCTGAAAAATTGAAACATTAAACTTTTAAGTTGTTAGGCATAAACAGGCATTCTTGGAAAAGTGTGACTCTAAGCTCCATCAATAAATAAACCCACAAACATCTCCTACTTGAATATTCAACTGGATGTAACACATGAGCAAAAATCTGATTTTTTATTTTTTCAGTGTATTATAATAGCTCCAGTCATATTGTCATTGTGATTCACATCAAGATAGCATTTTATATTGATAGTCAAATAACCCTTGGATTTCAGATAACAGGCATGAGCATTTCATTCTGCAATAACATGTTAGCAATAAGTGATGTTTGCCCTAGCCTAAAATATAACTTTATTTATATAACTGAATTTCAAATATAAATTTTTTATTCATTTCTACAGATTAGTGTCACCAGAAAAATCTTGTAATTTTTAAGCAATATTGAACAGAAGAAATTTATTCTTAGAGACTGATAAAGCATGGTTACTGTTTTTTCCTATACAGTGATATAGAAACAATATTTTATTCTTGCATAAACTTCAATTTTAACAAGAGTATATTTTGGGTGCCCTGAACTCGTTTAGAAAATGTGTGCCTTTGCTTGTGACAAATGTTTGCGAATATAATAGGTAAATTATCATTAATGAAGTGATTTATTTGAAACTTTAAAATGGTTAAATAATAACTTGTATGTTTACATCCAATTTATGGCACACTATCAGAAATACCAAAGTGCTCAATACCAACTTATTTGATTATTTAGATAGCAATAATCTTTTGATACAAAGTAACAGGGTTAACAATTATTAATAATTCTTCAGTCTGACTTTCCTTTCTAGAAGATGAACTTTCCTACACTCCATTGGCTGGATAGTGCTAATATATGACAATTGCCACAACTTCGCTTCTTCATGCTTCTACTAAATAGTACCAAAATATTTACCGAGGCCTCATTGCCAGTATATGCCTAATACATGCCCTCCATTCTGTTTGCCTGTCTTCTGTCCAATGACTCCCAGTGCAACTGCTTTATCATCACGAGAATGGAGCTGCTCTCACTACGACTTCAGTGTTTGAGACCCATAGTGCTGGTACTGTGGCGAGAACGCTTATATTCCTTCGTCATCACTTCAAATGGATTCAATAATCTGATACCTCTATCACAAGCTACACGGTGGATAGTGTACAGCTTAACTCGATATCAATTAATATACTCAGATGTAGAAAAAGAAAAAACAACATACACCCACCAATTGCCAAAATTGAAGGGAGGAGGGCAATAACAACAAAAAACACTCCGCAGACCCAAAAAACACAATATTTCAAGCTACGACCTTACTGGTGATCTCGCGCAGGCACCCATAGACTAGCCGCATAATCGGAACGTAACGGTCCAGTGATAAAGGTCAACCATGTTTTCTATTCTCATGAGTAAAGTCATAGCCTGAAATACTGGTTTTTTGTGTCTGTGGAGTGTTTTTTATTGCTATTGCTCCTGCCTTCAATTTTTGTGAATGTTATTTTATCTTTCCATATCACATCACAACACTTCTTTTTACTACATTGACACCCAGATATTTACATTTTATGCCTCTAAGAAGCCATTTACTCTATCACATAATCAAACTAGAGGGGTATGGTAGCTCAGTGGTTAAGGCACTTGCTTTCGAAAGTTTGGTCCCACATTGAAATCCTGGTGGGACCTTGAATTTTGAGTTATGTTTGATGATATGAGCTACACCAGGATGTTCCATGGTTTGCATTCCACATTACACTGTAGGTCCCAGAGGAAAGGAAATGGCCGTCCAACCTCTGACACAATGGCTTACTATGCCTCCTGCAGGAGGATCCAACCAATCTTCATGTTGTGGAATAAGATAGTTTATAATCAAACTAACACCCTATCATTTGTAGGTGTAGCTAATAATCTGACTGTTTTTGGTAATTTTCTTAATTCTATCTATCTATCTAGATCCCTCTGTCACTGTTAACACTTTTCTCTGTAAGTAATCATATCACATATAACCAGATATAAACCTATGAATTTGTTTTGCTTAGTTCACGTCATGACAGCTTGATCCAATCTGGCTGAAATGAGAACTTGAGCTGTGTTTCACCCTAATAGTTCACCCGGCAAAAATTTTAGGTTACCTTTTTAATTTGAATGTACTTTGGAAGTTATGAAAACACACAGGTATCTGAAAATCTGTCGTATTCTAGTTCATTCGAGAACAGTTTAGTACATTCTACAAAATGCCAAAGATTTTTTTAGAACACTTTGATCAAGGTGTGGAAATGCCCTAGGTCAACCACCCTATCTCCCACGCCCACATAGCTACCGATGTGCAACCGGCATGATGCACGATGGTAAACTCGATGCTACTACCACACATAAACACCAGTGGTCTGTGCTAGATAGTTGTGGCTTCAAAGTGAAATAAAGAAACACACACATTTTCGGTCGAAATATGAAAATGCCCTATGTCGACCACTTTCAACCACCATATCTCCTATACCCTCACAGCTACCGACATGCAGCCACCATAGTGCACGACAGGAGACACGAGGATACTACCACACACAAACATTAATGGTCTGCGCTATGTAATTGTGGCTGCAGAGTGAAATATAGGGACACACACGAATTTGTTAATCTGTGCCTTTTGTTTCCCATCATAATCTCAGGAGCAATTGCTTTAGTGATACCTGATTCATATCAAGTTCCACCATCTTGTGTCTATATATTTAATGGTGGCAATTTGTCTCGCTATGAACTCGACAAAGCACTGTTAATATTGACAAGCTATTCGGATCTGCAATCCCTGAACAATCTCCTATAGTTCAATGGAGGGAGGTCAGAGGCTTGAACATCTCTTCGACAGCATTTCACATCGAACCAAGTGTGAAATAAGTTTTGGTTGTAGTCCGCATTACTACAGCAGCATTTCTTCGGGTGCCGGCAAACCTGATTTCGGAGTCTTGTAAAATCCCACAGCTGGGGTAACCAGAATTCAAATAATCTCAAAAGAGACGCTTGGACGGCAGATGAAATAACAAAGATTCTCAATGTACGATTACCGAGACCACCAAGATTATACGAAGAGCATTTTCCGATGCAGCTTATAGTCAGTGCTATCGGCTTGTCGAAATACAGGTTGGCCAAATATTTCATGCATCTGTTACTTCAATTAATTAGTCGATGTGCACACCATGTCAAGAATTCTGCAGCCTTTTTGAATATGGTTAAAGCAATGAGGTTAGAACTTGTAGGTAGCAGCTAGGACGTAACATCATTAACGCTGGAGATTGTTGAATTCTTGAGTGAACATTTTGAATAGTGGCCATTCACATACGTAGAGTACCAGGATAAATACTAATAGCAAACAGATGTTGTAGTTATGGGATCACCATTATCTCCATCAGTAGCAACTTCTGTATGGAGTATTGTGAACACATAGCTCTTTGCATGGTCCCTCTAAAGATGTATCTACAATATGTTCCTCCCGTGGCCTCGTGGAAGGCTGCCTTTAAATGATTTTATGAACAATATTATCCTAATATTTACGTTGGAAAAGTGTGAAGCATGGAACACTTTCTCTATTAGATGTCATAGTATGACAGAAACCAAATGAACATTGGGGCAGACGTTTACAGGAACCCAACACATACAGATTCCTACCTCAACGCTCTGAGCTTTTTGTGCCGACTACTCTGACACATTAAACAAAGTTAGTTTCCGATACCGAACATCCGAACACTTGAAACGCATGTTTCGTATGAATGACTATATCACCAGAGACCAATGTGAGAAAAACAAAATCAGATGTTAGTGATCGTGACAGAGCTCTTGCCATTTTGTGGAGCGATAAAATCAAAAACTCTTCACAAATAGAACATCCATCCATAATTGGGCAGTTACAGCAATCTCCTGAACCTTTGCGCACCTAGCATCTACAGAATTCCTTGGAGGAAAAAGAAGCAATAGAAAAAAAACTTGATGGCCAGTCAAACCTGTGTGGCACCACATTACGGCATATTGCGATTCAAACATGACGTCACTTGCTTGGGCGTAGCTACTATGGGGCTAGGCGGTGCAATGCACCGGGGCTCCCAAGCGCGGTTGAGATGGCCCACGAGCCTTCATGGCAAACTGTCGACCTTTTTTTTTTTAGCTCTACATTCATCTAAGGAGGCCCCTGAGACACAGGAAGCCCCTCGCTAAGGGCCCTCTCTGCTCAGGGGGCCCCATCCTTAGCTCAGGGGACCCCTACCAGCAACACAAAGCAAAAATAAGTTCGCCCATCTGGCCTGAGGGTCCCCTTGTTGACCTAGCTACTCCACTGGTCACTTGTTGCCCGTGTTGACTACTCCCCTCCGCGCTGGAAGCTGTATTTGAATGGACTGACCGCAGAGGTTGATGTTGAACGGTGGCTTGACAACTGAAGCAGCGCTAGCGTCTGAAACGGCGGCAGACGATGTGATTTTGAAGCGACTAGAAGTCAGATAAACTTTCTTTCTAGTAAGTTGTTTATCATTCCCGTTGGTTATTTGATTCAATCTATGACGCACTTACCTACGAAAGAAAATGCTCCCTCTCCCTTTATGCCTGAAATGGAGAGTAAGCTTGTGGTCACGGTCATTTATTCTCATTCGTGTTTTATTCCTTAATATTCTACCATTGTGCATTCAAGCTTCATTAGGACTATACCCCTCATCCATTTCCAACATTCTGTTCACTCGTCTCCTGTCTTTCAATGACTCCCATCCCAGATGCCGTATTAAATCAGTCACCGATTGTACTTTATGGTAATCTTATATATATATAAATAGACGTGTGTTTTCCTATATTTCACTTTTCAGCCGCCACTACCTAGCACTGATCACTGGTCTTTGTGTGTGGAAGTAGCATAGAGTTTCCTGTCCTGCACAATGTTGGCCGAATGTCGATAGCTGTGGGGGTGTGGGAGGTATGATGGTTAAAAGTGGTCGATGCAAGGCATTTTCGTATTTCGATCAAAGACACTCTGCTGCCACAACTACATAGCATAGACCAAAGGTGTTTGTGTCTGGTAGTGTTATAGTGCATGGAGGTTCCATATGCATTCCTTGTATTTCTTGGCTCTACCAATATGGCGACCTCCCCACCCCACCGCTCTCCTCTCGGCGTCACTTCGTTGTATGGAGAAGGTCCCTTACGTGGTCTCCTCTCTTTTCTTTGCTCCATGGTATCGTGTACTATGGTGGTTAGATGTCGGTAGCTATGGGGTGTGGGAAATATGGTTGAAAGTGGCCGATCTGCGGCACTTTCATATTTCTACCAAAGACGTATGTGTCATGGTGTATCACTTTTCATCCATAACTATCTAGCGCAGATCACTGGTGTTTGTGTGTGGTAGTAGCACAGAGTCACCCGTCGACAACAACGTTGGCCGAATTTCGGTAACTGTGGTAGTGTGGTCGATATGGTGATTCAAATTGGCCGATCGAGGATAGTTTGGTATTTCGACCAAAGACATGTGTCTCCGTATATTATTATTATTACTCCGCGATTCACTAAAAGTATGTGGCGGAGGGTGCATAGCACCTATCGAAAAGGGTTATGGTTTGGAAGGGTTATAAGGGATATGGTAGGAGGCGCCCATGGGCTATTGTGAGGAACCATCCCCGCATTCGCGTGGAGTGATCTGGGAAAACCATGGAAAACCCAGATCAGGATGGCTGGAGTGCTTTATCGAAAGCTACTCCTGTCGGATTTTAAGTTTACTCGCCCGGTAAATCCTTTCTATTCCATTCCCTAATCGCTCGTGGGAAAAATGAGTACAGAAATGAATCGGTTCTGGCCCTGATTTCTCTTATTTTCACGGTCATTTCGAGATATGAATGTTGCTGGTAGCAATATTTGCTGACTGTCATTCCGGAATACATCTGTCGTGAATTTTTCAATTAGCTTCCGTCGAGAGCAACGCCTTCGGTGTTCCAGGTCTTCCCAACCTAACTCCTTCAACATCGCACTTACGCTTTCCCTCCAACTATATATACCTGTCACGAATCGGGCGGCTCTTCTTTGGACCTTCTCTAAAGCCTCCATTAACCCCTTTTGATGGGGACCCCATACAGAACAACAATACTCTAAGTGAGGACGTACTAGTGACTTGTATACAATCGATTTAACTTCCTGAGTGCATTGATTTAAATTACGACCTAGAAATCGGAGCATACGATTTGCTTTTCCCATTACATTCTCGATATGCTCATTCCACGACAAATTATTACGAATTGTTACCCCTAGGTATTTAGCGGAATCTACCGTTCTAAGGACAGTGTCATTAATCGTATATTCATAGTTAAATGGTGTCATCTTTTTACTTACACGCATGACTTGGCACTTTTTAGCGTTTAACTCCAACTGCCAATCTTTACACCATGCAATTATTTTCATAATATCGTCTTGTAACAAAGCGCAGTCGTCCTGGGTTTTTATTTCGCGATAAATTATAGCATCATCGGCAAATAATCTTTTCATCCCCCCTATCATGTCGCATAGATCATTGATGTATATGAGAAACAACAGAGGCCCTAACACGCTTCCCTGGGGAACTCCAGACCCCACTTCAGTAAGTGACGAATGCTCACCGTCGAGAACTACACACTGTGTTCTGCCCTTCAGGAAGTCTGCAACCCAGTCGCATATTTGACTAGATATACCGTAACCGCGAAGTTTCCTAAGTAACCTAGTGTGAGGCACAGTGTCGAAAGCTTTTTTAAAGTCTAATAGAACCAAATCAACCTGGGATTGCTCATCTATAATTCGGCACAAGTCGTGAATTAGAAGGGCAAGTTGTGTTTCGCAGCATCGGCCTTTTCGGAATCCATGTTGATTTGGATTTAAAAGCTCACCTTCATCCAAGAACCGCATTACATTCGAATAGATGATATGTTCTAAAATCCTGCAAAATATTGAAGTTAACGAGATCGGCCTATAATTCTGAGGATCATTAACATTCCCATTTTTAAACACTGGAGTTACGATAGCGGTCTTCCATTCGGCTGGTATTTTTCCTTGATCGAGAGAGACGGTATACAATTTCATCAAATACGGTGCAATTTCCTTTGCATATCTTGAGTAGAATCTTGTAGGAATACCGTCTGGTCCGGGAGCCTTATTGGTTTTTACATTCATAAGCAGTTTAGTTATTCCCTCGACATCAAGAACGAGATCATTCATAATTTTGTCGGTACGATTGTTAAATATCGGTATCTCCTCTGAGTTTTCTATCGTGAAAGCCTTTTTAAATATATCATTCAAAATTTCTGCTTTCTCTACGCTTGTTTCTGATAATTCACCATTTTCTTTAATCAGCGACGGCATAACCTTACGAGAGCCTCTTATTACTTTGATATACGACCAGAACTTTTTTGGATTAGTAATCAGATCTTCGGATAAATTCCTGGCTTGGAATTCTTTAAACGCATCGCGCATTGCCTTACGCACTTCCGAACGCAACTGGACTAATTTAGCACGATTAGATGAGTTCCCCGATTTTTTCACCGCGGCATGTAAACGCCTTTGCCTCCTGAGCAAACGTTTCACTTCCCTATTGAACCAAGGGAAGTTATTACTGACCTTAATACACTTCTTAGGAACAAACTTGTTTAAACCGGTCCATATTAGTTCTTTTAAATTAAACCAAAGTTCCTCAACATTTGTATTTAGCGTGTACGTTTCAAAATTCTTCGCAAAGTGGTCAACCATACCCGCATCGTTTGCCTTATCGAAGCAAAACACGAGTTTCTCTTTGTCATGCTTCAGACTCAGACTGGAGTTTAACGTTACCACAACCGCCTTGTGATCACTTATACCGTCTTCTATACAAACTTTATCTACAATATCAGGATTGCTAATTAGAAAAAGATCCAGAATGGACGAGGAATCTTTGTCGCACCGTGTTGGCTCTTCGACCATCTGTTCAAGAGATCTTTCTGCAAATGATTCCAGGAACGTTTCGGTTATTAACCTATCTCTTCCACCCAACCTGAACGTGTATGTGTCCCACCTAACCGACGGTAGGTTAAAGTCACCACCCACGATCAATATATGTCCTTGAAATTTTTTGTAAATGTTATTAAGCGACTCCCTGAAGTATTCCGCGTTAGCTAAATCAGAATCCGGAGGTCGATAAAATGACCCGAGTATGAACGTTAAATTTTTGCCAATTTTTACCTTGACCCATATTAACTCGCAAAAATTTTCCGTTTCAGTTACGACAGAGCAATTAACGTTTTTACTTACGGCCACGAACACACCCCCGCCCATTGAGACAGTTCTGTCCTTCCGAAAAACATTGAAATGAGGGCCAAATACTTCGCTAGATTCAACTTCAGGCGTCAACCAGCTCTCGGTTCCAAGTATTACTGTATATCGACATCATTAGTCGCAACTGAGGCGTGAAAATCCGCTACTTTCCCTCTAATACTCCGACAATTTAGTACCATTATCCTTAGCTGCTTCGTATTGTTATTTGTGGAGTCTAAAATAACATTTTTCATACTCGCACTCTGACGGTAAACGGGTGAAGTAATTGGAGCTGTAATATTAAAATTATTCGCGCCATCACTACCGGGACCAGCTTCTATGTTATCAGCACATCCTCTTCGGTGAAATGAAGGATCCTCGGGCCTCACGCTGTTCCTAAAAAATAATTCATATCAAGGCGGTTCCAAATTTTAGCAGCAACCTTGGACGCCATTCGAGGTGTGTAGTGGACGCCCGACCTGTCAAATGCGTCCCAGCTGGCAGCTATCATCGGACGAAGGTCGACGAAGCCCCAGTTGTTTTTGCGACACAGCTCCTGCAAATTACTATTTAAATTAAAGATCTCCCACCACACAGCCTCCCCACAATCGACACGCGCATATGTCACACTGCTGTCACAACTACATTGCATAGACCATTGGTGCTTGTGTGTGGTAGTGGTATCGTGTACTATGGTGGTTAGATGTCGGTAGCTGTCAATCCAAATTCTTTACAAACATGAACGAAGTCGTGCGTACCAGCTAGTTTCCACAAAAAATCTAGATGCCCCTCATTGCACTACTTTTAACTCCTGTATTTGATACACAAAACGCTCATACTAAACCGCTGTATTCAAGCAATGGTCTGCGCAAAGGTTTGTAGCATAATCTCTCACTTCCCACTATCACCCCCTACAATAAATGAAGGATTTTGAAACCTTTTCCTACCACCTGATCAGCGTGTCCTTCCTAATTGAGTTTAATACCAAATGTTACAGTAACGTTTTCCTCCCCCATTCAATATTGTATAGAATCGTTATTAATTTATTAGTGGCCCTCATCAGCTGACTCTTCTAGCCACTTATCTTCACTCTAAGTTGACCTACCCATCTAGATATCCTGTCTAGATCACCCTGTAGCAGTTCACTGTCTTCTTCCTTTTGATTCTATTACATATCATTATGTCATCTGCAAACAATTTAATCATCAACATAACAATTAGTGAGAATAACGAACAGCAATGGTGTGGCACCCCATTTCGGCTTCCACCTCTTTTGATACTACATTTCCCATGCTTACTCTTTGCTTTCTATCTTTTAAGAATCTCTCTACGCGGGAAGTCGCTTATTCATCTACTCTCTTGGTTCTTACCTTATTTAATGCTTTTAATACCATTTCTCCACATTTAAGTAATTCTGTATCTATTCCAGCCGCTTTACTTTTTGTGGTATCTATTAATTAAATTACGAAGTAGAACAATTTATATATCAAAATCAGTAGTTGACGTAAAACAAAACACTGGGGTGCTTCACATCTGAAGAACTGCCACTCAGAAAACTGCTGTCCACACGAAGCATAAAAAAATGTCATAATGACCTTTTTTGTTTGAAAGTTAAGAACTGAATAATATACTATCTACACCATAATAACATAACTAAGGAGATGATGAACAATATAGCTCAGACTGCAAAAAATTTTAAAGTATTAACAGTAAGTAAGTAGGTAAATTGAAAAATTACCACAACGGCATAAGCTCCATAGCAGTTAATTAAAAATAATAATAAAATTATAAAAAAGAGTCATATATGTATGAAAATATCGGACATTGTTTTCCTTCTTAATATTGCTGTTAAAGATTTAATGATTTGTTACAAGTGAGAAAATGTTATCAGTTATTTATGTTGACTGATGAATTTGTCGAGATTTCTAACTGCACGTATTTCCAGCATATGGCGTAGTTGCAGACTAAATAAGTCACAATTACGCCATATATACCAAGTGATTTGTGTGTTTACTACGCGAGATGGTAAGAGATTGTAGCGATATCCCCATCTAGAATTAAACCGATGTAAGCACTAGGTCACACATAATTTTGTTTTTAAGTTTCTTATCTCCTGACATGTTTTTATGTTGCTTTGGTAAATGGAAATAATAGGAGTACCGGTATTATATGATTAAATTCATAAAAAAAACCTTTAAAACGTATTCAAACATGTTTAAAATGTAAAAACCACACCTTTTTTAGGGAACAACAAAATATGTTATTTTATTTATACATCTGGATATTCTACTTAATTCTTCAGTTTGAAACTCTATGCTATGGCCTACTGAAGTGAAGGATATATTTTAGTGAATTTATAAACATAAACTCGACTCTTAATAAAGTTTAAGGAAAGTTTCTTACTTTCTATTGAGGTGCAGCTCCTTTTCTGAACAGACTGTTTTAACAAACTACTCGACGGAATGTTTCATCTATGAAGATGATTAGAAACAAATTCCCTGGTTTATAACATGTTGAACCAGTATTAAAAGTTATTAGAAAAATAGGTTTTAATATATAAAACGAAGTAAATATGAAAACAGTGGATTTCATAACAATTGTTTCACGAATCTTCAAATAAAGCTGTGAACCCCCAATTAAACATTTATCTATCCCTTCATTTATGTCACGAAAAGTTGTGGAAATTGCAGTTTATAAAAATTTTATGAAGAAAGTCAGTCAAATCACACCCCCTGTTTTATAATAATTAAGGTAGGTGTTAAACTATAAAAATACTATTACTTAGAAAAATAAAAGATGATAAGAAACAAGAAATATGACCATCCAATTTTCAGGCAGTTAAAGATAAAAGCCCTGCAATTTATTAAAAAAATGTTGCTATAACACATGCACGATTATTTCCAAGTATTACAATTGTGATAGCAAGTTAATTTCGATGTTAAGTATGTTTCTGTATCGGGTTTTTATGTTTAGTAAAGCATAAGTTCGATATGATATAACTGAAAATTATTAATCTGTGTATCAGTTTTCATCAGAATAAAACAGTTTTGTTCAGCATTTAAAATATAAATATATATATATATATATATAAACAAAATCCGCAGAATTTAGCAGGTTTACAAGTTTAAGTTACGTTTACAAGATTAATTTATTTGTATTTTGATAATCTCTGGTTGCGCGGATGTCGATTTGTTTTGATTTGTTAACTATCCAGAATTTGCTATGAATTTTTAATAACAGGAATTTTCTGAAAGAAATAATTGTCAATGTCCTCAAAAGTTGTGGTGGGTAAGACGCATAGGAATAATCGTTGCTATTGCTCGGCCAAATTTCAAATTTTCTGGGAGTGTCTATGACGTCATAGGTCACGTGGTTAGTCAGTGAATAAACTTGGAAGGTGAGGCGTTGTGTATCTGAGTCCCTGCTGGCCATATTAGCTTGTTGTTTAGCCTTGTTGCTGGATCGACGCTTTCTGCTGTCAAGAAATTCATCGCTGAAAGATGGCTTCGAAAACGGTGAAACGGACAACCATAACTTCGACAACTTCATCCGTTTCTTCTCCGAGACCGGGTACATCTACCCCCACGCCAGGTTCAGGTAGACCAGGAAGCCCTTTGAGTCCTACTCGTTTGAGCCGGCTACAAGAGAAGGAAGAATTACAGAGTTTAAATGACCGTCTCGCTTGTTATATTGATAAGGTTAGACAGCTGGAGACTGAAAACAGCGGTCTTCGCCGAGAAGTACAAACAAGGGAAGAAACTTTCACCAGGGAGATAACAAATTTGAAGTCTATGTACGAAAATGAGTTGACTGATGCTAGAAGAATGCTGGATGAAATATCAAAAGAGCGAGCAAAACTTGAGATGGAAGTAAAAAGATTGAAAGACGACAACGATGCAATGAAGGCACAGTAAGTAACATTTCATTTTCGTATTGTTTAAGTGTGCAGTAATTATTTTAGGTTATGAAACCAAAGGAGTTGCGAAAGAGTAATGATTGAAATAAGCACGATTGTTTCAGTGTGCGTATTTTTTAGCGGCGCATTGAACATTAGCGTTTTTGTTGGTTTATTTTATTTGTAAGGTTTTATCTTAATTTTTTTCAGCAAGCGTTCAGACTTTTCCACAATCTTAGCAGATCATTAATCTGGTCTTTAGTGTTTTATATAAAAACATCGCAAACTGGACAAATTGAACAATGTGCATGTGTATATTTCATATAGACCTACAGGATGCAACAATGAGTTCATGTAGATTACCTTTCAAGTATTTTAAATGTCGGGAAAATCAATCAAATGTTATTTCAAGGTCTTATAAATCACTCCAGTATCGTTTTTAATAGTATATCAGTCTGAATTTATTTAAATGTGATCCACACTAAATAATTTTTTGTCCACAAGCACAATCTTCAGTGACTTTGTGGTTTAAAGGTTAAATATTGTTCCCAGACATTAAAAATGGAATTGAGTGTGCTACTAAAGGTAGGGGGAAAAGAAGCTGTATTCATGTCCACACTGATTATTGGTCCAAGGATTGTACCAATTATTATATCTTTGGTGAAATAATGTAGATTTGTGTGATGTTTGTTACTCTAACAGCTGTACTTTTGGTTGCTGAGGAAAGTACCTGAGACATTATAATCTTTATGCAGTTTCTTTGATGTGTGGTGTGTCACTGTCAATAAGGTAACTCTGGGTGAGGGTAGGTGGGGGGGGGAGTGTTAATCCTTGTACAATTCCGTGATTGGATTTGCACTCCTGATATTTTAGTCTGGCAAAGCTTCGATTTGTTCACAAAAACGTTGTCAAAATATTCGGTGGTATAGACTTGATGTTACATTGTGGGTCTCCTGTGCTCATCAGGCTAAGTGTCCAGTAGGTATGAAAGTTTGTTGATCTTGTAGATTTATGTAACAACAAAGACACAATTTTTGTTGAAAAGGTGTACTGCTTGGCATGCTCTAGTATAATTAGCTGCCGAGTTCTGCAACTGCCAAATATGGTTCCAACCTCTTGAAATTTAGATTAACGTTGTAAATTCGGGTCTATTGGAGATCGTGATTCCGCTACATCATTCACTAATGACGTCATAATGCTGCTGTATTCAAACGCAATACATATTATTTTCAAACAGTAATTCTGTTCTAATACAGCCTAGACCATTATTTTCAAGCAGAAATTAGGCTGTAATACAACTGGACCAGCTGTGTTTTTTTTTTTTTTTTTTTTTTTTTTTTTTTTTTTTTTTTTTTTTTTTTTTTTTTTTTTTAGTATTTCTAGCGGTGTCTTGTGTTTGACTACTGTAGTATGAGGACGCCAATTCCTTGCAGAATCGTGATCTCCAATAATTCCGTACTGTTAATGAAAAGTTGCTCAAAATTAAATGTTGACATACTTAAAAAATACTACAAATATTATCATTACAGGGATCATATCAATTTAACTTTTGTTTTAATCCTAGTGGTTAGGTTGAAATGATGCACGGACCAGGAGAAAAAATGTTATTTGGTTTCCATCTTGAGTGCTGTTTATGAAAACAGTAGGCTATATTCCTTCTATCGATCAAACATGTGATATGCCTGATTATGAAGTTATCACTTTCATGCGAGTTTTTACAACTAAGAAGCTGAAATGTCAAGATCGCATTGTAACAAAGAAATTAACCAATATTTCAAGAGATTTGCATTTATTTTCCTCGTTCTGGTAGCTGTGCAAGACGTGTATTTTGAAAGTTGTAAATTGAGTAGTGGCTCTTCTTTTTAAAAATGTATTTTGAGAACTTATATCAAACATTATACTGTAGCAGTATAAGAGTTTCAAGAGATTATATCCATTTTTGACAGGTGGAGAAGGTCGTGCAGTCTGCTACTTTTTAAATTGTCAAATAACAATCGTGATTGTTAGAAGCAGCAGTGTAGTAATTCTGGTTTTTAATTATATGTCTACCCTTAGTTCACAACTCAGATTGGTTGGATCCTCCTGAATGAGACAGTGGTATGAAGAGGGAATTTCCTAACCTTTAATGTCAAACCTGACCGTCGAGTGATCAGAGTATTTTGCACGTGCTAAGTAAAATTTGTCATAGATAAACATTCGAGCTCAGGCCAAGAATCGGTGATGAGATTAACCATTAAATTACCTTCAGCATCCTATGCCAAACCTTTTTTTATAAGCTCAGTTACTAATATTATCGTATCAGGAATTCTAACATGAAAATAATAAGTCTCACAGTTAACCAGCACAGTTTTATGACATTATCTTTCCCAACGGACAGTACTTATAGTAGCATTTGGATCTCCAGAAAATCCATCATACTATTTTCTAATATTGACATGGTTTTGAACTATGACATTTGGATTTTGGTGTTAATTATTATTATTTAATGCATTTAAAATTCTGCACCTGTACTGATCCCGGTAGTTAAACCTGTCATTCCAGAAAATGTTTATAATTTGCTAATGAGGTGTCAGTATTTTAGGTTGTTTTATGGCATTTAGCAAAATCACTCCAGTCAGGGGTTGAACGCTAAGGGGTTCTACCTTAAAATTTTAATTCTTTTTGTTAAGTAAGTTTAGGAATTTATTTAAGAACACTATATCACTGGAACTGTGGTCTGTACTAGGGAGTTGAGACTACAAAGTAAAATATTTGTTATTCTTTTATTTTCTCGGGTAATTAGCCGAGTTAGTCTATCAATCAAACACGACGTTTCGGCAGTCACAAATTTCTGTCTCCATTGTCAAGTGACATTTGGCAATTTTGGCAGAAATTGTAACTGCTGAAACGTCGTGTTACCCGAGAAAATTTTATTCATTTTCAACGCCGAGGAAACCTCCAGTCTTGTATAATGGTTTTAAATATTGCCTGGACCAGAAGAGAAATGTGCAATATCTTTCATCACATATACACTGTTGTACATAATCAATGTGCTTTTGGTGTGAGCATCATTAATGCTTCACACTGTATGTAATGAAGAAATCTATAAACCTTTGTTTATAGCTTTGTTCAATCTTTGATGTTTGCCCAGTCAAATTACAAATATTATCAGTCTTACTTCACAATTATTATGTCAGTGAACACATTCTGGCGGATATGATTTATTTAAATTTTAATTTTCAAGTTGGTTGACATGCTGCCTGAATCAAAGTGACCAGTGGCATACTGCACAAGAGTTTTAGTACTTGTTTCGACTTTAAGTGCCTTGATTGGCATATTGATGAAATTGGATTTACGAATTTTCCAAGCCTGGGAAAAAACTTGATTTTGGCCTCTTCAAAGCTTAGTCTGCCACTCTACGCAGTAGGTGTCACCATCACAGTTAGTTCGCCACCCCTTTGAACATGATTTTAACACCTGGAACAGTTGGAGAGCTTTTTTAAAATGTATCTAACACACGAATTTGATTTGCTGCCTGCAAAAGTGATTATGGAGTGCTCCCCCCCCTCCCCTCCCATAGCTGCCACCTTGGACAAGTGCCCTAGTTAGTCCTCCCGCCCTGGATCTAGCGCTGCATGTGTTGTAAAGTTAATTCACACCTCCATAGTTTGGATGGGAATGCGTTTTCGGGGAATAATCTGTCTCCTTGAGGGAAAGAGGTTTGCGACCATTCATTCATGCTTTGTGGTGAAGCCCATGTAAGAACTCTGGCATTGGAAACAGGTGAACTGGTATATAAAATGGAACGTGATACAGGTGGCATGGCCTTCGATGTGGATATGTTTTGTCAGTGGTAGGGTTAAAACAGGTTGTGATGGGATGTGAAAATCTTTGTGAGGTTGTTTCAAGGGAAGAGGCCGTAGGTTGGTTTAGAAGCATTGGAGGGATTGGTTTTTAGGTTGTGTTGCCTGCTTTAGGTGATGAAGGATGTTATAGGAGGGATAGTGGGGAGAAATTACTCATTTCTGGGAAATGTCTAAGAAAGTTATAGCTTTGACAAAGGATCTTTTGCTAACCATGCCAGTCCCTATCAGTATTTTGCTATAGTGACAGGCTGTTTTTGGGTACTACCAAAATGTTGTACATAGGTCTCCACGTCAATATGTTGGAACCTACAAATATTGTCCTGTCGGTATGAAATTTGGTACACACATTCCTTAGGCAATATTTGATTTAAAGTGTATAGGCCCTAACGTAAGCTTTGAATATGTAGAAATGAAGAGAAATCACTCTATATGTGGGTAGATGCATACACGTTATTACATTAGAAATACACATTGATAGCTATTGACATTTATTCCATGTGTTTTTAAGTCTTCATTATTGAATAAAAACTGCTTTCCACATGCAAATTGCAGATACATAATAAGTAGAAAACCGTGTAACATTTACAATTTCTCTGTGCAGGCTGACATAGTTTTTCAGTGCTAAGGTATATTGTGTGGCAGCCTACCTTACAGGGAAAAACATGGCTTTGCCCTAACAAATGTTTGATACAGAGCATTTAAGTTGGTTTAAATTTTTGCTAATAATAGTTGTGGTTAGATTGAAATACAGCCTGGACCAAGAATTAAGAGTAAGAAACACACAGAATAAATATAGACATATAATGACGTGTATTTGTTGCGTAATAACATGTGTGCATCTACCCACATTTGAAGTGATTTTACCTTATTTCCACACATTCCAAGCTTACGTTGTACACTTTTAATCATATGTTATAGCCTAAGGAATGTGTATACCAAATTTCAGACCGATAGGACAATTTTTGTAGGTTTTGACGTATTACCGTACATAGTCTGTGAAATTTGGTAAGTTTGGTTATCTGGATAGTATAAATACTATTAGTACATTTTGTCTGGGCCATTGTTGAGGAGGCTGAATAATTAATCACTATTGACGTTTTCTTTAAAATTCCGGGATCTTCCCATGCCTTGACTGTATTGGTAAATTTACTTTTTGTGGGTCAAGTTTACATATCAATACAGTGAATATATTATTGTGTGTGTTTTAGTCCAGTTGCAGTTCATACTGAAGGTTTATTATGAAATTGTGATAATGTATGCTATGCGAACTAGGAAACCTGAAGTAGACAATATTATTATCCGAAATGTAGTTCGCAATGCATTTCATGTGCTCAGGTGCATCTGCATCGTTTGATTTTGTAGTGGCAATATCAACACAGAATGTGGTTAAGTTTAAATGCAGCCTGTACCAGAATGCTCTTGTGATAGGCATAATCCAAAAGGAATTTAGTTATTAGTATTAATAAACTGTTTTTATTAATAACATGTATTGCAGTGTTAACTACTCCAATTTCCCCCCCCCCCTGTACTTGGTCAATGTTTTTGATCAAACATGCATGAAATATTAGGCATTTCTATCATTACCGTGGCGCCAAAATCTGATGATGAATTCTTGCAGAACTCGACGAAATAAATCGAAAATAAAGAATAAACTTTTTTGATATCTCGCTTGGTTTTCGAGATATAGCATGTTAAAAATCAGCCATAGGTATAGTTCCTTCTGCTTTTGATGATTTTTCTTCTTGTCCAGGCCGTATTTCAACCTAACAACAATCACTAGGAAGAAAATAAAACACCTATAGTGCATTTCCACGATGTTGATATGGTGAAAAAAAAATTTTTGGTCCAGGCCGGATCTCACCCTAACCTCATCACTTTTGAGATACAATATCTCGAGAACTAAGCGAGATATCAAAAAACTTTTTTCCATTTGTCTCGTCGAGTTACGTAAGAATTCATCATCAAATTTGGCTATAGCGAAATTTTTCTTCTGGTCCAGGCCGTATTTCAACCTAACTACGTCAATTTTGAGATACGATATCTCGAGAACCAAGCGAGATATCAAAATTTTTTATTCTTTATTTTCGATTTGTTTTGTCGAGTTCTATAAGAATCAATCATCATATTGTGGCGCCACGGTAATGATAGAATCCCCAAATATTAACTGCCAATGTACTTGAACCAATTTTGCTTTCAAGGATGTTAATTCATTTGTGTATTACAAACCTTCAGTTTACTTCTTTAGATTAGAGCTACATTAAAGATCTTCTCGAATTTTAAAATATTTTATTTTCTACAGTTGATTGCACAGCTAGGTTTGTCATACATTTTGTGATTTCTTTCTTAAAACATCCTGGGTAACAAAGCCCATTATGTTTCTTTAAAAACTTAAATTCATTAAACTGGAATTTCAAAGGTTAATGGTTTAAAACTCGTGTTGCATTTGGTTTATATTTGTTACAAGCTTTTGTGTAGCTTAGAACAAATAAGGTTAGAAAAAATTTGATTTTTAAGTGTACCCTTGAATTTAATTTGTTTGTATTTTATTTATGATGGGAAAAATTATTGGAATTTATAACTTGTTCTGTGTAGTGAAGATATAAAGAATTTACTTTTTAAAAAAAAAAAAAAAAATACTACTTCTGGATATCTGTGAAGAAGTGTGGAGCCTTAGAGTGGTTGATTGTTAAATGAGTCATAGGAATATTAAGACACCAGGAGTGACGATCCCAATGACTTCCTAGACAAACTAATACTAAATCTTAGTTAATTAAACATCAATTCATATTAGTGTTAAAAGACTTATTTTTTTTACGTACGTGACTGATGTTTAATAAAATCAAAATTATTTTCCCGGGTTGTTGGAAGTTGACTGCAGTCCTCAGACTTACTTTTGTCACTGATTGTTGATGATAAATTCCTCTGTGACAGAAGTTCTTTGGAGCGAATGCGCTTTTAAGATAATTATACTTCTATTTGTTTAAAAAAAATAACTTAAAACTTGTGATTGCACAGATTCATACTGGTGGTTTCATTGGTAACATTACTTTCAAAATAGCTTTCGAATTTCGCGCGTTAGCTAGAAGATTGCGCTATAAAAAAGAATGGCGTCTGTGGCGGCAATTGTCATTCTTAAAACATGGTAGTAACGGTTGATTATTCAGAGAAATTAGATGAATTATTTGAGATAAGCAATTTGACATTTTAAATTGATGGAATTTTTTTTTTATTTTTCACTCAAATGATAGCAGAGGCAAGGAAACGATTTATAAACATTTTGAAATGTTGCTGTTGGACACTTATCGATTATCGGCTCTGTTATTTGCTGATCTAGATTGTAAACGAAACACTTTGATCGATAATGGTATGGCGTGGCGGAACCGGAGAGCTGTTTGCATAAATTCTAAGGGTGGGGGTTGCGTCACTGCTAAAAATATCCACAACGTAAAGCCTCGGTCGGTTTGTCGGTGACGTAGTCTGCCGGCCTTGGCCAACTTAACAGCGGAGAGTTTTGTTGACCACCCGGCATCGGTTTAAATAAATATGGCTGACCGAATAACATTGGAATTTCTCTATTCAAATTTAACAGCATTACAGAAATGCTTATTGAGCTTTAAAACTTTTGTCTCTACACTTTAATGCTGTTTTACGTGTCGACACTAATTTCCAGTTTCGTACTGTAACAGCATTTGCTTTAAGAAAATTTCGATTTTTCATACCCGAAAGTTGATCATGTTGGTATTATAGTTTGGAAATCAGTTTAATATGTTTTCCTATGGCATATAACTTTAGGATTCTCTACACCAACGTGATTTTCAAATAAATATTTAGGTTGGTAAATTTTTGAAACTATGGAATTTCGTTTTTTGGGGTTGAGAGTCAGCATTCAGCATAGGTTGTGGAATTTCCATTCAATAATGTTCAACCTGCCAGAAAAAGTTGCGATATTGTGTATAGAGTCTGTATGGCTCTCACAAAATTTTGTGAATGTAGGGCACGGGCTAAGTAATCAGTTTATCGATCGCACATATTCTCTCCATTCGGCAAGCATCAGATGCCGCGGAGAATACAAATTTTTGCTAGTATGACATGAAATATTTTTCACTGTCGGGGCTAATTCTGTTTTAAGATTTCTCATGACCTAATCTATTACACTGCGAGTCGGAAACGTTGGCTTTTCGTGTAGATAAGGTAAACTGTGTTTAGCTGTTAGAGCCACTGGAGCTGTTTTTGTTTTGTGGCATGTAGTCTGAGCAATTGTATAACCAAAGTAGATTATGCCAGGTTTATTTTGAGCCTTTTAAACAACTACCAGCTTTATTTAAGATATTTGTTCTATAATCAAATATTCATCATATATTAAAGCGGTGAATTTCATCGTTAGTTCTGATCCGACCAGTTTCTTTTTGCCTCGCCTTGTAAAAATATGCATGAGAAGTTAACGGTTTCTTGTTCGAAACATTACTTGAAATGACATTTAAAAGAAAAAAATATACGAAATAATAAGTAACGGAACTTAACACGTCTTTTACGCACATTCAGCGTTTCAGACTTTATTTAGTTGTGTAGTGATTCTGATGTTGGACGGAAAGTGTCAGTATTGTGATATCGGTGGCTCCCTGAAGAGAGAAACTAGTGTTTCGTTGCACTAGTGAAAAGTTGTTTCTGCTTGTTAAGTTGTCAGCATAACTATTTAAATTGTAAATATCTGACTTTCTCTACGTTGAAAAATCTTTGTCATAATTTCCGTGTCATAACATTTAAGACTGTTTCCGTAATTGGTTTTTGTGGTTGCCACATAGCGAGATAAGGAGAGGCCTTCCGTTTGCTGCGGATGCAAACTTCACACTCGCGTACCTCTTTGTGTAGCTGGTGGCGGCAGATGGCGTTCTAGGGGGCTGTGCACGTGTGGCGGAGTGGGAGGGCAACAAACTTGGCTTCACGGAGCTGGTCTGTTGAGTTGGCACGCCCGGCGTCTGACCCCAACCAAACCCGACAGGTGTAGCAACGAGACCTAAAGTGGCTTGGTGGCACGGGAAACGCTGGCCTTGGTTAATTTTTCTGTTGTGGGGTTTGTTTTATCGCCGTCTTGAAAATAAGTCGCGGAATAAGCTTTAGATTTTAGAGTCCTGGAATCAGACCAGTTATCTAGGCGAATAAACCATCCTATTTTTATGTTGTATTTACTAAGCAACTAGACAGGAAAATATTTTCCCAATACCAAGAATGTTTCTGACAATGAAGTTGCGGGTATTGGGCAGCATTTCTTCCCTCTCGTATCCCAAGGAGAGTGCTAAGAGCTATATGTTTCTTATGTTAGAACAAAATTTTTGCACTCCAATTATTCAGCTTTGTGTAATACCCCACTCTCTCATGCGTAATCGTGCATTGTCTTTGATCTACTTTACTGATTCGGTGCTCATGGGGTGGCGTTGTAAACCTTTTTAGCAGTTCAAAATATCAGTTTCAGCTTCATGTACACTGTACAGTCTTTGTTGGTAGCTGTGTGGTTCTCTGAAGCAAGTCTATATAGCCGTTTCTAGCAACAATCATGCTGTGTTAAGATTATCGCCTCTGAACTGTAAATAGTTGATTTGAAATTATGCGAGAGTGGTCAGCTCAGCGCTCCTTAAAATCCTATTGTGTGTGTGTGTGTGTGTGTGTGTGTGTGTGTGTGTGTGTGTAAAAGGGGGGGGGGAGACTTTAACGGATCTAGAATACTAAACAGGCCAGTCTTTGAAATGTTGTTAAAATGAATGCAAAAATCTTGAAGACGCTTGCTTTTAGCACGATCCGTATTTATGGTAGATAAACTAAGTCAAAATAAAACATTGAGTTGCTGAGATTCTTAACGGAAAGAGTTGGAGCAACCTTTTATTTACGTGCCGTAGACTTTTTTGGTGCGTTGCTGCTAAGCTCATCGCTTCTCGGAATTCGCTTTCCCTGGAACTTTCGTTATACAGAACTAGTGTCTCGTAATAATTCTCGCCGGTGAAACCAAGTCCTCATAAAAATTTTGTTGTAAATGGAACGTAGCTACCATAAGTAGTAGGTAATATTACTAAGTGCATGAAATGTGATGAACAGTTTAACAGTGTAAAGGATTTTAAAGTAAAAGTGGGTATAAAACCTAAGTAGGGATGTAGGGAAATTGACAGAGGACAAGAACCTAGTGGCAATAATAGTTGCGATATTGTTGAGGAGAGAAAAAGACCTTTAAGTGTCAGCGTAGAGGGTTGGTTAAAAAAAAGGTAGAATGATACTTGTTAATAAGGTGATTAAACAGAAAAAGAAGCGCAAGATCTTGTTGGGACTTTGAGTTGAGGAAAATTTAAGAAAGCTTTCGGCTCTTTAGAAACATGACTTGGTTAGCAAGGGTGAAATGGCTTCATAGAAAATGAAGATACAGGAGTAGGGGGCAGATATTTTCCTGTTGGTTACGGCAGCGAACGTGCGTACTAATCGATTGAGAAAACTGGCGGACATCACCATGTCTACTTGCTGTGCTTCATCCGTGCTGGAGGCCAGCTTACGTGTGCAAATAGCGAGATATATTTATCGCGTTCCGGGGGATCAGCAGGCAGCGAGCTTGAATCATTTCCAAGCTAACTGTCAACGTGTCTGACCCACATATATCGCTGCTTGTACACGTTTACACATTAGGAAGTTGCAACGCACGCTCGTCACATACTTTGTAGTGAAGCAATAGTAATAGCGGAATAGTTTATCAATTGCGTAACGAAAAAAGTATAATCTGCCCTTACGCGACGCCTATTTTTTTTTTTTTTAAGTTATGGAACTATGTACGACTTTTTTAAATTAGTTCACCATGTTGTAATTTAATAGCAAAAACTTGTTACAATCTCCTTCGTGTATTCAAAATACCCTCATGAGATAGTAACGTACAGATATTGTATTATTCAATAAGGGTAAGTAATATGCCGAAATGTAAAAAAAAAATGTTTTACCGCATTACATCCTAATAAGCTCTTGAAAAGTTTTATCAAACCAGTAATTTACTGCTTAAAAACAATCTGAGGTAACATTAGCACAGAAGATACAATCTCGGCGTTGTTGGTGGGTACTTTCATTCGGAGGCTACCATCCTTTGTTCTGTATATCGTGGTTGGAGGTTAATTAATCTTGTGCGGAAGAAAACTTGCTGTAATATCTTAACAACTACGGCGGTCGGTGTATTACAGCGCGTGTCTTTTGGGCGGGCTTGTAGGTGGGTTGCGTGCCTGACGCCCGCCCGTTGCCCGGCAACGTTCAGGTGACGTCATCCATTACCTAAGAGTTCGCGTGCGCCCGCTTTCCCGTTAAGAGCAGGGGAAATGATGTCATGGACGCATTTATGAAATGACGTCATCTCGTTCTGACGAATCACTTTTGCTTCCTTCCTACCACCCAGTCTGATAAAAATATGTATTTTCTCAGATATCACATGAATTTGAAATACCATACAGTGCAACTATAAGGGCTATTAAAACATTTGTAACTCATAATGTTTTTTGATATTCCAAATCTTCAGACCAGAAAACGGAATAAAAAAAAGTAAACAGAATTCATTCTGTAACGATAACTAGCCCATAGTTCTTCGCGTAAAATGTTTTAAACTCTTTCACTGAGCGTGGTGGACGAGCGATAACGCCTCCATACCTGCCAACTTTTACGGTTTTTCCGTAAAATTTACGGAAAAGGACTGTATTTTACGGTTTTACGGATATGCTGTGTTATTTTACGGATTTCGGTCGCTTAGGTCTGATCTTAATTGGAACAATGTTATTGCGGTTTTTATGGACAATTGCGGCAGGTTTTACTATTTATTTCATTGTTTTAAGTGCTCTTAGATGTGCGTTAAGGCTTCTTTCATTTGACTCTTAAATTAAACCACGATATGCTAATTTTATTGTAGTCAATAATTAATCGATCTCTCTCTCTCTCTCTCTCTGATTTTACATCGATAATTTTTTGAAAGTCGAATCAGCAATCGTTTTCGTATACTTTCGATTTCCCAACAGTCCCGCGTGCGTTGTTTGGTTGGTTGATAGTTTGTGACTTTGTGTAAACGGTGTAATCATGAGTAACGCTAAGAAGCAATATTTCCAGACATTCAGGGAAGCGTATTCCATAGAGTTTCCGTGTATAATAAAGTCAAGAAAAGGTGTAAAATTTGCGTTTTGTACAGTGTGTGGTTGTGATATAAATATAGCACATAGTGGAAGAAATGATTTGGCATGTCACATTAAGTGTAGTAAACACATTGCGTGTTTAAAATCAAAAGAAAAGAATCACAAAATCAATAAGTTTTTCGAAAAATCAGGAAATTATGATTTGGATGTGATTAAAGCGGAGTGTTTGTTCACTTCATTTTTGGTGGAACACAATATTCCACTAAGTGCAGCTGACCATGCAGGTGCCTTATTCAGGAAGATGTTTCCTTCGTCAGAAGTAGCGAAAAAATATGGATGTTATCTTACATAAGATTGAAAATGAAACTAGGGATGATGCTGTAAATGCAATCCACACACAGTTCGCAGCTCTTCAATTAGATGACATTTCAACTGTTGCAGATGTAGATGCTCCAAATGATGTCAAATGGGCACGGTTATCAAATATCTGTGGTGCTGATGGAATTCTTAAATATAATAATGTTGTCCATACTCTCCATACCCTACAGCAATGCTGAGTGTGAACGTGTTTTCAGTATGGTTAAGAAGAATAGAACACAGTTCAGATCATCCCTCTCTAATGAAATCCTAGAGACTGTTTCCATACTGAAGACCACCAATTCTGGTCCTTGTTATACAAACAGTTTTTCTCCATACTTTCTTAAGAAAGCCAAGAAAGCCACTGCTTCATATTTGAAGTCTGATTGAAAGTACGCATATTATGTATATCAAACAGTGTAAATAGGTTCAGTGCTAAGTGAAACAGGATATATATTGTCTCATCTGAGTTTTAGTTTTAAGTTAAAAAAAAAAAGACTTCAAAGATTGTCTTGTAATTAGTGTTTGCCAACAATTAGTATGAAGTAAGTAGACATGATTTCAGTTTAATATAACATTATTTTGGTTTAATATGCTGTTTATACAAATTTCTGGATGTTTAGTTAAATGTCGATAAAAAAATTTGTGGTCCACATTCTTTACGGAAACACTGTATTGGGGAACCAGGGTTTTTACGGAAACCCGATTTTGGAAGTTGGCAGGTATGCGCCTCGCATTAGGGAGGTCGTGAGTTCTAATCCCCGTCCGGGCATCTAGATTTGGGGGTCTCCACGGTTTCCCCAAATCACACCAGGTGAATGTCGAAATGCTTCTTTCCAAAGGCCATGGCAACTTTGAACATTTTTGAAGTTCCATAGCTTAGTGAAAAGTGGAATCATATGAATTCGGTAATTCGTTTGTCACCATCACAAATTAAGATCCTCTTAGAAATTTGTAAATGAGCCCTATTTAGTGATTGTAATAAAACATTTCGAAAAATCAAGGGGGTGGGGAGGGGGTGAAAATAATTTAACAGGTTTAGTATGAATGTAGAAGAAAATATTTCCCTTCAATATTCATGGTTATCAAATGAAAGCAATTCATCTGCTTAAAAAATAATGGATTTATCTATTTATTCTATGGCAATTCACATTTTTAAGAACATTGAATAAAATATACATACTGCGTCTTTACAGACATACATCTAATTTATTAACACAGTTCCTGAGTTGCCAGTAGAAAGTCCACAGTATCACCACTGTAAGACCTTATGGGACATTCTTCAATATGACCAATAGTCTGAATCTCTCCGCATTCACATAAGGGGGATGGTTCTTTGCCCCACTTGTACAGGGAGTGTGTGCATCTGCCGTGCTGAGTTCTGATTCTGTTTACTGTGGACCAAGTTTTGCGAGGTAAATCAAAGGTGTAAAGCTAGTTTGCTTCCCAGTGGTGCACCCTGGGAAACGCTAAATGAACTAGTACATACTGGCAGTCAGACAGTCTTGGAGGATCTCCTGGCTAAGACACTAACTCATCAACTGTCACCTGCGATTTGGAAAAAATAATGGATTATTTTATTCCAGTTTTTGCAAGACTTTTTCAAAAACATGTTTTTAAAAAATGCCATTCTAATCTTCTCCCATTCGCCCCTAATCCGATTGTTTTGTTTATGTATTTACATTGGTATATAGCTTGCTGAAGCTATACAGTAAAACTATTTGCCTTTCTAGAGTTTATGATTTTTGAAAACAATTGATTTTAAGGCCAAAAAATAATTCTTAGGATAGTCTCAGGAACCAAATGAAGACTTGTTACCAAATTATTAAAAAAAAAAAATTAGTGGCTTGTAATACTGACTTTTTTTATTTACTTTGTACCAGTTTGTGATAGCTGTTTAATATTTGATAAATTTTACTTACTTCAGAAATATTTTCCAGGTTGGATCGTAAGGGAAAAGCTCTGGCAACAGCTGAAAGAAGCTTGCAGCTGACAGAAGTGAGATTGAATGATGTTTCCAGCAAGTATAAGCAAGCTGAGAATGAGAAAATCAAAGCACTTGAGGAGCTAAGGGTGAGACTTGAAATGGTTTTGTTATCTCTCTACTGTAGGTTTCTAAATCTAACCTGCGTGCTTATTTTTAAAAACAGGAGCTGCAGAAGGAATGTGAAGCCCTCCGTAAACAAGTGGCAGACCTACGTAAACATCTGGAGGATGAGACGTTGTGCAGAATTGATACTGAAAATGCCCTGCAAACTCTCAAGGAAGAGATGCAGTTCAAGGAACAGGTATTTTTTTTTTTATTATTATTATTACTTTTTCCCCACTATTCTGAATATTTCCTGCTCTGTTCTCAAACTGGTTTTGCAAATCTGTAATCTATGAAGGCTACTGCAATGGCTCTTTTTGGGTTTAAGTTGAGGAAAGGTGCTACCATTTGTCATATCGGAACAATTTTGCTCTTCATCCTGTGTAGAATACAAGCTAAGCATTCATTTATTCGGCATAGTTATTGTAATTGCTGCTGCTTTACTTGTTTCTCAAAACTAATTTAAGCTGCTTTCCTGTTGGCATCACACTTTAATAGATCAAATTTAACCCTCTCCTATCTAACGGTAGTAAATGTGCCACAATGTTTAACGCCAGATACTTCAACTATAAAATTGTGTACTGTGGTGTTCAATCTGCTGAACACTTTTGTTTCCTATTAGTAGGTCAGCAAATTAGTGTTAATTTTTATACGGTGCAAAACTACCAATGAGCTAAGTTTTAAATTTGGGACTAATCTGTGTGCTGAGTAATGAGTGATATCAAAATGCTTTTTGAAATTAGGATTTACCTGATAAATGTTGATACTTTTTATTACTTTTTTATGAAGTTCATATTAATAATTACTGAGGATTTTTGACAAGATTTCTGTGTTATATATGCCATCTTTTTTGCTCAGGGTTTTATACTTGCGTACAGCGTTCTTAACCTTTGCGCTGAAGCTTTTCTTGTGATTTTTCAGGTTTATAACCAAGAATTAACAGAGGTGCGAACTCGACGCCAAGTGGAGATAAGTGAAATTGATGGTCGCCTTACAGAACAATATGAAGCCAAGCTACAACAGTCTCTCCAGGAGTTAAGAGACCAGTATGAGTCACAAGTCAGACAGAATCGTGAGGAGATGGAAAGTCTCTATGAAAACAAGGTGAATTTAAAAAAAAATCTGTAGCCATTAATTGTATTTAGATATTTAAACTGACTGTCTAGTTCTAATTATTCTGTTTTGATTCATGTGTACTGTTTTTCATTTCAGATTAAAAACCTCGAAAATCAGTTGCAGCGTAACTCTGGAACGGCCTCCTCAGCTATCGAGGAGGCTCGCCAGTACCGAAGCAGAATTGAGAATTTGAACAGTAGGATTGCAGAACTGGAATCCACAAATGCAACTCTGCAGGCAAGGGGTTCACTTTGCACAGTTTTAAATCTTAATTTCTATGTTTATCTCTGACCAAAATGGTTAATAAACTGCGAAGAAGTTGCATGAAATATATGTAGTTCCTTGTGTGTTTTGACTTTCTTTTTTTCTTTTCAGAACCGCTTGCACGAGCTGGAGAAAATGTTTGATGATGAGAGGTTGAGGCATCAGCTTGAACGTAGTGCTTTGGAAAAAGAACTGCAGATACTGCGTGAAGAGATGGCTAATCAGTTGAGGGAGTACCAGGATCTGATGGACATAAGAGTTGCTCTTGATCTCGAAATTGCTGCTTACAACAAGCTGTTGGAAAGTGAAGAACAGAGGTGAGGATGCTTTATGCCGAATTACCTTCTCCAAGTGTAGCGTGAAATGCAAGTTCTAGTAATAAAATTCTTTTCATTGGCATTGCAGCTGCTAGTTCTCATTCATTTTGTTCATTTATGTGGAAGTAGTTGTTACGTAAACAAGTACAACAAAGAAAATTGCGTAAATGAGGAATGATTTTCTTGGATGGAGCGTAATTCTGTAATACTGGTGAGATGTGAAGTACTGAGTAATATCAATTTTCAAATAAAATAATTATCGCATATTTAATAAGAAGAAGGGTTTAACTGTGTATGAAATTGTAGAAATATTTTTGTACTATTAAAATGCTGTAGTTGTGATGGTTTCTAATAGGTAGTTTCAAAAATGTGTGTGTGTGTGTTTTTTTATGTATATTTTAACATATTTTGTGTAAATCTTGCCAGTGTGTTTATGTTAAATTGAGAAGTACGCCATTAATTTGGAATACAGAGTTTAATGTTTTGATGCAGTTATACTGTTCGATATGTAGGATTGGAAAAGGGGGGGGGGATGGCATGCAAATTGACAATGAATATTTCCTACAGCTTTTGGAGTCCCTTTTTCTTTCTTTGCAGAATTGCTTATTTTAATTTATCTTTGGAATGAATACAGTGAAAATCCTATGTAATGTTAATAAAGATAGCAATGGTTTTGCACTTCATACTGTTATTCACATAAGATTTTAAATTTAAAACATAGTTTTTGGCTCTAAAATTTTGTTTTTGCTAGAACTTGCCTTCTGTAATTCCTTGTGTGTTTTCGAGTGAACATTACAAAAGCTATATCCTGGAGTATTGTATTAAAGTAGTGCTTAACTACTTTTTTGTGTGCTGATAAGTTTTTTTTGTCGTTAAATAGGTTGAATATCAGCCCGATGCAGTCACCAGGTACCAGTTCATCTCGTATGTCATCTCGCGGTACTCCATCTCGCCGCACACCAGTACGTGCTTTGAAACGGAAACGTACTACATTGGAGGAATCGGACGAGGCTTCCATTTCAAATTATATAGTCAATTCTCATGCAAAAGGTGACGTACATATCAGTGAAGTCTGCCCGGAAGGGAAGTTCGTAAAACTGCAGAATAAAGGCGCAAAGGTGGGTTTACAAACTGTTTTTTTCTACACAATGTCAGTTGTATGAACTTAATTTAACTTCTTATTTGTATAAAATATTACTTTCCAAAATATATTGCTGACGAAAATTTACTCGTAAGGTTGAAAACTGAAAAATCTAAATATTGAATTTGCATAATCTAAATATAGTTTCTCAATCTCTGACTTACTTGAATTAATATAAAACATTAACTAATTCAAATTATTTACCCTTGAGTACCTTAAAATATTTGATTAAACATAAAATCATTTATTCCACTCGCAGGAGGTAAATCTGAGTGGGTGGCAACTGGTAAGACGTGCTGGTGATGACGAGACTGTATTCAAGTTCCACCGCAGTGTTAAAATTGAAGGTGGTGCCACCATAACCGTGTGGTCATCGGACGCAGGAGTGACACATGAACCACCAAATAACATTGTAATGAAAGGACAGAAGTGGTTTGTAGGGGAAACAATGCTAACCACTCTACTTAACAATCAGTCAGAGGTAATTAAAAATTATTCTGTTTGATGTTTCTGATAGTATTTTTGTGTTAATGTTAGATCATTTATTTCAGTTTAATTCTAAAATTTGATCAAGTTAATTATCTATTATTACAAATTCCGAACATTAATTCATTGAATGCTATGTTGTTGTAGGCTATGTTTCCTCAGTAAATTAAATTTTCTAATATTTTTTTTTATCTGTACGCATTTCACCACTCATTGAGGCGACAAATCTATTTTGAAATTTTTACGTTTAGTTTTCAAATCCTGTATAATGTCTTAACATTTCACTTAAGAATTATGTTAAACATTATGTTATAAGTTTGAAAACTAAATGTAAAAATTTCAAAATTGATTTGTTACTAATGTCTCGGTGAGAGGCAAAACACGTACAGTTTTAAAGCATTCAAACACAGTTGCATTGGCGTTATTTTATCGTTTAAGTACTGCATTGCATAAAATACTCTCGGTGAAACTGGCAGGAAACAAAACCCACCATTTTCCAAAGACAAAGGCAGTAGGCCAGTGAGGTTACTTTTGGTAGTAAACCTTTTTCGTGTGACTAGAGAGATGAGGCGAAGAAATTGAATTTGTGCACCCAGAGGTTCATCTTCTTTGCTATAGGCTGCCATCCTGCCTTCATCTTTGGCATGTGTCAAGTTTACTTTCGTTAACTTTATTTTCGTTAACTAATAATCTGTTCCATTTCTTCCATTGTTGATATTGATTAGTTTGCAGTTAATCTTACTGACTGCAAACTAATTATATAGTTTCAGCAACAATGGAGTAAGTTGCATATTGATTCACATCTTTGTGATCCAGGAAATGGCAGTCAGTGAGCGCAAGCGGCAGATCCTCTCCAGTTCTTCATCCCGGCACCGGGAGATATCTGGCTACGGACGACGTGCTTTTGAGAATGAAGAGTTATTCCACCAACAGGTACGCTGTGAATTGTTAGTGTTTCCTATTTGTTTTGTGGGGAGGGAGTAGGATGTATACTTCAAGAGTTTTTTCAAATTTTAAAGATTTAGTGAAAGGGAAAATTTGCTCCATACTGAGGGACAAATAGTTAGATGGAGACTTTTTCATTTCCCATTCTCTTAAGGATTGAAGTATGTAAATGGAAACTAGTAAATGTGTGAAGAAAACTTAATTATAAATATATGACAAAAATGGGAATAATGTTCCCGGGTGACTAGCAGAGATAACAAAGTGTTTTCACACTATATAGGATTTTTGCTGGAAAATTCAAGTTTATAAATATGTCGCCAATAGGATTGGCTAATTAAAGTTTGTTTTCGAAATGTGCATTAGAAGGGAATCGGAGGGCACAGATATCATCATACTATAATGTCGTAAGTGGATGTGATCAGATAATTTTATCACCACCTTGGCGGTGTGTGATCATTGCCACAGGAAATGTAATGTGTTGAGGTTTGCCCAAGGGCCTGGTGTATCAGAAATCGTGATTGGGGCTTCAGTTGATGGTGATCCCCAAACAAGAATGCCCTCAACCTCAACTGATGAAACTTGAACTGTTGTCAGACTTTGCAGGAGAGGTTGTGATCTCAGTAGGGTTGTTCTATATTATTTTTACGAAAAAGTTGAACATTGGAGCGAAGTTTGTATCTCATTTGATGACAGAAAGAACACAAAGTGGGCATTTGTCAGCAACTCTTCGAAAGAAGTCTACAGTGGTGAAACTTTTATACGAAGAACAGTAACGAGAGACTTGGGTTTGCAAGTGGGTGGTATTAAGACAAAAGTTGAGTCGTCGGTGAGTTGACAAAGAAAATGCACACAGAAAATGAGCGGCCTCAATCAATTCTCTCGACGACTCGGTTTTCCGATTTCAGTAAAGTTTCGGACTTTGATTATTTGCCTGAAGATCGAACTGTCAACCATAACGACTTTGAAGACGTTTTAAGCTGGTTGTGTGTGTGCGGGGGGGGGGGGGGGGGGGGGAAATCCTCCACTAGTTGTTGTTTGGTCACCATGACAATGCCTCTGGCTACTTTGACTTGTTAATTCACCAATTGTTTGCAAAAACAAATCTGATGTCTGTCCCCCCTCCACACACACACACACACACACACACACACACACACACACACACATACACCTTTCCTACTTCTACGGCTTGGCTCGCAAGGAGCACATTCCCCCATCACCTTGTTCCAAAAATTAAAATCTGTGTAGAAAAGATGACATTTTGATAGCGTTTGAAAATAAAATTTCTTCATAAGGAAATTTTAAACAGAGCTTTCCCAGACTGCTTTATGAAGTGAGCACTACTGGGGCAAGTGTGTGAATAGGGATGCAGATAACATTGAAGGGGGAAGCCAGTAATATGAAAGTTAAACAGTAAACATGTATTGGAATTTTCTCGGGTGGGGGATTGGAATTTGTGTTTATTCGTGTGTCAGTGCCACCATACAATAAACTGTGATAATGGGAGAGGAAGAATTTGTCGTTAAAACTTACATTATTATTCTGTCTTCATGTTTTTTTTTGTTTCTACACCATTCTGCCATCGTAGGGGTAGTACTTCTTTCCTAGCATTTAACTAATGACTGACATTGTTCTCCTGCTAGAAATAAGTTGGAGAGGTGATTTCCAGTTACAGATCGTTTTACTAAAAAATAAGATAAGCAATATAAAGGCAAGCATGATTCTTAAAACATTTTTTTTTTAGTTCCGTACAAATCATCACTGTTAAATCATCACTGCTTGCTTAAATATGGATCAAAAGTGTTGACTGTATATAGTTACATAATTTTATTGGTCTCTCTGGCATTACTCAACTAGAATGGTTTCTGAACACCAAGATAATTTTAGCATATTTACAGAATATATCTTTTCTGATTTCATTTTATAGATGCCATGATTCTTCCACCATCCATTTTGATTAGAAAGCTTACTATTATGGTTTAGTCGTATTTCTTATAACAACTCATTGTATTTTAAGATTGTTTTTTTTATATTGATAACTTTGATTGCAGGGTGATCCACAAGGAGAAGATCGTTGCCGCATTATGTGAAGCGGCTAGATCAGATTACACTAAAAGCTGTTGAAAGTGGTCGTAAATGGATGCTAGCCAAATTGGCTGAAGTTAGATCTAGTTTTATCTGATGAAAGTTTAAAATACAAAAGAGAAAACTGACGTTTTCATTTATGGTTGGTGCTGTAGGGGTGTTTGGACTGACTGACCTATATGTGGAAGATTTTATTGAAAATGGAGTTTCTATGAGCAGCAGAGCAGTTAGTGCATATGTGATGTCATGTTGACTCGGGGGGGGGGGGGGACATTTGGAAAATTGCAGCAAACTGATTTCGCATTATAGTACAAATGCATGGTGTCAATGGACATCATTAATTTTCACATAGTGCACTTCTAGACATTTGAATCATTTAATGTGCTTGTATTTCATTGACATTTGTACTGAAATCAAAAAAGAATTCTACAGATAGTGTGAAGCTTGATTGATGTACTCCCTATGTGGGTTTTAAATATTTTGAATTGTGCAAACTGCAGTGTATTGTGTTCATTAATAATTTATTTTCATTTTTCCATTATTGGATTGTTGTTCCTTTTACAATACCTGTATTTATAGCAATTTTTTATGGTATTGTGCCTTTCAGTCTCTAAGAAGGAACTGGTGCCTTTCCAGGCATAGTACAAGCTAGAAGAGTGTTAATTTTTTGTGGAACTATATTTTGAAATTACTCTGAAATTAGTTTTTGAGATTGTTTAGCTACGAGATAAATGGTGTGACGTCTCTAGATATTGCATCTTGCCTTTTTTGTTTTGTTGTAAGTAATTAGGGTTGCAGACAGTCCAGACCATCCCCTTAATTTACAGGTGAATAATACCATTACATCACCATATAATGCTTATTGTTTCATTATCTCATTTCAATATTTTTATAATTGAATCACAGTTCTGTGTAGGTATTTACGTTAAATGTATTTGTACGTACAATTTTCTTGATTTAAATGAAAAATCAGGTTGCAAATGAATTGTTAGTGTAAACAATCAGGAGATAGAGCCTTTTATAAAAGGAATTATTAATGTGACAGTTTTGTATTTTTTGCCAGACACAACTCTGAACAGAAGGTGATTTAATTTTTTTTATATATATTCCACATTAAACAAATGTGCATTTTTACTTACCATTTTTGTTTTTGTAAGTTGCTAAATTTTAATGAAAGCATATATTTTTAGGAACTTCATTAAATTTCCTTACACTGAATGTCTGACAGTTACATTTTGTAATGTTAATTTGTCATTGGTATCAGTACGAGGAAATGTAAGTTCTGTCTGTCCGAATATATTTGATGGGGATGGAATAAAGGTAGTTGGATAATTATTTGTAACTTTAAATGTTTAACTTCTGAAAATATTCTTAATACTAATTATTTAACAGATGCACTTTTAAAATGTGTTTATTACAAAAATAATAATAATAAAATTTAAGAATTTGATAAGTAGTTTCATTCTTTTTTTTACTTATTTGTTGCTTCCTGACCTGTGTTCACCTTCCATACCCACATTATTTGAATTTTTTTCCCCTAATGTATTGGGCATTTTGTTTGGAATGAACAGAATTTTTCATTCTTTTTACTAGAAGTTGAATACATCAACTTGCTTAGTGTATAGGGACTTTGATGACTGTACCAAAGTGTATAGTGTAAATTTGGTAGTGGAAAACTTGCAATAGTGCTGAAATGAACTGAAGAACGATCTTAGTGACAGAAGTAAATTAGGGGGGGTTAGGGTTTTAAAGTGGACGTGGATAATGCATATAGGAAAACTGAGCAACAATTGTCAATACAAAAACAATGAAAGGAAATCGCAAAGGTTCATTAAATACTGGTGAAGAGGTTTGGTAAGCACACAGAGCCTGAAGAGAACTGTTAATGCTTGCTCATTGTATTTGGGAGGACGTAATTGGGATCCTCGGTATGTTAATTTCAGTATATTATGAAGAGGTGGTTCCTTCTGAACTGCCTACCCTTCTTGCCCTCCAATCCATGTAAAGTTTAATGACCTCATAAAGCCATAAAATCGCACAAAAAAGAAAATTGTGTACAAAATTTTTCTCCATACTCAAAGCAATACACCTTAAATCTTTTAACAGGTTTAGTAAGAGGGGAGGGGGGTTTGAGGTTGTTTCCAGTCTTGTTAAATAATGGCCCATCTCTCCCAGAATTGTCTGCTGTAGAAAATATTTCCCATTGATATACTGTACCATCTACAGTGCAATTGTTTATCAGGATTTATAAATTTTTAAGGCTAAGGTTGTTTGTCAACACCAGATCTGTTCATAGGCCTAGAAATAAAATCCTTTCACTTCTGAACTATAATTATTACCAGGTAATTTTTTGCCAGTTTATGTTTGCAAGGAAAGGGAAAATGACTTCACTCACCAAAGTTGAAGGCAGCGACGAGAGAACATCATATATCACGAACATACAAATAAATTCAATATTTCGGTTATTAAACCTTATTCATGATGGTGAAAATGAGTCATGACTACCTAGTCATGTAGCAACCCTCGGCGTGTGCACACTTCCCGAGCCTCATGACTCATTTTCTCCATCATGAATAAGGTTTAATAACCGAAATATTGAGTTTATTCGTGTGTTTGTGATATATGTTGTTCTCTCGTCGCTGCCTTCAACTTTGGTGAGTGAGTCACTTTCCCTTTCCTTGCAATTATATTGCCTAAAGCAGTTTCCTTTTTTCCTTAGTTTAATATATATTATATATAGTTGGATAAAGGAAACAAAGAAACTGCCGCGAGGCACTGAAAATAAGATAGGATAGGGAAAATAAACAGTTACCCGTCACTTACCACAGATGAAGGCAGGAGGGCGAGACACGTAAAAACACAAAAACAAAAGAATTACACAATATTTCGACTTAAGTCTTATTCATGTAGGAGGCGAGACATATGGCAGGGGGAAAGATGTGGCCCGCCACATGAATGAAGCACAGGCGGAAAATGCGTGGTAGTGGAAGAGGGGGGGGGGGTAAATAGGCTTGACCAGCGATAAAAGTGAAACAAATCAATATAATCTCTGTGCAGCTTAGTTCAAAAAGTTATAATAGAAAATAAAGGGAGATAGAAGAATTTAAAAAAATATATATATACAAAAAAAAATAAAAAATAATAATAAATAAATAAATAACCAACTGTAAAATGAAATGGCAAGTGACAGGTTTAACGTAGGTTTAGGCCTGGGGTGTGTCTGGTGTCAAGGATATGTTGATAGGCTAGTTCCCATCTGCGGAGTTCTGAAGGGGTGGTGGTATTTGGAAAAACTCTAATAGCTCTGACTGTGAAACAGGTGTTGAGGTTGTTTGAATTATGGAAGTTGGTCTGGGTTGGAAGTATAAACTGTTTGCCTGTGGCCATTCATTCTGTAGGAAAGTTGTTGAATGGTGAGACCAATGTAAGAGGCAGTGCAGTGGATGCAGGTGAGTTGGTAAATAAGGTGAGTGGTAGCACATGTGGCATGTCCAATTATAGGGAAAGATTCGCCTGTGACAGGATTAGAGTAAGTAGTGGTGGCAGGGTGCATGTTGCAAGTTTTACAGCGGGGTCTGTTACACGGGAAAGATCCCTGTGGAGGTCTAGGGGAGTCGGCAGGTAAATACTTGTGGACCAAGATGTTGTACAGATTGGGCGGTCTGCTGAAGCAAGTGCGGGGAGCAGTGGGTAGGATTTTGGGAAGGAGGAGACGCATTTCAGGGAAGGAACGTAAGAAATCATGCCCACGGCGGAGTATCTGGTTGACAGATTCCAGGCCAGGAAAGAACTGGGTGACAAGTGTTGGACCACGGTCAGCATTAGGAGGTGCAGAACGAGGGTTGTGGGTGATGGCACGGGAAATTTGTTTTTCCACCAGATCATGGGGGTATTGGCGGGAAACAAGGGCTTGGGATAGTTTTTGGGAGTAACTGGAGATTGATTCATGATCAGAACAGATGCGTCTGCCACGGATTGCAAGGCTGTATGGGAGGGAACGTTTAATGTGGAAGGGGTGACAACTGTCAAAGTGTTGTGTGGTCATGGACCACAGTGACTACGATGCGGAGGCCCTTAAACAGCTCTCTGATACCAACACCTATCGTCCACATGCCACAGATCCCACCTCTTCCATCTGCCTCGAAATTCGCTCCTTCCTGGACCTCCTAGGCCCCTTACAAGGTCTTTCTTCACAATCCTTATCCCTTCTCACCCCTCAAAATCCCCGCACACCTACTTTGTACCTTCTCCCCAAGATACACAAGGCTGGCAATCCGGGACGACCTATAGTTGCGGCCTATGGTTCCCCTACTGAACGAATTTCAGCCTTGGTGGATCAACACCTCCAACCTTTTGTGCAGAACCTTCCATCTTACATCAAAGACACACCACATTTTTTGGAACGTCTGTCAAAAGTCCCCAGTCCTCTACCACCAGACTCCCTCCTCGTTTCAATTGACGTAACCTCCTTGTACACCAATATTCCCCACCTTGAAGGCCTCAGTTCCCTTCAGCACTTCTTGGATATGCGCCCTCCAAACAGTCTTCCCAGAACATCCTTTCTCATATCCCTTGCCAACTTTATCCTCTCCAAAAACTATTTCTCCTTCAACTCCCAGATTTACCACCAGATACGCGGCACTGCCATGGGTACCCCCATGGCCCCGTCCTATGCTAACCTTTTCCTGGGCCGTCTGGAAAATATTTTTCTGAAGAATTCTCCCCTCAGTCCCCTCTTGTGGTTCAGATACATAGATGATATATGTATGATCTGGACCCACGGGGAGGACCACCTCCTAGACTTCCTCAACTCATTAAATGATAATCACTCCATCAATTTCACATGGTCATATTCCCACACCTGTATCACCTTCCTTGACGTAGATATCACCCTACGACAGGGGACCCTCCATACCTCAGTACACATTAAACCGACCAATTTACAACAATACCTACACTTTGACAGTTGTCACCCCTTCCACATTAAACGTTCCCTCCCATACAGCCTTGCAATCCGTGGCAGACGCATCTGTTCTGATCATGAATCAATCTCCAGTTACTCCCAAAAACTATCCCAAGCCCTTGTTTCCCGCCAATACCCCCATGATCTGGTGGAAAAACAAATTTCCCGTGCCATCACCCACAACCCTCGTTCTGCACCTCCTAATGCTGACCGTGGTCCAACACTTGTCACCCAGTTCTTTCCTGGCCTGGAATCTGTCAACCAGATACTCCGCCGTGGGCATGATTTCTTACGTTCCTTCCCTGAAATGCGTCTCCTCCTTCCCAAAATCCTACCCACTGCTCCCCGCACTTGCTTCAGCAGACCGCCCAATCTGTACAACATCTTGGTCCACAAGTATTTACCTGCCGACTCCCCTAGACCTCCACAGGGATCTTTCCCGTGTAACAGACCCCGCTGTAAAACTTGCAACATGCACCCTGCCACCACTACTTACTCTAATCCTGTCACAGGCGAATCTTTCCCTATAATTGGACATGCCACATGTGCTACCACTCACCTTATTTACCAACTCACCTGCATCCACTGCACTGCCTCTTACATTGGTCTCACCACTCAACAACTTTCCTACAGAATGAATGGCCACAGGCAAACAGTTTATACTTCCAACCCAGACCATCCCGTGGCAATTCATGCGAACTTCCATAATTCAAACAACCTCAACACCTGTTTCACAGTCAGAGCTATTAGAGTTTTTCCAAATACCACCACCCCTTCAGAACTCCGCAGATGGGAACTAGCCTATCAACATATCCTTGACACCAGACACACCCCAGGCCTAAACCTACGTTAAACCTGTCACTTGCCATTTCATTTTACAGTTGGTTATTTATTTATTTATTATTATTATTTTTTTTTTTTTTTTTTTGTATATATATATTTTTTTAAATTCTTCTATCTCCCTTTATTTTCTATTATAACTTTTTGAACTAAGCTGCACAGAGATTATATTGATTTGTTTCACTTTTATCGCTGGTCAAGCCTATTTACCCCCCCCCCCCCCCATCTTCCACTACCACGCATTTTCCGCCTGTGCTTCATTCATGTGGCGGGCTCGGATGTGACCACATCTTTCCCCCTGCCATATGTCTCGCCTCCTACATGAATAAGACTTAAGTCGAAATATTGTGTAATTCTTTTGTTTTTGTGTTTTTACGTGTCTCGCCCTCCTGCCTTCGTCTGTGGTAAGTGACGGGTAACTGTTTATTTTCCCTATCCTATCTTATTTTCAGTGCCTCGCGGCAGTTTCTTTGTTTCCTTTATCCAATTGTTGCCTTACGGCTTCCTTCTTGTTTTGTCCTTTTTTGTTCTTATCTCGGTGTTCTCCGTCATTTTATTCCTATCTTTTGCTCTTTGTGTACTTGTATTTGCGTATTCCTTCCTTAGAACTTCGTTTTAATGTACATTTTTCCACAACATTCACAAGCCTTTTAAACGTATGCGTATTTCCGTTGTATCAGTAACTTTTTGTATCACATTAACTGCTTTTGATCACGTGTTTAAAAAAAAAAATAATAATAAAAAAATTCGTTTTTTTTTTTTTTTCGTAATATTTATTTTCTTCCCGCCCTTACGGTTACTGCGTGCGTTTCAATTCTCAGTCCGTTTCATTTCCCGGGTATTGTTGGCGGTTGGACTACTAAACAATACACATATATATATTTTCTTATCCTTATTCTGTGCTTTTCCAGGAATTAGTATCAATACTGCCGGCGCCGTTCTAACTAACCTAACTTTTTTTTTTTTTTTTTTTTTTTTTTTTTTTTTTTTTTTTTTTTTTTTTTTTTTTTAAATCGGCGTTTCAGTATAAACACTTTTTCCACCGTTTTCACTATCTGCCTGTTCAGTTTATTGTCGGTGTAGTGACCAAGCACTACATTTCTTATTCTTTACTATTTTTATAATTTTTTTTTTTTTAAATTTTTTCCGGCGATTTTTGGTATCGCTTAAATAATAAAATTAATTTTTCTGTTTTGCCTGTGGCCGCTTACATTGAAATTTCCAAATATTCCCCCCACCCAGTTTTATATTTATTTTTTATTTATTTATTTATTTTTTTAAAATTTTTTTAATTTTTATTTATTTATTTATCACCCTCTTCATTGTGGCTCTCTGACCTACGGACCATTATCTTCCTAACTTGTCGTGTGCTGTTGTTCTTTCCATAAACTTCTCTAAAATCATGTCTCCAATTTACCATTACTTGAAACAATTCCGTTTTCATGCCATCCACCTCACTAGACTCCACTCCCATATACTTTTCCTACAATGATGCCTCTCTTTCAACATACCCCCCAATGGCCTGACAATAAAACTACCAGTCTCTGGTTGCAACCCACAACTCCACCAAACTCTCCATGCTTTTCGTTTCACACAATCGCTTACTCTCACCCATATTGTTCTCCAGCAATATCTACTAAAAGCCCAGCAACATTCGATTCAACTTTCGTCTTTCCACAAGATTCTTTGTCTAATGCATCCCTCCCCAACTCAACATCTTAAACAAATTTTCACAGAGCGCAGACAGTTGCAACAGAAATGTGCACAAAAACATCTGCTAAAGCTATCAAATCTATTGAAAAGCTACCTTGTTTTAGGCCTGTCTCTTCCTTACCAACATCCTTCACATAGGCAGCACACACCACCTCCTCCCCTGGTTGCCAAAGTCCCATGTCTTGCCCACATTTTGAATATGCCACACCCACCTCCATTACCACCCATCCCTCGTGCCACTGCCCGACCTGTAGACACACCACAACGGTCAGTGGTCAACCTCTCGTCCACGTCCTTGTCTGAACCACAACTCTCTATCCTCTCCAAGGGACTTTCCTTCTCGCCTATTCCTAAGTTCGACCATGCTGCTCTGGTCCGGGACTCGCTTGCTTTCTGCCGCACACTCCCCTGGCGGTATCACTTTGCTACCACAACGGAGAGTGACAGCCGCCGAGGTGAGATTGAGTCCAGCTTAGAGCAGTTCAAACCACCATCCCAACTTGACCCTCCTCCACTTCCCCAAAATCATCCCCTCCTCCTGTTCCAAGACTTCCTCACATCGACCTTATCCTCAAAATCTTTCCTCAACTCTATTCCCAACTCCAATAACCTCAACCCTACTGAAATCCGGGCCATGAGAGAACTGTCCAATAACAAAAATATCATTATCCTTCCAGCAGACAAGGGCTCCACCACCGTGGTCATGGACCGCAGTGACTACGATGCGGAGGCCCTTAAACAGCTCTCTGATACCAACACCTATCGTCCACATGCCACAGATCCCACCTCTTCCATCTGCCTCGAAATTCGCTCCTTCCTGGACCTCCTAGGCTCCTTACAAGGTCTTTCTTCACAATCCTTATCCCTTCTCACCCCTCAAAATCCCCGCACACCTACTTTGTACCTTCTCCCCAAGATACACAAGGCTGGCAATCCGGGACGACCTATAGTTGCGGCCTATGGTTCCCCTACTGAACGAATTTCAGCCTTGGTGGATCAACACCTCCAACCTTTTGTGCAGAACCTTCCATCTTACATCAAAGACACACCACATTTTTTGGAACGTCTGTCAAAAGTCCCCAGTCCTCTACCACCAGACTCCCTCCTCGTTTCAATTGACGTAACCTCCTTGTACACCAATATTCCCCACCTTGAAGGCCTCAGTTCCCTTCAGCACTTCTTGTATATGCGCCCTCCAAACAGTCTTCCCAGAACATCCTTTCTCATATCCCTTGCCAACTTTATCCTCTCCAAAAACTATTTCTCCTTCAACTCCCAGATTTACCACCAGATACGCGGCACTGCCATGGGTACCCCCATGGCCCCGTCCTATGCTAACCTTTTCCTGGGCCGTCTGGAAAATATTTTTCTGAAGAATTCTCCCCTCAGTCCCCTCGTGTGGTTCAGATACATAGATGATATATGTATGATCTGGACCCACGGGGAGGACCACCTCCTAGACTTCCTCAACTCATTAAATGATAATCACTCCATCAATTTCACATGGTCATATTCCCACACCTGTATCACCTTCCTTGACGTAGATATCACCCTACGACAGGGGACCCTCCATACCTCAGTACACATTAAACCGACCAATTTACAACAATACCTACACTTTGACAGTTGTCACCCCTTCCACATTAAACGTTCCCTCCCATACAGCCTTGCAATCTGTGGCAGACGCATCTGTTCTGATCATGAATCAATCTCCAGTTACTCCCAAAAACTATCCCAAGCCCTTGTTTCCCGCCAATACCCCCATGATCTGGTGGAAAAACAAATTTCCCGTGCCATCACCCACAACCCTCGTTCTGCACCTCCTAATGCTGACCGTGGTCCAACACTTGTCACCCAGTTCTTTCCTGGCCTGGAATCTGTCAACCTGATACTCCGCCGTGGGCATGATTTCTTACGTTCCTTCCCTGAAATGCGTCTCCTCCTTCCCAAAATCCTACCCACTGCTCCCCGCACTTGCTTCAGCAGACCGCCCAATCTGTACAACATCTTGGTCCACAAGTATTTACCTGCCGACTCCCCTAGACCTCCACAGGGATCTTTCCCGTGTAACAGACCCCGCTGTAAAACTTGCAACATGCACCCTGCCACCACTACTTACTCTAATCCTGTCACAGGCGAATCTTTCCCTATAATTGGACATGCCACATGTGCTACCACTCACCTTATTTACCAACTCACCTGCATCCACTGCACTGCCTCTTACATTGGTCTCACCACTCAACAACTTTCCTACAGAATGAATGGCCACAGGCAAACAGTTTATACTTCCAACCCAGACCATCCCGTGGCAATTCATGCGAACTTCCATAATTCAAACAACCTCAACACCAGTTTCACAGTCAGAGCTATTAGAGTTTTTCCAAATACCACCACCCCTTCAGAACTCCGCAGATGGGAACTAGCCTATCAACATATCCTTGACACCAGACACACCCCAGGCCTAAACCTACGTTAAACCTGTCACTTGCTATTTCATTTTACAGTTGGTTATTTATTTATTTATTATTATTATTTTTTTTTTTGTATATATATAATTTTTTAAATTCTTCTATCTCCCTTTATTTTCTATTATAACTTTTTGAACTAAGCTGCACAGAGATTATATTGATTTGTTTCACTTTTATCGCTGGTCAAGCCTATTTACCCCCCCCCCCCCCCCCCCCCCATCTTCCACTACCACGCATTTTCCGCCTGTGCTTCATTCATGTGGCGGGCCACATCTTTCCCCTGCCATATGTCTCGCCTCCTACATGAATAAGACTTAAGTCGAAATATTGTGTAATTCTTTTGTTTTTGTGTTTTTACGTGTCTCGCCCTCCTGCCTTCATCTGTGGTAAGTGACGGGTAACTGTTTATTTTCCCTATCCTATCTTATTATATATATATATATATATATATATATATAATAAATGAGCAGGAAAAAGCTTTAAGGCAATAAAATTAAGGAAGGATAGGGAAATATGACCCAGCACTTACCACAGATGAAGGCGGCTGGGACGACGAACAAAAAACAAACACAAGAGAAGTGCAATATTTCGGCCTACAGCAGCCTTAAACGTGCAGAAGGTCACGTTCTGCACGTTTAAGGCTGCTGTAGGCCGAAATATTGCACTTCTCTTGTGTTTGTTTTTTGTTCGTCGTCCCAGCCGCCTTCATCTGTGGTAAGTGCTGGGTCATATTTCCCTATCCTTCCTTAATTATATATATATATATATATGTTTGTGTGTTTTTTAGTGTTTTGACGCCGCTGGAGCCCTCATCTTTGGTAAGCGGTGGTTTTTTCTCCTATCCCAATGTCTTATATATATATATATATATATATATATACTGGGAAATAATAGGAGCTAATTAGCGAATAGATTTACAAAAAAAAGGGATAGTGAAATGAACCACAAATTACCTTAGATGGTGGTAACTTGGGGTGAATACACAAATAAGCGCAAAACACAGGAAAAACAATGAATATTTCGAGACTTGGCTCTTTGTCAACAGGAGAAAATAAAGAAGTGAGGGGGGTGTAGGAGACCATTTCACAGAATGTGTGTGTGTGTGTATATATATATATATATATATATATATATGACGGGTTGGGATGTGACCACATCTTTCCTCCTGCCATATGTCTCGCCTCCCACATGACTAAGACTAAAGTCGAAATATTGTGCAATTCGTTTGTTTTTGTGTTTTTACGTGTCTCTCCCTCCTGCATTCATCTGTGGTAAGTGACGGGTAACTGTTTATTTTCCCTATCCTATCTTATATATAATTTACAAACAGCTTTCACGAGCTACATCACAACTGAATCAGCCAATAATCATCCCAGACCCGCAAAAACCAACCACAATCCAGTCTTGGTCATACAGTACTACCCAGGCCTCGAATCCATCAACAGAATCCTCCGGCAGGGCTATGATTTCTTACAAACATGTCCTGAAATGAGAACCATTCTTCCTAAAATCCTCCCTGCCCCTCCTAGAACTTGTTTCAGCAGACCTCCTAACCTCAGCGAACTTCTAGTCCTCTTCCTCAGTCAACCCCAAGGCTCTTTCCCATGTAACAGACCACACTGCAAGATGTGTGACATACACCATGCTTCCACCACTTTCATCAACCCGGTCACAGGGGAAAGCTTCCCTATCATAGGACACGCCACCTGTGAAACCACGCATGTAATATACCAGCTAATATGCAACCACTGCCTGGCTTCATATATAGGTTTGACCACTAATGCACTCTCCATAAGAATGAATGGCCACCGTCAGACGGTGTTCACACAGAACCCAAAGCACCCAGTTGCTGCTCATGCCATAACCCACGACTTGAATAATTTCAACTCTTGTTACACAGTCCGTGCTATCAGAGTTCTCCGTAATAGCTGAACTCAGAAGGTGGGAACTTGCCTACCAGTACAAACTTGGCACAAGGCAACCACCTGGTCTCAACTTAAGATAATGCCCGGTCATTATTATTAACAGTACATATGTTTAACCTTTTTTTTATTCCTCTCCTTTCCATTACCTATACTGAACCACCACTAACCTGAGGTGATGTTTACTTCATAAATATTATTATTATTTTATATATATATATATATTCAATATATATTTAGTTCTAATTATATTTTGATCTTCCCACCAACCAGAAATTAGTTTGGATATTTATTTTTGTTCGGGTATTAGCTCTTTTTCACTGCCCCTCTACTTTTCCGATGTTTGAATTTACCCCACCATTTTCTCAACCGGCGGTCTTTCTGTGAGGCAATCTCCGGCTGCACCCACCTCTCATAATGTTCTCTTGTTGACGAAGGGTTTTTTTCCCGAAAATTTCTTTATTGTTTGTGTCTTTTGTGTTCGCGCCCCACATCCATCATCTGAAGGTAAGTGGTGGCTCATTTCCCTATCCTAATTTGATTCCTATATATATATAATAATAATAATGAATGGGCACGGACAGACGGTGTTCACACAGAACCAAAAGCACCCAGTTGCTGCCCACACCATAACCCATTACTTTAATAATTTCAACTCTTGTTACACAGTCCGTGCTATCAGAGTTCAGCCCTAATAGCAGCAGTTTCTCTGAACTTAGAAGGTGAGAAGTTGTCTACCAGTACAAACTTTGAACAAGGCAACCACCTGGTCTCAACTTCAGATAATACCCGGTCATCATTATTATTACTAGTGGAAGCCCATGGCCATTTTTTGCATATCGTCACGGGTCTAGAATAGTTCCAGTTTCTACGATGAAATATTATGACAGGTTGATCTGATCTGGCCAAATATAAGCTTGACCTGTGTTTCACCCTTAGGATGAATAAAATCTCTTGAACTCGGAAGCATTAATAGAGGTAGGTATTAAACACGGACTGGAACGATCGCTCTGTCGTGTAACTGTTTCAAAAGGTCATACACTCGAACTTGCTTAAATACGAACTTGACTTGTATTTGACCCTTAAACTTCATTCTGTAATTTAAAAAAAAAAAAATCCTGTTTGCTTTGAAAGCATCACTTTGTTTATTATTATTTTGTTCTTGTGTTCCTGGCACCAACACGTTTGGCGTCCTGGCTAGGGCTTTACTGGGCAAACACTCATAATGTAAACATTGGTCATAGTGTTTGTGACGGCCAGAGAACTTGATACACATTCCATATTATGAAACAGTTGAGCAACTCCGCAGAAATAAGCTGCCAGAATAGTCGATTCTGTAACACATTTGGTCTGATGTCCACTTAAAATAACCTAATAACTCGCATACAGCGAACATGAATAAAGACCAATAACGAAAGTGGTCAGTAAAATGCCTAAAAAGCAAATAAACCATAATGCATAAAATTTGGTCAAGCAACAACATTAGTGAAAGTTGTAATTAAACTGAAATTTATCCTAAGCCGAAATAACAATTGGCATTTGTGATTACAGCAGAGACTATTTTTAAGTTGCTTTAATTAGTAACATGTTACTGAAAAGCTGATCCGCGTTATTTCAGCCGCAAAATTTATTAGATTTTTTTCACTATCACTATGAAAAGCAAACTTAATGAATGTATTATGCCAATTAATTTGGTAGCAGTTGCTTGGTTATTAAATTGTAGACAAAACCACGAATTCCTTCTAATGGTATCTCTGGTCACTGTTTTGTGAGCGAAGGCTGACACGTGACACCATTCTCCAGCCAATAGCTATCGAGGTGAGTGGGTGACCTTACCAAATTATATAGTAGATTACCGAGTGTGGTGGTGTAATGGTTAGCGTTCTGGCCCCACATTCGGGAGGACGGTGGTTCGAATCCCTGTCTGGGCTCGAGATTTGGGTTTCCCATGGTTTCACAAACCACTCCAGGCAAATGCCGGGATGCTTCCTTCAGAAAGGCCATAGCCGAATTCCTTCCCATTCCTTGCCCCTCATCCTTTCCAGTCTCTAAAGACCTCTATGTTAAGAGACGTTAAGCGGTTAAAATTATTATTATTGCATATTTTTAACCTTGTTTAATCCTCTTTCCCACTATCTATATTGAACCACCACTAACCTAAGGTGCTGTTTACTGCATGAAAATTATTATTTTTTAATTTTTATTTGTTTAATATTTTATACAATTATTATTTATTCATATTTAGTTTTAATTATATTTTGCTCTTCCCACCGACCAGATATTAGTTTGCATATTTATCTATGCTCGGGTATTAGCTCTGATTCACTGCCACTCTGCTTTTCCGATGTTTGAATTTACCCCCACCATTTTCCCGACTGGCGGTCTTTCTGTGAGGCAGTCTCCAGCTGCACCCACCTCTCATAATGTTCCCCATTGACGAAGGGTTTATTCGGAAAATTTCTTTATTATTTGTGTTTGTATTTTTTCTGTGTGTTTGCGCCCCACATCCATCATCTAAAGGTAAGTGGTGGCTCATTTCCCTATTATAATTTGATTCCTATATATAGATTTACAAAAAAAGGGGGGGGGGGATAGTGAAATGAACCACCAGTTACCTTAGATAATGGTATCATGGGGTGAACACTTAAATAAGCACAAAACACAGGAAAAACAATGAATATTTCGAGACTTGGCTCTTCGTCAACAGAAGAAAATCAAGGAGGGAGGGTGGAGTAGGAGACCGTTTCACAGAATGACTGTTAGTCAGGAACATGGTGGGGGTAAATTCAAACAGAGGACAGGGAGAGGGGGGGACAGTGAATTGGAGCTAGTACCCGAGCATGCAAAATGTTACAAAAAGTGCAGAAAAATATATTAAAATGTTCATAACATAGATTTGAGAAAGTAAAAAAGTAAACAAAATAAAATTGAAAAATATAATGATAATAATAATAAACTAATCTATCTCTGGTATGTGGTGGTTCAATATACTGTAGACAGTGGGCATGGAGGCAAGTAGAGGATAGAGGGAAGGAAAAGTACTGACTGGGTATTATCTCAAGTTGAGACCAGGAGGTTGCCTTGTGCCTAGTTTGTACTGGTGGGCAAGTTCCCACCTTCTCAGTTCAGAGGAGCTGCTGTTGTTTGGGAGGACTCTGATAGCACGGACCGTGAAACAGGAATTGAAATTATTAGTGTCATTGGGGATGGCATGGATAGCTACTGGAAGTTTCGGATTCCGAGTGAAAACTGTCTGACCGTGGCCATTCATTCTAATGGCTAACAGATTGGTAGTAATGCCAGGCAGTGTTTGCAGGTTAGCAAGTATATTACGTGGGATGTTTCACAGGTGGTGTGTCCTATAATAGGAAAGCTCTCGCCAGTGATAGGGTTGGTGAAAGTGGTGGAGGCACGGTGAATGTCGCGCATCTTACAGCTGGTTCTATTGCATGGGAAGGATCCTTGGGGCTGTCTGATGGGACGAGGAAGACTGTGTTTGTGGACTAGTAGCTGGCTGAGGTTGGGAGGTTCAGGGAGGTTTTGGAAGAATGGATCTCATTTCTGGGCAGATTAGTAGAAAATCATAACCCTGCCGAAGGATTCAAGGCCGGGGAAATATTGTGTAACCAGGACTGGACTATGGCTGGTTTCAGGAGGTTTGGAGCATTCAATAGGTAGAGCAGGTTGCTTGTGAACCAAAGCTGGGGATAATTGCGGGATACCAATGTTTGTGAGATGTTGTTTGAATATTCCATTACGGATTTCTGATTGGAGCATATACGACTGCCTCGAATGTCAAGACTGTAGGGGAGGGAACGTTTAGTATGAAATGGATGGCAACTCTTGTGAGTTGGTGGGTTTGGTGTGGACTGAGGTGCTGAGGTGGCCATTGGAAAGTGACAGGTCTACATCCAAGAATGTGGCCTGTGTGTGGGAGTAGGTCCATGTGAAATTCAGCGAGTTATTAAAGGTATTTAGATTATCCAGAAAATTTAGAAGGGTGTTTTCTCCATGTGTCCAGATCATAAAAATGTCATCTATGAACCTCAGCCACAGGATGGTTTTGAGGGGGACATTCTCCAAAAACATCTTTTCCAGGCGGCTCATGAAGAGATTAGCATAAAAGGGGGCCATGCGAGTGCCCATGGCAGTGCCACGGGTTTGGTGGTAGACATTGCCTTCAAAGGAGAAGTAGTTATTCAGTATCAGTTCAGCTAAGGTGGTGAGGAAAGATGTACTAGGGTGGCTGTTGGCAGGGCGTTTATCCAGAAAAAATTCCATGGCGCTAACGCCATGTTAATGTGGAATGTGTGTGTGTACGGTGATGTGACATCAATGGAGTACCAGGAATCTCAGCCCTCCTGAAACCCCAATGGTATGTGAACCAAGATATTCTCGAGAGGGGGTGGTGTGCTGAAACATGTGACTGGGGCAGTGGGAAAGATTCCATGGAGAATGGTGTGCATTTCGGGTGAGAAATGTAGGAAGTCATGCCCATGATTGAATTAATGGACTCGGGCTGATGGAAATTGTGCTGGAGTTGGTTTTAAGACGTACTGGATTGGAGTAGTTGTGTGAAATAAATTCTTCTCGGGTTTGCCGCCGAATTACATTTTCTACTGTCATTGGAGTCAGCCAATCGGAAGTCGACAACGTTCCTGGCTCGTTCAGTTCTGCTATTCAGTCCAGTTTTTGTTGTTCCTTCAGATACAACAGACCTGATGATGGCGGCAGTGAAAGTCGCCGAAAGCTTGACAGTAGAAAATGTAATTCGGCGGCAAACCCGAGAAGAATTTATATCGAAGATACGCCGCGAAAGACTTATATCTCATATTAGTTGTGTGAAGGTTGTAATGTAGCATGAGAGGTTGGTTTTTGTGCCATGAAAGAGAGGTAGCAATGGGAAATGAGAGCTTTGTACAGATATTAGGGATATCTGGAGAGAGATTCTTCATCAGAACAGATGCTTCTACCACGGATGGTCAGGCTATTCCAAAGAGAATGTTTGTTGTGGGAGAGATGACAACTATTGAAGTGAAGGGATTGGTATACTGTGAGCAGAGGTATGTGGGTCCCCTTTCTGTAATGAAATGTCAGTTGCAATATCAAGAACGGTGACATGTGTTGGACTAAGTCCAGCTAAAGTTGATGGGATTGTTATTGTTGCGGAAGACTATTAAGTGATTTTCATTGTGGGTCTTAAAAATATCATCTATATTTCTCAGTCACTCACAACAGACCATGAATAGGCTTGCATTAGACTGCGTCATAAGGATATCCTTGGCATTGTCACATACCTGATGGTAACCGTTATAGTTGAGGGAGAAGTTTTAAGGTGGTGTGGCAAGAAGAGGAAGGATGTGCTGGGAAAGCTATAGGGGGCTGCATTTCCAGGAAGTGTTCCACCGCACTGAAGCCCTGACAGTTGGGTATGTTAGGGTATAAGGAAGTGTTATCTATGGAGACAAACGAGTCTGTTGATACAGGAGACTGGAAAGATGTTCAGAGAGGTATTCAGCATCTGTTATGAATGAATGAAGATTCTGTACAAAATGTTGGAGGTGCTGCTCCACTATAGCTGATATCTTCAACATGGAATGAAGATAAAAGTAAAATAGAGTCAACTTACTAGGCAAACAAATAATAAAAAAACTAAAGTTTGTTTATGTTTGTAGCATGGAGACAAAACTGCTTGTTGAAGGATTAAAGTGTAAATATCTTGGAATAACATTTGATAATAAACTCAACTGGTTAGGAAAAGGTTTAAAAAAATCCTTTATTTACTAATGAGGGTGATGAGAGGATTTACCAGAGAAGTGAAGGAATTGGGTTACAAAACTAAAGACATACTATTGGTTAAATATGGTGGTGGAGATTGGAACTCACATTTAGTGTAGAGATGGGTCATTCGCTAGTGAACCAGTTCTTTTGAAAGAGCGAGTGAGCAGTCGCTGACTAAAAACGAACGGTAGTTCTTCTTGGAAACGATAATGACGGTGGTGTGTCGGTCTCAATTGAACTTAATTTCAATCGAGTGTGCGCCAACAATAAGTCGGTTTCGGCTTTGCCACTCTCGTCCAACCCACGTTTATTCTTAGTTCCATGTCATTCATTGTTTATCCACTCCGCTCTGAAAAAATAAGAAATTGAGAAGATCTCATGTGCTTTGTCATAGATCATTTTCACCTGTTTACTTCTAATTCACAGGTACACAATTTCAATGCAAGAAACAGAAATATCTTGCACAAAACACAAACATCTCTGTCATTAGTACAAAGAGGAATTAATTATTCTGGTATAGATATATTTAATAAACTTCCCAAGTGTATAAAACAGTCTGCAGGTAATAAAGATATATTTAAAGAAAAACTGAGAGATTATCTTATTGCCAACTCCTACTTCATTCAAGAATTTGAACAAATTAATTAATTATATTCAATATGACTTTTGCAAATTTCAGTTGTAAAAATTAATGTTTATTGTTATTCTCTTTATTTGTCTTTGGAACGTCAGGTATCCATGAAACAAGATTGATAAATAAATAAGCTAGTTCGTTCACGGCGTACTCCAATTCCAGAGCAGAAAGAGCTAGTTCGTTCGCGTCGTTCTCCGATCTCAAGCACTCGGTGCAGGACAAGATAGTTTGTTCGCGTCGTTCGTCGATCCCAAGTGCTCAGCACGGGAAGAGCTAGTTCGTTCGCGATGTTCTTTGAATCCTGCGCTCAGAACAGTGCGGAGCAACGCCAATGGGGAGCTAGTTCTTTCGAATCTGATGTCCCGCTCCACTTCTCTTTGTGTATAACGACAAGTGTGCCTTGTGAAAGAATATTCTCAAATGCTCGACAAACTCGCATTGAAAAATAAAGTAGGCTGCTGAATGGCCAAATAAGTAAAATTTTATTTGTGAACAGTAACCTTCATTTCATTTAAAGCAAAAAGTTCTTTAAAACTGATTGTACTTTGTGTCTGTAAATAAATTAATGTAAAACTAACTAAGCTCAAACTATCTCTCAAATGTTCGCATCAGCATTGGCGCCTTGAAATGACCTTTTCTGCTTGAAACTAATCCAGTAGTATTTAAGAAACAAAAATGTTTCACAATAAATGAAAATAACCCATGTGAGATTAACCCAAGAAATCAGTCTAAATGTAAATAAAAGGAACAGATACTACACTCAAAATGGATATAACTGCTCTTTTTGTTTAAAGTGAGCTAGTGAACTGGTGAACCGTTGAAAAGAACTAGTTCTTTTCATAGAGTGATCAAATGAGCGCCGCTCTTTTTAGTGAGTCACTTTGCCCACCTCTAATTTTGGTTATCAAATACAGGAGTTGGAGGGCGTGCAAAGGAGAACAGTTAGATTTGTCTGTGCAAATTATCATAGGACCCAGTCAGTAACTGATATGATAAGGGAGGTGGATTGGGAGTCACTGTAAGACAGGAGGAGGGGAGTGTATAAGCTGTATATTGTTGAAGAGGTTTGGAAAGACATCAATCAAAGAGTTAGAAGTAGTGAATGTAAGGGAAAAGGTGACCATCAGCACAAGCTGGTACTTGATTTCATACATAAACTAATGGGTAAAATTTTGTTTTATAGGCAAGGGAGTTGGGGATTGAAATAAATGACTAAGGGATGTGATAAGTAACTGTCCAAAGAGGCTGAAAGAATCTAAAATTTGTAATTGGGAAAGTAGATGGGTGGAGGAATTCACCCTCAAAGCATGTGAGATTATAGTAAAGAAAAATAATAAGAAATGGGCAAATAAATGACTAGGGAAATTGTCACCGGAGTATGTGCTTCAATGCTATTATATCCAATTCAATCTGTTGAGTAGGTGATCCAACTGCAGGTCACCCACGGTTGCCGGCCTTGTTGATCTTGGTAAGACATTACAAGGTGAGAGTATGGGGATTCTGTGGAGTAAGGAGGGGCAAAGATTTGGGTGAGAGGCCTTATAAGGTGTCGAATATTGTTTTATACATTCCCAGCCACTGTCATCTACAGTAAATGTTGGTTTGAATTTCCACATCCTTTCTTAGTTATGTGTATACATGTATATTTTAAACAAACTGTGTAGCTAAGAATTCATAATACTGTAATAGAATGTAAGGATTTGGGGGGGAGAGCCTCCTCCACCAAATATGTGTCTATCCCTCCTTATAATGCATGGTCTAGATTCTGGTAACTAAATGATTCCAAAGTCAAGAAGCTAGGAAGTTATTGAGGAAAGGGGGGGGGGGCAAGATATTGTATATGTAGTTGGAAATAATTTTCTCAAATTACACAGCAAACAGCAGCTTCTTCCTTGGTAAAGTATCCCATGGGTAAAATAGTTTCCCTTTTGGATCTCAGTACTCAGAATTTATGGTATCATTTTGAGTCACAGCATAGAATATTAGAAGTTTGAATACGGAATACAAAGCTGTACGAAAAAGTCTGTGTAAGGTTAATGTGGGTGTATGTTGGTTTTACGTGTTTAATTTAATTGCAATGAACCACAGCCTCCGGTGGCAATTTCCCTACACCTCCATCTTCTCCCTATCCTGCACCCACCTACATTTGCCCTCTACAAATTTTAACTTTAAATTCTTTCAGCCATTTTGTTAAATTATTCATCATTTCTCTTGGTAACTCATTCCAATCCCTGACACCCTTACCTAAAAAATATAATCTTCCCACTCCCTGAAATCGAGTGCCAGCTTGTGGTCATGGTCATCTTTTCCCTTCCATGCACTACTTTTCATACCTACTCCAATATCTTTCCATGCCTCATCGCCAGTATATGCCCTACACACTCCCATGACCCTCCTCATCCTCCTGTCTTGCAATGGATCCCATTTCAGCTCCTTTATCATATCCGTCACTGATTGCAGGAAATCACTTTCTCCTCCACTCCAATAGTTTTAACTTTGTTTACTACCATTTTATGGCTCACTCAAAAATTCAGTCTGCCAAGTTGCATTCACCACAGAACCATCTAACACATACTTGGCCATCATTGCAAGACAGATTGTACTCTCTTAAAACACTACATTTTCCCACTCAACATGCCAGTTACGTCAGTCACATGTCCACTGTTGTTGGAGGCAATGGTGTATTTTTGGTCAGTGGAAGCTGACACATTGGCATGTGTGCCACCAGTCCTGCCCTCAGCAGACAGTGTTGCAGACATGTCCACAGCTGTTCTAGCACTGCAACGTCGAAGCGACACTGTGGTCTAAGCTGATCTGTCAGTTATGGCCATGCAGACAAGATGACAGACATCCCGTGCTGCAGTTACTTTGTGTGGTCCAGTACCCGCTCGTTGCTGTATACGACCCTCTTCTATCCATACACATATCACAGCCATAGCAGTGTGAGCTGCATGAGCCATAATGTTACATATTCAATCTAACCCAGATGCTGGTATTGCATTCTTTGGCACTGCTGCATGTTTCCTCTTCGTTTCATGGCTCTGCACTGACTGAGCATGGCGTAATGTTGAGTTTCCCATTACATGAAAGAGGGCTCTGCCAGTGATACATGCATGCCATCTCTATGCAATTTCAATCACTTATTATGGATCCACTGGTCTACACATCCTCTGACTTTTAAGTGATCCAGACCACAGCTTCTGCGGGTTGCAATTTTCATAAACAGTAGTGTATGAAGCAAATCATTGAGGTTGTAGGTTAGAATTGTTGTGCTGAGATAAAGAGATTACTGATGAGATACTGATGACAGACAAATATAGTAATCAGAATGGAGAAGATTAGGATTTCTACATCATATAGGTACTTACTTTCCATGTCCATCCAAAATTTGACAGAGATAATAGTTTTGTCATATCATAATGGGAGGCCTTCAGTTATCCAGAGGCTGCCCTGTGTATGCCAGTTGCTAGTCTCAGAAATCTTGTATTTGTCCATATCATGTTCATGTTGCATCTGCCACCATTCCAAAATTATTTTTATTTTGTTACTCCATGTGGAAATGATAAAGTGTCTGCTACAAAGGCAAAGGCAAACTGTGCCCCAGTTCCTGTTCTTCCTTTAGTGAGATGATTGGAAATGGGTTTCTAGCTCTCCATTTCTTAAGCTTGTTAATTTTTTTGGCTTCCTTATTGTGGTGTTATTGTCGCTATCAATGTGTAACATGATTTTTGTTTGGATCTTGCTGGCTGCTGATTATTTGGTTTGTACTTTTCTAATCATCTCCCTACAGCCATAATTTTGGTTAAAATAGTTACAACGTAAACTCAGAGCCAAAGATTGGTATAAATTTAAAATGAAGTAAGTGTTGCAAGTATTATTATTATTATTAATTTTTTGTCCATGTACTGTAGTATACAGATAACAGGCTTTTTTTATTATTAACTTCTTCACTACACAGGATGGCGACACTGTACTGACAGATTTTAAATTTTCTTAAAATCACAATTTTTCTGGGGAAAACACTCATTACAGTGGCAAATGCATATAAATACCTTCACTTGTGTTTATATGATGTTATTTCAAAATGAGTAGACTAAAAAATTTGAAATTCATCCTGAGAATATTGTGAAGGAACTATGAAAGCTAAATTAGCATAAAGATTATATTACTACAGTTGGCTTAGATAGCCGGATGTAACGTTGTACCTTATCTTGTAACGAAACTGAGTCTGGATACTTGCTGCCTACCAGCAGACTCGAAAAGTGTGTGATAATAGAATCAGTCTGTAAAGGAGAGGTGATAAATTGGGTTGAAAATTACAGGCCAACCAGTTTGACATTAGTGGTAGATAAACTAATGGAGAGATTGATATGCAACTACATCAGAAAAGTCTGTGTGGAATGTAAGTGCTTTTAAAGTTGACAACACGGCCTTAGTCAAGGATATTCATGAAAATCTCAGTTAGTAGGTGATATGCAAGATATTGACAAGGGAGGTCAAATTAATAGTATAGCACTAGATCTTTAAAAGGCTTTTGATAGAGTGAGCTATAAAAATTAATGGAGTGATTTGCTGGATAGATTGGTAGTTGGGGTAAGAAATACAGTATCAAAGGAAGTGGAAGTGAAAATGGGAGTGTCACAGGGTAGAGTATTTGGACCATTGCTAATGAATGATTGGGTTGGTGTTTGCAGATGACATAACGCTATGTAACAGGATTAAAATGGTAGAGACCAGTGAACAGTTGCAGGATGATCTGGACTGGATATCTAGCTGGGTAGGTCAACATGGGATGAAGATAAATGCAAACAAGAGTCAGCTTATTAAGTACGCAGATAAAAAGCTAAAGAATGATTATGGTTAAAAGGTGGGGAAAGAATTGGCTGTTGAAGACTCGAAGTGTAAATACCTTGGCATAATATTTAATAAAATGCTCAAATGGGCAGGGCACAGTGGACAGGTAGCAGGAAAAGGTTTCAAAATCCTTCACTTGTTAGAGAGGGTGAAGAGGGAAATTGTCTTAGGAGTAAGGGATTTGGGTTACAAAACTTAAGTCAGACCATTGCTTATATATGGTGGTGCAGTAAGGGAACCACATTTTGAATATCAAATGAGCTGGAGGGTGTGCAAAGAAGTGCTGCTGGATTTGTCTCTGGGAATTACCGTAGAACACAATCAGGTACTAATAGGATAAAGGAGCTGGAATGGAATTCATTGGAAGATAGGAGTAGGATGAATATTGTCATGGAGTGAATGAGGCATATGGTGATGATGAGGCATGGCAAAATATCGGTGGAAGAATCAGAAGAGGTACATGGAAGGGAAAAGATGACCATGACCACAAGCTGGCACTCAATTGCAGGCATGAGGGGGTGGAAAGATTTTTTTTCTTATGTAAGGAGGACAGGGACTGGAATAAATTATCAAGAGAAATGATGAATAATTTACCAATAACACTGAAAGAATTTAAAGTTGAAGTTTGCAGAGGCAGAAAGTAGGTCGGTACAGGAAAGAGAAAGAATGGGTGAATAGGGAAATTGCCGCCAGAGTGTACACTCCATCACAATTAAATTAAAATGCATCTGAAACATTAGAGGAAAGACATTGTGCTCAAGACAGACAGGTGATCCTAGAATAGTATTTCACACTAGCACACTGTCTGTTGGTTTTAGTTCAAAATAGTAACTGATGTTTTATGTCAAGACTAACTTGTTTATTTCATCACAATAAGATACACCACTTTTTTAAACTGTCTCTCAAATATGAAAAATTACAATTTAGACTTTTCAGTGGATTTTAAAAGTATCATAGCTATGAATTTTTCATAGTTTGCATCCTTGAGAGCCTACAGCATTTTATTTTCACTGTTTCTTCTCCTCACAGTCAACCGATTCCAACAATCCAGTCTCTTCTTTTGTTCTTCCTCTCTTTCTCTTTCATATTTCCATGTTATGTAGAAAAATTAAATTGTTGAGATCCCCTTTTTCCAGTGCTTTAATTTATTTTACGACTCCATGCACTACATGCATGAGGTGAAACGAAGAATTGTTGTACTGCTCTCATTGTTCTCAACCTACATCAACTAACTATTATAACCTTCACATAACATTCTAACCTTGCAATTAGGAATTTTGGGATTCTCAGATTACAAAGAACTCTCTAATTTTGTATCTTTGCATGTTGTTTTTCCTGTTCTTTTTCCACTATGTGAAAAAATAGGTTCTAGTGACCCTTTGTTATTCCATTATTGCTCTCAGTTCTTTCTTTTTGATATTTTCCATTATACTAAGACAGTGAGACAATAGGCTGAAACCCTGTAGTTGGCTTTATGATTTTTTTCCCCAGTCTGTTATTCTGTTCATCTGTCAACAAAGATCGTCTGGGGTCTTATATGTTTCCTGTAACATTTATGTATGCAAATTGACTGTTATATCACATGTAGTACATATACTGACCATGAGTAAGTTAGTTAAATTTCACTGTTGACATTTGTCAGAATGCTGGTTCGCTCCTAACTTAGGATTTCCATGGTTTACTGAAATAGCTCCAGGCGAATTCCAGAATAGTTTCTTACCATTTCTTGCCGCCTATTTATCCCGGGTAAAATAATTATGATATAAACGAGTTGCAAAACCCTAATAAAAAGAGGGAATAGATATAGATTGTACGCTATATAAATGTTCTAAGACCAATAATTAGTGAATAATAGGGAGCTAAAACAAGTTTGGAAATGTCCACAAATTTTTACTTCGGAAACTGGATACTTTTAAGCATAGCGCTGTCAGGTTATACATCATAAGAAATACTCGAATAATGATTTCTGGTAGAAGAAAGATCCTCTCGAGCGTGTTGTATTACTCTTGATATTCGATCAACTGGGCTCAATGTGCAAAAGAGATAATTTCGGAATGAAATCTGGCTAAGCTAAATGAGGGAGGAATGAATTTGAAGCTTCCCGCTCTTAATAGCGTAGAATCAGGAAATATCGCCATGAGCGCTCGAGTATATAGCTGTTCGTTTATTTATGCTGTGTATTAACTTTGCCACTCGTTGCTAATATCCTGTCTCTGGTTATAAAAACAACAGAGAAATAGCGAGTACCGAGTAACAATTGAGATGAGGTTAGGGAAAGTGCTTCGAACAGTGATGGTAATTTATATTAATTTGGACTTGGAGCATTGTTATTTGTAAAACTCATCTTTTGAGATATCCCGAGCATCTCATAAACACCGTAATGAGTCCACAATACTTTTCTTCTGATTTCAGTTACTCGCTTTATAATCAAAGTTGTAGATTTTTATATTACATATTCATTTAATTTAAATCGTCTGAATACGAAAATATGTCCTAGAAAAAGAAGGATTTCATTAGATCTATGTATTTAACTTTGATGGAACTTGATGCCCTATGCATATGTCTCGAGTAAAAACAGTGCTGCAGTTGAAAAAATCATGAAACACACTTCGTAGTGTTTGTGATTTTGACCCCTCTTTCTAAGTTGCTATGATGGCTGTTTTTGCCACGGATAAACAATAACAGTTACCATAATATTCGGAACATTGTGTATTTGTAAATTGACAACTTATCACATCCCTCAGAGCCAATCTCTTATGTTGGGATCAATGGAAAATGAATGTATTGTATTGTATAACATTAAGAATTCGGATGGGAAAAGAAAAACAAAAAAATGGAATTGGGATTCGCTTTTGTCAAACTTATTAAATTGGCGATCAAGTTATTTTAACACTTTGCTTCTCTTTTTTTATAATAGACAAATCGTCTTATATGGTTTTGTACATTCAGATAAGTTTCAGATCTCGTGTGATGAATGTATTCATGGGCTAGCGGTAAAAATTTTATTTCCAGTAGTAATATTGTAAGAAGGAGTTGGACTACTGTACCCTGGACCACAATGACAGCTGACAATCCAGGATTCTTTGATATGCATGAGGATTTTAGTATTTAAAATGCTTTGTTTTATTTAGTGCAATGAATTAGGTAAAAGAAGGGTTAATCCAGCTCAAAACGGAAATCATGAGTGCTTCCTTGTAAGAGTTGAAGAGTGGCCAGTGATAATTCAGATTGCACTAATTGCTAATGTCCATTCTCCTTGGCTACTGGCAGTAATCATCTAAAGGCAAACACAATCCATTTGAGAGAAGAGTGAAAATAGGCTGTGAAGATGGGAAAGAGAGAATGAAGTAATTGATGGTTAGTTGATTTGATGTGGAAAGTGGTTCATTTCTAGCTAGTGGTCTGTCACTAAGCTTCACTGTTAAAGAATGTAATATGGGTATCTAACAGATTATCCATTCCAGATTGCGATACAGTGAATGTATTCTTGTGTGTGTAGTAAACGCTTCGATTTTCAAGCAGCACAATTTGAGAATTTTGTAGTTAAATTGAAATGTGGCCTGGTCAAAAATGAGAACTGATACTCTGCCAGAAGGTACCAGGATTTAAGGTTTTATTGTTAACTTATTACTTTCATGAACACCGTGTAATAGGCCTGATTATGTTGCGAGGAAATATGTAGTTCCACCTGCATTATTATCTAGGCACCTTGAACCAGAGAGTAACAACTAATGGTTAGGGTATGAGGAGTGCAGTATTTATTTTTAATTTACGTTGTTTTCATGAGCACCATATGATCGAGATCATTGTACTTTAGCTGCACGTAATAATTCCAACTGTATCGTGATTTGTAGTATCACACATTACAATGCATAGGAGACATGAAACTGGTATTTCCCAAACATTTTACTTTTGCCACAATCTGGAAATATATTTTGATGATGTGTAAATGATGCTGCTTTGCATAAATTACTGTGCTACATAATGAGTTGTTTTTTCTTCATACAAGTTGGTTTCTATCTAAATTATATTTTTAATCTGGCTGTTCTTGATTATAAAAATTTGTTTTCAATGATGTTATTATATGTAGAATGTTGAAAAAAGGGAATTAATTTTAATCCATCAACCCTAAAGGGAAATAAGTGATATTACGAGCAGTGAAGATTTTGTATCCCTTTAAGTAGTAGTTGTATATTAAAAAAATGGTTAATTGCACTAGTTTATTGTTATTTTTTTCCATTTCAGACTGTCAAACCACACGTACCATTAATCAAGTTCCGCAAAGGGGGTAAGGTTCAAGGTAACTTGCATGAGATTGTGTTTTTTTTTTCTGCCAAGCATATCTGATAACATCACGTAAATGTTTGCAGAAGTGTTAGAGGTAATAGTAGATAAGTACTGGCAGTTTGGCTTATTGCTTTGACGCACCTACAAACATACTGGATACAGGGAGATACAACAGACCAAGATTAAACCACAAACCTGTCACCCTGATTATTGTTTTCAGACAGTTTTATGTAACCATCTAGATCATAGGTTCCCAAACATTTTTGGTGAACCACCCCTTTTTTGGAAAAAAATAAGAAAAAAATTATTCACCGCACCCTTTCCAGAAAAAGAAAACCCCACACGCTGACTCCCCTTCCTGTAAAACAATTGATGCAACCCACAGTACTCCAACCTTTATTGCTCATAATCCACTTCTTGAAATAGTCATTTCATGGCAGCCCTCTTAGATGAAGTGTAATAAAATATCATGTTTCTAAAATTACTGTGTTAAAAGATATTAACAATATTGGAACATTATTGAAAGTATGATTACCAAATATATATTATGAAAAAATATTAGTTAGAGGACTGATCTCAGCGCTGTGACACTAACTTTAAGATGTTTGGTGCTTTATTTGTCATCACAAAGCTTAAACCACTACTGTTTCCAAATTTTTCCTTTCCTTAGCTAATAACATATCGCATTTGGCTGTGTGTTGTCATGGGAATACAATTTAAAACAATTTTGATGCATCCCTTAAATTCGGATATAGCAGTGCCGCATTTAGGCTCTGTTGTCCCCACTATACATGTGGTGCGATCTCTTTCTTTAGCACTACTCCTGGCCCAGGGTTGTGGCGCGGGCCCCATCTTTGTGGTGTTGCCCCCTAGGCTACAGCCTATGTAGCCTATGCTTAAATGTGGCCCTGGGTTGTAGTACTGGTAAGCTGGGGGTTGCAATTGGTCCTCGACACCCCATAAATTTGCCTTTGACCAGTAAGTTCTGGTGGACGGTACCGCCCTCATTGCGAACCATTGAGCTAGGTGAATCCGGTAATGTTCCTGAATTGTACATAAAAATATTCACTTACACGAACAAATTTGTGCTAACTATATTGTTTCGTGGCTATTCACAACATTTCAACAGCTTCCTTCACTGTCTTCACCATGTGAAATAGTATATCGAAGATATACTATTTCATCTGATCAATGAAGGGAAGGAAGCTATTGAATCATTGAGCATAACAGAAATTATTCAGCTGAATGCCTGTAAAATCTGTGTAGAAGCAATACACTTGGAAATACTCAATTCACAGAAACTATATTGTTCACAAACAGATGGAAGCAATTGTGCTCCTTCCCTCTCCCCTTGTTATTACTGTGATTACTTCACATTATTTAAGGCAAACTTGTCTAGGCTCATCATCATTAAGCCATCACCAGCCACACTATCAAATGTTTAAATTGGTGGATAAAGACAAAACAGTTGTGATTAATCATTCCTCTCACAAGAAGCTCATGGAACTCTTTCTGAAATGTAAACAAGAGAACGTTAATACTTTGCCAATGGGTGATGATATATTTTGCTGACAGATCATATTAACATTTTCAAAATAGCAACTGCAGTTAATACATGTACATTACAGTAAATATAGTTCCAAACTACTTTTTTTCAGTCATTTACTTGTTAATTAAATCATGTAAATAAATGGTTATGGCTAAGCTACACTTGCGTTACCAGCATGATTTTACCAAATTTTCACACTGCTGAAAATATATAATGACTAAACAAATTATGATGTCAGTAAGAATATATGGAAAGTAAATTAGATCCTGAGAATATTATCAAGGAATTAGTTAGGTTAAAAATTGGAAAGGGGCTAGTATGGATAGGGGAACCAAAGGATTGGAAAAGTGGCCCAGTAGTAGTAAGGAGGTTAGAGAAATAGGATTGATGTTACAATCTGATTAATGTATCTATAATAAATAAGGTGACACCCATAAATTACGTGAGGTGTTTTTCCAGATCCTTCCCCCCCCCCTCCCCTCTGGTGGGATCTGGTCTTTGAGACCCCCCCCCCCTTACGAGAGATTTCCTCCCCTCCCCCTTGGTGAGATTTCGTTGCCCCCCCCCTCAATTCACCTCACATAATTTATGAATGCCCCCTAAGTTGATAGAGAGCTTGTTATGCCACCGCTTCAGAAATGTGTGTGAGGAAAGAGAATGGTTTATATTTATTGGTCCCTTCACAGTCATTATATATAGAACAAAGTACAAATGATATTGGATAAGACAAAATAGTTTGTACACACACACACCCAAAGATTTTATCCAGTTTGTGACTACCCACAAGATAACAGTGCACTCAGAAGAGTTTGTTCATGTGAGTCTCAGTTGGGTGTGGAATACTTCAAATGAAATGGTTGAGGGAGCCCAAGTTGACAGGACGACATTAAATTTCCCAAGACTTTTGGCAGAATGAGCGATAAAATGGTGGTAAATAAGGTAAAAACTATTGGGGTGAATGAAAAAAAAATGACCTGCTAGGCATGGGAATTCTTAAGAGGTAAGAAGCAGGGAAGACGGGAAACAGAACAATCAGTGGTGATTGCATTGATGGTTTAAAATCAGAGATTAGGTTGTTTACAGATATTGTAAGTTGTATACCAGGGCTAAAATGGGTAGTATATCTAGCTGGGTAGGTCAAAGCTGGGTAATTCAAAGCTGAGAGAAGATAAATGCCAAAATGAATCAGCTTATTGGGCACTAGAAAAATTAAAGGTTTTGTATGATGGATGCAGAATTGTTTTTTTGAATGCATGGTTGTGCATATCATTTGATGATTAATTCAATTGGACAGAACAAATTGAGCAAATGGTAAGCAGTGTATCGCAAGTCCTGCATTTTCTGGATGGGGGAATATACCAAGTGTGTGACTGCATTGCGATACAAAACACATGTCATCGCTCCAGTATGGATATCAGATATGGAGTTGGATACATAAAAAGTTATATTTGTTTGTAAAAATTCCCTAAGAACACTCTGAATATGGTAAAGTTAGTTGTGAGGCCTATATTTTAACTGTTGCAGTGGAAGCAGGTGAGTTGATACATGAAGTGTGTTGCAGTGCATGTGGCATGTCCAGTGATGCAAGATGTTTGCTCTGTGGTCAGATTGGAGTAGCTTGTGGTATTTGGGTGCTGAAAGTCTTGCAGCAGTGTGTTGCATGTGCCAGTTTGAGAGAATCACAAGGTGAGTATTTGAGGAGCAAAATATTGAGATTGGGTGGTTTGCTGAATCATGTGCGGGGAAGTGGGCATATTTTGGAGAGAAGGGTGCACATTTTATGGAAGGAATAAAGGAAGTCATGGCTATAATGAAGGATTAAGTTATGGAATGCAAGACTAGGAGAGAAATGTATGATGAATACTGCCTTATGGTTAGTTTAGTGAATGATCATATGTATTGGTTTTGTACGAGTTCAGGTCAGTGGCAGCAGGAAATGAGAGATTTTGATTGGATTCAGGAATATCTGGAGAGTGGGGATGGATGGCCAAGCTGTAAGGAAGGTATGGAAGGGTGACAGTTGCCAAAGTGAACAGATACATGTAGGCCATCCTTCCATAAGGAAATATCAGCATCAAGAAAGGTGATGTGTGTGAGATTAAGTCCAAGTGAAGTTTATGCAGTGACTGTTATTTTGGGATTTGACAAAGTGTGGGAGTGGGTTTCCACTGTGGGTATTGTATCAAACGTCTTCGGACAAGGAAACTCATCAACCCACTGTCATCGCAGGCTTTACAATGTCTTACACTGAAACAATTAGAGAAAAATATTGTGCTAGAAACCTTATTGCATTTAATGCAAATGCAAAAGAACCAGGTGTTGAAACATGTTTTCACAACTTCAACCAGCTAAGTACAAACAGAGATTACGTAACAGTTGACTTTTGATTTAAACCAAATGCTGGCATAAAAAAATTAAAAAAAAAAAAAAAACTTTATCTTTAGGCCAGATTATTTCATCTGTATAAGTACTCCAGTTTACTTCACTTGTGCATCCTCTCTGTTACAAGTAACTTTTAAACGTAACAGGTTCCTAAAGAAAAAATACAATAGAATGTCGGTTACTCTGAGTTGAGAGTAACAGGCAGAGAGTGATTAACAACGCTAGTGTGTGTATGGGTAGCTACTATTCAATCAGTCACTGGTAAAATTGGACCTTAAAATCTTCGGAGACCTTATTTCTTGAATGTAGTTTGAATTAATAAGAAAAGGAACAATATTAAAATTTTAAGATGGTGAAATATAGTCTTTTATATTTTTACTAACTAATGGGCTAAAACAACAGAAAAATTTCCAATAGAAATACGACAAATTCTCAGCAGCTGTCGTCACTGGTTTGAGCTTGTTCATCACCATTTGATTGACGTTCCTGGTTCATAAGATAACTATGTACGTTCTCGCGGCGGCAATGCTTTATAAAAACTTCTCGGGTTTCAAGCCGCATCAAAATTGAGCCGTCTGATTTTGTGACTTAACGGGTAGCAATTCGGCCATGGCCTTTTGAACGAAGCATCCTGGCATTTGCCTGGAGTGATTTGGGGAAACCATGAAAAATCCAAATCTGGATGCCCAGACGGGGATTCGAACCTCTTTCTGAAGGTGAGGCTACACCGTTATGTTTACCCACCACGCTCAGTACTGTTATGGCAGTGCAACCGTATGATACACATTCAGACATAGAAAGAGATATCAAATAACTCGGCCATTAATGTAACTGTCAAAAGTTTCTTTTTCTCATTTTCATTCTGTGTTAAGTAATCCAGTCAGTAGGGAGCAAAAATAATAATTTGCATTATAAAAGATATGGTAGAAACAATTCTGTCTCGGATATGCTGTTTAGGTTGAGGCTCTGATGAAAAATCCGCATTTTCGACCAAAGGCAAGTAGGGTGAGAAATTATGGTAAAAGTTGTATTTTTTCCCCAAAAAAGTTACTCAGCAGTTGATCCTACTCGCAAAATAATTTATAACAAACATAAATATGCCAAAATTTTGATAAACACTTAAAAAATTGTTTGTTTAATAATGATTACAACAGCAGAAAGAAAAACATAAAAAAAAATTAAAACACACCTGATTATAATTTTTATTACTAATAATTATTAATAAGAAAGGATAGGAAAAAATAATGTGTCACTTACCACAGATGAAGGAAGGAGGGCCAGATAAACACAAGTTAACACAAAAAAAAAACCAACACTTGACACAATATTTCGGTTTGCAAACTTAACCATATATATACATCAGGACCTACCATATGAGTCAGATGGTACGTCCTGATGTGTACACCTCTCCTCCCTGCCACATGTCTCACCTCCGACATGATCGAGGTTGTAAATTGAAGTATTGTGTAAAATAATTGTTATGAGACGGGGGAAATGTCATCGGATAATACTCAAGTAAGCACAAACACAAAATACCCAACAGGTTACTGCTGTTAGCTTGGGCATGATCATACACCGAAATTCTGATTGGTATCTATCTAGTTCTGCTCTGTAAATCTGGCTATAATTGCCAGGTCATAGAATGGTAGTAAAAACAGTTAGGGGTATTATTTTTAATTCACAGATAATGACTACCGGTGGTGTAACAGCTAGCGTTCTGGCCTCGCATTCGGGAGGACGGCGGTTCGAATCCCCGTCCGGGCATCCAGATTTGGGTTTTCCATGGTTTCCCAAATCATTCCAGGCAAATGCCGGGATGCTTCCTTCTAAAGGCCATGGCCGAATTCCTTCCCATTCCTTGCCCCCATCCTTTCCCGCCTCTAAAGACCTCGCCGTTAGAGAGACATAAAGCAGATAAAAAAACAAAGATAATGACTAATGTATGGGAGTAAAATAAATAAAGAACAGACAAATGTAAGCCGAGCATTGTCTTAGGTTTCTTTTATCTAACAACCCTTGGACACTGTTATAAAGACCAATTGCTCAATATATTTTGGGGGTTAATGGAAAATAGACCCCTTTCCCCGTTTGCTGAATGTGAATGACAGTGCAATTAATTATGTTTGTAGTCTAGATATAAGGCTGTAACATTCATTATTATTTGTTCTTTTGCAATTATTGTATGTTGAATTTTGATTTGTATCAATGCCGTTCATTTAATAATAATAACAATACCACATCACACTGCTGTTCACTTCACTGGTGCAATTGTTTAAGGGGGTAGGTACAGTTATCAGGGTTTTTAAAAAATATTTTTTCTTTCAATCCACAAAATAGTTTTTAAGTTTTTACTTTTGACTTCATGTTGGTGAAAAAATTATTTAAATATCTTTGACAGTGTGGGAGTTATGTGTGATTAAGCTTAAGTCCTGCACGATTGACTGCCACTTAAATCTTACTGCACTTGAAAGTAAACCAAATCTTTAACCTTAAATATCTCAAAACAGCAATTCAATTGATTTTAAAGATAACTTTTTTCCACATGGATAGATACTAATTACTACAGTCCATACCATTTCTGTTTATTCAGCTATCACAAATGCCAAATATGCCTATATGTTTAAACAAACAAAAAAAGCAAGAATTTTAATTTCTTGATTTTTTTTTTTACTAACGTGAAATATAAAGTTAAATGTGTTATATTATTGGTATAACTAATTGCCTAGATATTAGTTTACAAGATTTAAAAAAAAAAAAAAAAAAAAAAAAAAAAAGTTTTCCGCAAAATTTCAAACATTTCCTTTCAATCATTAAAGACCTTTATGAGGACATGTTTTTACTGTCAATTTGGATGGTACATTAACATATTGTTAAATAATATTTTTATTTTAAAAAATCAGTTTTTATATATAACTATGGAGCTACGAAATTCGAACCCCCAAATTTAAATAGATTTGGAGAAAATGAAATTTTAATTTCTACAAATATTTGTATGTGTTAGCTGTAGGTACCCCCTTAAGTCTAATCAGATTTATTATTGGTAATATTTATCCTTCCCATTATAATGCAATGCACTCTGTCTCAAGAGCACTTGCAGTAAAATAGTGTTGATATATAGCAAAGTAACACCAATATAAAAGCTTTTGTTTGCTATTGACATAAACCTGTGCTAGATGTAAATATTTTTAGTACTTGTAACTAAGATGCCTGGCTTGTTTGATAGTGGAGACAAATTTCAAGTGCCAAGGTAATAGTGTTTTTGAGACAGACAACTTTGATGGTCACTGATGTATTTTTCAATGTAAAAATATCTCAGTTCTTTACTAGTGAGATGTAGACAATAAATACTTAACGCCATATTTTTCTTTGACTCTCTTTTCTTGCATGTGAATCCTTTTTCAGTAAAACTTTAAATACTGTTTTTAGTTTTGGGTAAACAAAATACCTAACATGTATAAATTTGAAGTCTGAGTTTGACCAGTGTTCCTCAACCTGAGGATCTGTAAATTGCTAAAAATAAAGCCGTGGACACTAACTTATATGGGTCTAATTTTTTAACTATGTGTATATTAATGACATCTGAGATACATTATATTGTACTATTATAACATAATATATGTAAAAGCATACTTTGAATTCCTCATTTATGTAACTGGAAATGAACTATTACAAGTTAGTTACATATTGACCAAACTGATATTAAGTAACCAAACGAATAATAATGTTACTACAGGCTGGATACTACACTACACCACAGACGTGCATGCACAAAATAAAGGAAAAGATACAAGACCTTACACCTTTTGTTGTTTACTTCACCACTCACGTTACCAACCCTATCGTGTTCCGCAGTCCTTCACATCTACTACAAGACTCTCAGAAAACATCATTAACTTAATTCTTAAATGAATGATACTCTTTTTGATGCTGACTGGAAATGTGTAGACTATTAGAGGTAAGATGCTGCCCTATCCTCTTCTCAGAAATGCAAGATTTTTCCTTGGTCACTGAAATATTTGTAGCTTTTAAAAAGTTGGACTTATAGTTTATACTAGACATTACCCATGACTTCGTATGCGTGGACTTAGAATCTCATTGGCAGAATTGGATATACAAAGCTGTAAGTAACGTAAGATTTGTCCCAAACAACACCTAATCGGCATAATATGACACGAAAGCCATCATTCTACAGTCGAACCTGTCTCGTGAAGAGAATACTTTTCAGCATATTTAAAAACAGAAAAAAACAAAGGCATTGGGATGTGTGTTTCGGGGAGGGGGGGGGGGAGTTAACTCAGGGCAGTTTTATTACAGCTTGGTATTTTCTTCTTTCTTCAGCATAAGCATCAGACTCTTGGATTATAATAACTTTAGCTGCTTGTGCTCTGCTAGACCTACACCTGCAAGGCGTGTCAAAAAAGAAGACAAAATAAACTGATGCCAGAATCTTTTAGGCAGACAGAAAGTAATAATACAGTGCAGAACAAATCGACACCGATACTAAATTATAAGTTTTGTCTCTAAACAAAATTTACTAACAAATCATACACTAACAGACTGCGAGAGAAGCACAGCTTGAGCAACTGACATTACAGACTAACACACACATCTGTCTGTCACCATTCGGTAAGTTTTCCAAGTTTTGTGACTAAAAATGTTATTCATACCAAAAATATATATATTCTGTGTCCTTCCTACAGCTACAAAGTATTTCCTTGTCAAATTCCATCAGTATTGGTATAGCCATTTAGTCAGCAAAATGTAATGGACAGAAAGAGACTTACTTTTGCATTTATAATATTATTAGTGCAGATCACACACAGACTGACTGCAAGAGAAATAAAGCCTGAGGGATCTGTGTAGCATAAAAAAAGTGTACACTTATGGCATTGTTAGACCACTTATGATTTGCCACACATTGAACCCCTAAATTTGTGGGATCTACAGTTTAACATGGAATCTGGACAACTGACTGTCCAGGCATGGCTCATATGATCAAAAACAATTCTTAAAAATCTTTGCTTCCACAGGGATTCGAACCAGAGATTATGCTCAAAACATTAGTAAGCAAGCGGTTTAACCACTGAGCTACCAGACCGCTATACGCGAAGGTACTACAGAGACTTACTCATCCTATGCATCTTTCTATCCATGTTCATTAATTTTTCAAAATTCCATGACAGTATGTATTATTTATACAGAACAAAGTATCCTAAGTCCTTCCTAGTGTCAAATAACATCACCTTGTGAAATTTCATCACAATCGGATTAACTGTTTAGCTCCTGAAATGTAACAAACATACAGAGAGATACAGTTACTCTCGCATTTATAATATTAGTATAGATTTGCTTGTGACCTTACAGTACGAACACGGTATCTCAATTCATAATATTCTGCCTGTGGACCATCTGAACCATCTCCGCGGACCACAGGTTGAGAAACACTGAGTCAGAGGTACGTGACTCGTGGACAGAAAAACGGCAGAACAACAACAAGGCTCAGGGGGGACTAAAAATAATCGCAACCAATACTTGTGATTGTGAGACTTTGTAACACTTGCCGGTTGTTCCAGATCCTCACACGTCTGTAACACCAGCTCCCGGTCCAACGCCGGCGCCTTCTGCTTCAAAAATTAAAGTGGTCAGCAGGCCTGTTATTGAAGACTATCAGCTACCTCTTAAATTCAGAAGACAACCAATTGATGAAAAGGAAATAGAATATATTAATGTAAGTCGCCGTCCCCTTATCTGTATTGCAGTTACTGTTCTGGACTCGCTTTACACCTAACAAAAATACAGTGGTATGAAAAAGAAAAGTGGTGACTCACTGGAACTTTAGAAAATTTGTTTTATCGCAGTTTTTTTTAGAAATATTATGCTAATTCTCACTGTATTACAAATAAAACAATTAATTAGCTTTTGGTTTCATTATAACATAGAAATAAAAAAAATGAAATGTCTGGAACAATGGAACATGCAGAAATACCTTGAAAAGATAAATTTAATCTAGTTAATCTACTTTTGCCCTTTACAAATTTTAAATTCTTTCAGCGATTTTCGTTATGACTTCCTGTAATGTATCTATAAGCTCACCAAAAGCAACTGTACTAGCTAGCCCCAGTAGAAACATGATTTTCTAAGTCGATTTTAAGGTTACCCGTGTGGAAGACAGAAATTTTGGATTAAGTAGTTTTCCAACAATAATGGATTCTATTGCATCCATTTCCGCCATTAAAATTCATCATAAGGATTAGTTTAGAGTGTATTTGTTATGTCCAGAAAAATTTAGTTTATCTTCGAACCATGTGCTTGATAAGTCTGAAATAACTTGGAATTGCATAGAGTTACAGCTGAAAATTGGTTAATCATCAATTACTTATACACTAGAAAAGTCATATTACTAACTATTGAATTTTAGGTTTCATGCAAACAGAAAAGCTGGTAGAGTTGATGTTTTACATTAGGAATGTAAGAAATGTTGAGATTCTGGTTTGTGAATCTATGCAGCTAAGAAAAGGTAAATTACTGATGTTACTAGTGCTGATATTATGAGGAGCATTCAAAATTAAATTATCTATCTGTATTAATAAACTATTAATAAATTTATCACAAAAATCCTGGGACCCAGAGTGGATGAACTAGAAAAAATTTCAAAAATAGAATCAGACATGAAGAAAAAAGGCAAAAATTTTGTGGACACCTGAGTATACTTCCGAAGGAAAGAATCCAAGACAAATTTTAGAATTCACATAAACAGTTAAAAAAAACCACATGGATGATGGAGGTGGAGAAAGACCTGAAGTCTGCAGGCTTTGCTAAGGGAGATGTCATAGACGAGAGATTTTTAAAAAGGAAGGGAACTCATCGGAAGTTATTTCGGAAAAAAAAGGAAAGCTCTAAACGTATCTGGACTGCCGATGAAAAGAAAACCGTCAGTGAAAGACTGAAAAAATATTGGTCTGACAAGAAGAACATCCCAAAGAAAAATTGAACACATCCATTCAGAATTGCTTATTGTTCTTCATTATGGAGACATTAATAATAATAATAAAATGCTAATCTTGGTCATGACGTTGCAGTGTCTGTCTTGCTGTGACGTCACACTTTCCCCTTCGCGTGCAACTAACAAAGTCTTAGTAGAGGCTATGAGTGTTATTTGATAACATTTCTATTTACTTAAGCATCGGGGAAAAAATAAATTGTCAAAACACTGGAAAAAAATATATATTGCACTTAAATTGACATGTTAATATTGTTAGTGGATTTTTGTTTATTTGTTTTCATTTGAAGAAGTTGTTTTTGATAAATTTTTAACTCATAGATATAAATAATAAAGCAAAGGGAGATAATTTCCTTTATTATTTATATTGCAGAGGAGCCGCTTCCTTTGTGCTTAGTTTCATTGTTGTAACCCATAGATATGTAAGATAAATAATTTAATTTTTGGAACTGATATTCCAACAACAAAGTAGTATTTCTTAGCACTTACTGAGATAGTGACAAAAATAAGTTTACTTGGTAAATATTTTTCTGTCAGCTAATACGGTGTTGTTTGTTTTGCAGAGAGGAGGTCCAGAATAATCCTGGAAGGAGAAACTACTCTGGCATCATCAGTATTTATCATCAGAATTGACTCTGTAGACACTGTACCATTTCTTGTAAATATTGTAAGTTATCTATGAGAAATTATATATCTCTTGTTCATTAGTAAATGTACTGTATTGGTGTTTTTGTTTCTTATATTTGGACTGATGTGCGCTGTGAGGAGTTTACATCTACAATAATTATGCAAGTGAGGAAAGTACTGCCGAATGTAAAAGAGAAGCACAGCTGTCTTCCATTAGGTAAAGGACTTGTTTATATGTATGTGTAATGAAACAGAATGACAAAATAGAGACAGCTTATTATAGTTGACTGTGGGATGGGATGACATGTAAATTGACATAGATGTGTTTAAAACACCAATCAATTGAAGAAGGTGATCAGGCAATGATGGGCTTATTTTATGTGTATCTTTATTAATATATTTGTCACCCTACTGGCAGGTGATTGATAGTTTGTTCTTCTCTCCTAATTATTAACTAAAAAGAAGGACAATGCTTGTGGGCAGTATTAAAACAAGGAAGGATAGGAAAAGTAAACCACAAAGATACTGGGAGGAGGACAGCTATTAACAGTCACTATTTTTCAGTATGACGCAGATTGCAGCTGTTCAGATATGCACACGCAAAATCTCACCGTGTGACTAAACTAACTGTTGGAACAGGGAGAACACAGAGTTGCTAATTGATAACAGTAGGAAAGTATTATCACTGGAAATAGGGAAATATAGTTACAAAAATAAGAAAAATTATGCCAACACTTACAGCCCATCACCAGTCAGCTTCCCTTCGACATAAAAGACACACAACACTTCCTCCTCCGCCTGTGTTCTGTTCCCCTGTGACTCCATCCTAGTAACTGTTGACGTCACTTCCTTATACACCAACATTCCCCACTGTCGTATACTTAAGTGCTGTGGGATATTTTCTGGACGAGCACATCCCCTCCCCAACAGCCTCACCAATCTGTCCCTGATAATTAACAAGTTTTTCTCCTTTGATGGCAAAATTTACCATCAGATTCGTGGCACCGCCAAGGGCACCTGTAATGCCCGCTCTTACGCAAACATCTTCCGAGGCCAACTCGAACCGTCATTCCTGGATCAGGCCCACCAGAAACCGCTCTTGTGGCTCAAATTTATAGAGGACCACGATCTGGATACTTGGGGGAAAACGACCTTCCTTAACAGTATCAATGACTTCAACCCCCTGAAATTCACTTAGACCTATTCTCAAATACCGGGAACTTTTCTCGATGTGGGTTTATCCCTTTATAATGGCCACCTCAGCTCATCTGTCCACACCAAACCCACCGACCTACGACAGCTGCCGTCGTTATCACATCAAATGCTCCCTTCCCTACAGCCTTAGCATTTGTGGCAGGTGCATATGTTCCATCCAGCAAGCCCTCACACCATACTCCAATAACACTCTCAAACTCCATGACTACAAGCTGGCATCCGATTTCAGGCACGAGGGTGTAGGAAGATTTTGTTTTGTTGGTGAGGCATCAGGAATTGGAGTAGGTTGGCAAAAGAATTGAACCAGAAATGTTGAAACAATTTAAAGTTGAAATTTGTAGGGGGCAAAATAGGTGGGTGCAGGAAAGGGGAAAATGGGGTGTGTAGGGAAATTGCCACTGGAGTATGCGCTCCATCAAAATTAAATTAAAAGAGAGTATCTAGATTTGTTTATGGAAACTACTGCAGAATGCAATCAGTAACTGATATGCTGAAGGAGCTGAGAGTCACTGGAAGGCAGAAGGTGGGTGAAGAGAGCATTGTTCGAGGCTTAGAATTGTGATAATGCATGGATGGACAGCAGTTATACATAGAAGAGATAACCATATTCACTTGAATTCAGGTGGAAAGGAGTGGGAAAATTTTCTTTTGTAGGTAAGGGAGTTAGGGACTGGAATAAATTAGCAAGGGAAATAAGGGTACAGAAACAGCTCCCGCTTCCCTCACCGACAAAGAACGTGGTTGTTGTAACAAGGGAGTGGCCGAGCGGCTAGAGGGGAAAGCCATCGACGCTACGTATGAACGTTCTCTTTCTGTTCCGGCAGGGTCTGGAAATTCAGTGGCTGGACACCGAGTGTCCCGTGTGAAAGGGGCCACAGGTTACATTCTAAGGGGACCAGAAATCCATATAATATTGTCTATTAGCATTCGTGGATATAGCTCTCTGGCTGGAAACAACTTGCAGCCACACGCATCACTAGGCGAGTGCGTGTGATTTTAGTCAGTGGATCCCACCAATTGCAAGTGTGCTCGCAGCAGTTGACGAGCGGACGAGTTGTGAAACATACGTGGGTTAAATGCCGTACCAATCGTATCGCTTTTTACCCCCATTTCGACAATAATCTTGTAAATTCAGACTTGCAGGGGTAATAACTAACAAATTGAGTGGACAGGAGCTATAGTTCTGTTTTTTATGTTCGTGAATTGGAGTTTACTATGAACTTGCAATAAACCTGAACTTTGCTAGTAGCAACTGTTCTCACTTTACAAAGCCTACCTAACAGTATCGGAGCAATGACACCCGGGTCACGATGAGCTCGTTGAAACCAACGTTTCAATAGATACAACTTCTTCAAAAGACTGGTTGCCATCAGTAGATTATCGTCTTATGCAGTTTGATAATTCTGCATCATTTAAAGATTTTGGTCTCAGAGACAGAAGATCGTCAAACTGATAAAGAAGGAACGTCAATAAAAGAAGAAAGAGCTGATATCGGTCAGGTTAGTTAATACCAGCCCCGATAGACAATCAATCAATAACCACTTGGCTACCTGACAAACTCAGGGGTCATCCCGGAACCACACACACTAGAGTTCTAACACATCATTAAATCTAATGGTACAGATAGGAGTTGGATTAAAAGAAATATTCCAAGAAAATTGAGGCAGCCAGAGATGTGAGTACTTGGGAGGCTGTGTGGAGGGAGATTTCTAGAAAGTGTTTCGGCTAGGGAAGTGTTGTCATATCTATCGTCTTCCTTTTCAGTACTAGTCCTAATGACCTGTTACAGTCTCGTTGTGTCTCTTAGGTGGTCTTCCAGGCGTGCTTTTTTTTTTCTTTGATGGTGTAATGGAATTTTTCCCATATGTTTCACATGTGAAAATCACTTTTTTCTATATTGCTGAATATATTCAGCCATTGGTTCAATTTTAATGGCTCTTTGTTTTTTTTTTTATTCCTAACACAATTTAGAAGAGTATGTCCAGCAGTTCTACTGTGGAACTTCATTTCTACCACAGTGTATCATCACTAATCTTGTCTCTAAGGGAAGAAAGCTGGATAGACAAGTAATGAGTCTGAAGGTAAGGATAATCAAAATGGTAATTGGGACGTGCCTAAAGTCCAGCTAGAGGACACCTTGCAGTGTACCTGAACTGGATAATGGAGACAAAGAAACTGCCGATAGGCTCTGAAAATAAGATAGGATAGGGGAAAATAACCTGTCACTTACCACAGGTAACAGCAAGAGGGCGAGACGAACATGTTAAAAACAAAATTCACAGTATTTTGAACTAAGGTTTCAGCAACACAATATTTTGATTAGTGACCTTAGGCATGTAGGAGGTGAAACATATGGTGGGGGGAGGGGGGAATGTCTTGGCCTGCCATGTGAATGATTCATGTGGCAGACTGGGAATATGTGCACATTTTCTACCCACCATATGTCTCACCTCCTGCACGACTAGAGTTACTATCCAAAATACTGTGAAGTTGTTTTTTGTGTTTTTTACATGTTCGTCTTGCCCTCCTACCTTCATCTGCAGTGAGTGAAGGGTTGTTTTCCCTATCCTAACTTATTTCCAGTGTACCTGAATTTAAACACTAATGGGGAGGGGTGGAGCAGAGTAACGAATAAATGTCTAAAAGAAATAGAGGAGGAAGGACCAAATAGGCTGAAATAAATAAATAATTAATTAAAAAGTTCAATCTTATACAAACTAGTACTAAGAGGGAAAAAAACATTTTTGAAATAGTAGAAGCAAAAACAGCAAAGATACTACTGGAGATTGAAGCCTATATGTTGAAACTCCATTTCCTATCTACAGAGTTAAGCGTGAACTACAAAACATTTGATGTATTTTTTCTCTATTTGTTTTTTCCCTTCCTTACTTGCTTTGACACACATTTTTTTTTCACATTTTCACCTCCCCTCCCCAAATTTCTTTACCAACCCACGTTACCAATGTATCTGGTAATCTTTGTTCATATGTCTGACAGAATTATTAATAATTCGATTGTTGCCCACCAGCTTTCTTCTGTTTATGTCCTGTTTGTTCTTATCTCAGAGTTTCTATCTCTTCTGTGCTACTACAGTACTTTCCATCTATTGGCTTCCACTAAGTGAATCCTGTACTACGCTTTCTCCTCATCAAAAGTAAGCAATTATTTAATAAGTGATTTTGTCTACAAGAAATTGATTCATTTTTTTATCTGCATAACTTGGTACCATCCTGGTGCAATAGTCCAATTGCAATATAGTTTAAGTTATCGCATCAGGCTGTGGCAGGCGTACGACAAGGGGCGGGCAACACCCCGGCCCGGCCCGGCAAGTAGGTTACGCTTGCTCAGCGAATCAGCAAATAGCTGGCCGCTCACACAGGCAGTCGTGTGTATAACCTTTGAGAAATCGATGGAAACATCGGGTCATTGGCTGACCAACTGACGACGGTAAAACGTGACTAGCTCTCTCGTGGAGCTTCTAGAACACCATCAAAAACGGAGGTCATTGCCTGGCCATTAAGGCTAGGTAAGCGGTCACGCTGTCGTCACGTGTATAAATGATCCCCCCTCAGGTCGGGGAGAGGTCAGTCGCGAGAGTGAATATTGGCCGCCACTATGTCCATCTGAGCATCGAACCGGGACTTGCCAGCCGCGCGCCTAGCCTGCCTTACAGCCCGCCACGCCACACGATGGTAGTGAATGTTTTCTGCCCAATTGGCCTAACTGTAGCTATGGAGTTCTATTGACGGGGAGCCACTGAAGTTGTATTCTCTATAGTTGAAGATTAATAAATCAGCAGAAGTGTGCCAACTTGCTCTTTTAGTGGAAGCTTCCTTCACCGCCATCTGCAACTCAAACTGTTCTGTATCATCCACTAGCATCCATACCAGGAGGGGCGCCGGAGCTGTGACACCGAGAGAACCGACAGACAAGTAAGTTCCTGTCGGACCTGCACTGTAGCACGGCATCCTCAGCCATTCCTGACAAGCACGTAGTAGCAAACCAGCTATTACACTGGTTAGGGTTGCAAGTAAAGTTGCCCCAGCAATTTACACTTACTTAGTTTGGTATTAAAGTATGATTTATCTGTCGACACGCACAAAGAACGCTAACAAAACTGGTTTTCAGAAGTGGGATTAGCCATACCTTTGCATAGAAACCATAACAATTTGGTATCATCAGCAGGCTCATGAAAAAACTTTACAAAAGTAAAAAATCTTGGTGAGATCTTCAGTAGATACAGCTGGAGCAACGTGTAATATATATCACTGGAAATCTACATAAGAAATATGTACATGTTTAGTTCTATTCAATATTACCACAGAGAAAATTGTTTCCCATTATTGGATATGCCGCTTGCACTACTACATAGATCTCACCACAAACTAATTTATCCAAGAGGATGGATGGCCGCAGGCAACCAAGATCTTCCTGTGACTGTGCGTACCAGTTCCCGTCACACTATCACTTCTGCCTTGATACCAGACATTCCTTCGGTCCCAATCTCCATTAAGACCCCACCAGTAAACCTAGCACTCAGTTTTAATACAATATATAATTATTTTTTACTCTATCAGTTTTTTGTTTTAATTTTTTTATTCAGTTTATTTTACATTGATCAGAGGTTTCAGAGATTATAATTATGATCGGTGAACGACCTGCCGCACCATTGCTATCTCCGCCATTCCCAGTTTTTTCATATCTTTGGTTTAATCATGCAGTACGTTTTGGTGTGCACACATCAGATCCCCTTGCCGTATGTTCGCCTCTAATCGTTGTTAATGTCTATATTGAAATATTGTAAACTGTGTTTGCCGTGGCTCTCCTGTCTTCATCTTTGGTGAGTGATGGGTTTATTTTCCTGTCATTTGCTATTTTCAATTTCTGGGTTGGGTATTTTAATGTGATCCATTGCTGTTATTGGCATCCGACTGGCTGTTCTATATCATGTCACCTATGGGGATGGTTTGTTAAGTAACTTGGTTCAATATCAATTCAAGTCCTTTGTTTTTCAGCAGTCCCTTTATGCTCCAGCATCTATCCAGCTTTGAGATTCGCTTGTGGAAATGGGTTTCTTTCAGGTGTTTAAAATATTTGTACTAAACAGGGGTTTTATATATATGTGATAAAGGGGGTTATTATGGCCGTGCAGTCCACTAGTGGGCGACATAGACTGATTTGGAAGGTGTTCTTAGAAGCATCTCAGGATTTTAGATTATCTACTTGTGGGCACCTAGATGTTAATTGTCAGGATAAGGATATGACACCAGGGCGACTCTATTGATAAAGCAGGAGTCCCATCACTGCTTTAATTGTGATATTTATAATAGTTCTTACCTTGCCGATATATCACAAACTCTTCCACATAATTATCTGAAATAACTTGGGTTCTAACCTAACGACTGAAAATGACTGAGGCGACACAACTGATAAGTTAAACATACTTTAATTTTAAAGGCTAACTGTACATTTATCCGCAAATCTACCTAACTTTATGCTGTAAGGAACCGACACGCATGCATAGTTACAATGTGACCAACTTACTAAATGAATTACTAGCTTCTTCATACGAATATAACTGAACATGGCTTTACTGATTAAATATGAATGACTGTATAATTAACGATCCCGAATATAACACTTCATTACCAAATGAGATTATCACGAGGCATTACAACATTATTACAACCAATGGCAAACAACTCATTTAAGTTATTCAGACTGAATAATTTATCTAACTACTTTACCTAACCAAATGATAACTAACATTAGACAAGACTATAGGCAAGCATAGCTTGCCCAGTGCCCAAAGGCACACAGACGAGACACAACTCTTACACGGTGCCTGGTAGAATAGTCAATCACAGAATAGGATGATCCCATGCAACGCGAGGGTTCTTATGCGTGTGATCACGTGCTAAACGCATGGTGTGTGCTTCGCGCAGCAGGACTGAGAGTCAGCAGAAAGTCTCACGTACACACTGTCCGCTTGCTTCAAGCAACCTACAATATTCACTGAATAAGAAACCAAAACTCCCAATTTAGGCCCTAATTCACAGACTTCCCATTACATATTTATTTACTCTTTGTATGACCTGAAAGTTGTGTCCAGCTAGGAAAGTTTTGGGAACAGATGGTAATTTGAGAGAGCGAGATCAGGTGAACAGGGTGCATGCTGAAGGATTTGAAACCTTTATTCACTAAATGTTTCTCAATTGCGACAGTGTATTGTCATGCTGAAACGAGTCCTCCTTGGCCATTCCTGGATGTATTTCTGCAATTGCTGTGTTTAGTCTCTTCAAAAGTGATGCATAGTAATCTCCAGTAATGATTTTTCCCTTTAAGTGGTCAATCAAGAGAATTCTTTTTGCATCCCAACAAACTGAAGCCATCACCTTTCCAGTGAATGAAACGCATTTTGCTTTCTTTGAAGCCGATTTGCCTCATGCAGTCCACTGTTTTGACTGGTGTTTCATTTCTGGTATTTCGTGATGAATCCATGTTCGTTCACAATTAAAAAACACTGCAGAAAGTTGGTTGGATGCTTCTTAAATACCTCCAGTCTGCTGGTGTTGATATGTGATTTGCCTTTCTTCCGGAGTTAAAAATCGTGGTATCTATCTTACACAAAGCTTTCTTCATGTGTAATTCATTGTGCAAAATAAAATAATCCCACTCTGTGGCCTCTGCCAACTTTTTCACTTGTCTGTCAATCAAAATACTATGTCATCGTGAATCACAATTTTATCCATTTCCTTTTTTGTGTGTGTGTCACTCAACACACTTGTGTTTAAGCAACTGTTAAATAAAGAATATGCACAAACAATAACCTTATGTTTACATAGAAAACAAATATTATGACCACTTACACAGTTGGCACTGCCACCTTCGATTAGTATGTCACCCATCAAACCATCCTTGTATTTACCTCGTGCACCTAACTGAAGTAATTGTATAACTTGGCTGTTTCTCATTCTGTTTGGCATGCAGCATACCTTGACAACTCTGTGATGTTCCCAAGTGCTGCACAGAGTCCAATATACGGTGGAGGGAGGTGGGAAATTACTCAGCACAGGCAGTGATCATATTGGACTTGCTGTAGGGTTTTTTAATTTTATTCATATGTTTCGATTTAGGTTAACATCAGGTTTGTTGATGGCTGCTTGGCCACACAAGTGCACAGTACTGTGAGTGTACTAAAGAGAGTGGTGGTGTTCAAAATGCATCTGTCACCCATCTGGTTCTAGTAAGTTTATAATGTCACCTCACACTAATAGTTTGCCAGCTACATTTGAGAATTGATCTCGGAACATTAACTGGTTTTTGTTATTCTTCTGTCTTGCAACTAAAACAAATGGTTTTTATGGCAAAAGTGTTTCGTCTTTACTTAAGACATCTTCAGTGCCCTAGGTAAACATAACGTAACTTACAAGCCAAAGTAAAACATATGTAGGCCTACACACATCTATACATATACAATAGTGTTACTTGATTTTTGTGTTTGTAAGTTGGTTGTATTATATTAAGAATAACAAAAAAAAAAAAAAAAAGTTATTCTAGCAACTTTCTATCTAACGCCACTTTTAGGTATTTGAGGTCATTATTATGAATTCATGTGGCAATGGTATCTTTTGATTCTCACTTAGACTGATGGAAGAGGCAAATTTTATTTAAAACATAGTTTCCAATGCTTCTTGATATTCAAGATCCAGGCCATGATGCCGCATTGTGGTAAACTTGGATAACTATAAGAAAGTGTCGATATCAGTTGCCAGACTAGCAGTGTGCTCGTGTGGTGAACAACACAAAACATATGGTGACTATATAGTACAAATTCTTTTGTCAAAGCTATCTACAAAATGTTTATTACATAGAATTACGGGAAAAGGGTAAGTGGATAACATAATTGCTATGAAATTAAGCACCGTATTAAAATTTGCTAGAGTAATTTGAATGAAAATTTTAAATTTAAGAAGCAGTGTTGAAGCAGGTTCAAATCGTATCCCATATTACTATTAAGCTAATGAGCTTAATAACTAACTGTCTAGGGTAGTGACTGAATTGATCCCAATTTCTAGCTCATTAAAAAGTTTAATAGATAGAACATCAAAAGTCCACCAATTAAAAGCAATCATCACTTTCCAATCTTAGCAGAGGTTACATTATTTATTTGTCGATGTGATACATATAAATATCTACAATATATGCAATGACAAGAATGTTGGTAGCGTTCACAAACTGATGTCCATTTGTTGCAGCCATTCTATCAAGGAAGTTGTAGCACTGAAAACATCTTGAAATTGTCCATCGTACTTCTTCAGAGGGCATTCCTTGATGATGTGCTTCACTTTGGGAAGGAGCTCCGCAGTAACAAACATGAGAATCCTGAAGTCCCCGCTCATGGAGCACGGCATTAGATTTGGCGTGGCATGTTCTTAGGCGGTTTAGAATGACCAGCTGGTCTCTCTTCAAATGGAATCCCAGAAGTTGTAGGATCTTCAATATCTGGATGTTTTGCAGATGAAGAGTTCCAGCTTTGTTGCCATTTTTCCTGACATTGAAGTCAAATATGTCATGCCATACTGGATTTCTGGATTTAAGACGAGTGGGGATCTGTACATGAGAATAGCTCCAGAGCTCTACCACAAGATGTTGATTGTTGGTAGGACTGACAGAGTTTATGAAAGGCTTTACCTAATAAACCTTGTGCCAACAAGTTACACACACAACTTTATATAAAATAGTTTGTTTAGTAAATTTCCTGTGTCTATTGCAATACTAGTGAGGTTGAATAAGTTGGAATGATCTGTAACTGATTATAAGAAGATTAATATCAACTTGTATGTGATTGGAGATACAAACATTAACATACTCATATGAATCAATTTAAAACAGTTAAATAAGTCTAAAGCTCTCATAAAATGATCATAGTGCTCAAAGGGATTAATCCAATCACACTCAAACTTATGGGACAGAGTTTATATGTACTTAAAAAATCCAATTTAAACTTGTTATACATGAATACCAGTGAAATGTATTTACAAGATCAAAAAAAATCTGTTGTAAAAATTGCTCATTTTTGTCATACAATTAGTTTATATTGTGTTTTCTGCTGTACTGAATAGATTGCACAATGCACAGTCGTCACCATCCATCCAGCCATTAACACTGAATACTTTGCCAATGGTGAACATTCATACCACATATATTTTATAACAACCTGAAATGATAAATTTCAAAGCACTTTTACTGAAACAAAACTGTTGCTAACACAGTGTATGATACATTAAAGCTTCAAGTTTTTATTCCTTTTTCACGAAGACGTTTTATAAATGAAACGTGAGACTTATTTCTGATTCCTAAGTCTTCAAGCAAAGCATTATCATCCTTCAGCTTCTGTCCTTCATAATACAGCCAGTTATTTTTCCAGACGTAACGCCAGCTGATTTTGACTGAATTCTTCTCTCGGGCAAGTCTTAATGTCATATGTCGTCGAAAAGCCCTCTTCAAATCTAGGACAGTAGAACCTCTTTGGTGAACCTGTAATTTTTATAATGATTGAATTACATTGTGTCTTTAAATTAAATTGAGCATTAACGTCTCTTAATGATAATTGGGGAAAATCATTACTTAGCAGTAAGAAGTTTATTCAATACCACATCACACTATCAAATTAAAACCCTTTACTTCCTTTGATGATACAATAGTAATTAATACTAAGTTACTTGTATTATAAGTATTTCATTCATTTTTGCAACATCATAATGATCGATTCAAATATCGCAGGTGGGTAAACCAGATTAATGATGTAATAGTGTAACAAAATGCTAATGCAAGAAGAAATCCATTCATTGGTATTTATTTGTGTGATTAAAGACAGCTATCAATATGTATTGAGTGCATTTCTCTTTCAGCTTTCTTGGTTTGTTGTAAGCAATGATGGCTGCCATCATCTGCAGCTGGTTTGTATTAGTGGCTCATGCAAGGGAATAAATGTCACTAAACAAATTAATTAATATATATGGACAGCTTTAATAAATACACAGACGGAAAAAAAAATCCCAACACCAAGAAAAAATTATTGTAGAGTAATGAAATTTGGACAATGCATTTGTCAAGTTAACATGTTTAATTGATTAAATTTTCAAGATCACAGGTTAATTTAAGCTCAAGAAAATGCATTTCAAATGTGAAATACTGTTAAATTAATAGCCGGTGTAACCTCCAGAATATTGAATGCAAGCCTGCAAACGTGAATGCATTGTGTCATACAGGTTTCGAATGTCACTTTGTGGTATGGAGTTCCATGCTTGTTGTACTTGTGCTGTCAATACTGGGACGGTCAGTGCTGGCTGTGGATGATGCTGGAGTTGTCGTCCAATGATATCCCATACGTGTTCAATTGGAGACAGATCTGGTGATCTCGCAGGCCAAGGTAACATGTCGACACTCTGTAGAGCACGTTGCGAGACAACAGCGGTATGAGGGCGAGCGTTATCCTGTTGAAAAACTCCCCCTTGAATGCTGTTCATGAATGGCAGCACTACAGGTTGAATTACCAGACTGACGTACAAATTTGCAGTCAGTGTGTTTGGTATAACCACAAGAGTGCTCCTGCTGTCATAGGAAATTGCTCCCCAGACCATGACTCCAGGTGTAGGTCCAGTGTGTCTAGGCCGCAGACAGTTTGGTTGCAGGCGTTCCCCTGGCCTCCTTCTGACCAACACTGGAGATCTGTTGTGTTTTCTGATGAAAGCAGGTTCTGCCTTGGTGCCAGTGATGGCCGAGTGTTGGTCAGAAGGAGGCCAGGGGAACGCCTGCAACCAAACTGTCTGCGGCCTAGACACACTGGACCTACACCTGGAGTCATGGTCTGGGGAGCAATTTCCTATGACAGCAGGAGCACTCTTGTGGTTATACCAAACACACTGACTGCAAATTTGTACGTCAGTCTGGTAATTCAACCTGTAGTGCTGCCATTCATGAACAGCATTCAAGGGGGAGTTTTTCAACAGGATAACGCTCGCCCTCATACCGCTGTTGTCTCGAAACGTGCTCTACAGAGTGTCGACATGTTACCTTGGCCTGCGAGATCACCAGATCTGTCTCCAATTGAACACGTATGGGATATCATTGGACGACAACTCCAGCATCATCCACAGCCAGCACTGACCGTCCCAGTATTGACAGCACAAGTACAACAAGCATGGAACTCCATACCACAAAGTGACATTCGAAACCTGTATGACACAATGCATTCACGTTTGCAGGCTTGCATTCAAAATTCTGGAGGTTACACCGGCTATTAATTTAACAGTATTTCACATTTGAAATGCATTTTCTTGAGCTTAAATTAACCTGTGATCTTGAAAATTTAATCAATTAAACATGTTAACTTGACAAATGCATTGTCCAAATTTCATTACTCTACAATAATTTTTTCTTGGTGTTGGGATTTTTTTTCCCGTCTGTGTACCTACACCATCATCCTTACACTCTAAAGTGTTGAGGAGTATTTGCATTCCAAACCAAACACTAATCTTTAATATTTTGGGTCTATTGGAGATCGTGATTCCGCTAAAACAACATTCAATAATGTCGTCGTAATACTACTGTAATCAGTCACAAGACATATTATTTTCAAGCAATGATTCAGTTGTAATACAGCATGGACCATTTTTTTTTTTCCAACCAGGAATTAGGTTGAAATACAGCCTGAACCAGCATGAAACCGTTAAATGCACTTCGGTAAGAATTTCTAGCGGAGTCTTGTGTTTGACCACTGCCGTACTGATGATGCCAACTCCAGGCGGAATCGCGATCTCCAGTAATCCCAATATTTCTTTGTGTCCCATTCATGATGATCAGTTAACGTTGGCTTTTCTGGGGTGCATTTGTCACTATGATAAGTTTTTATGGGAATGTTACTCTTAGTTTACTACGTTCTATAGTGATAAAAATAGCCTACAGAATATAACATGCGGCTAGTTTGGGGCCGAAAACTTAAATCTCAGGTCTTCGATGTCACGCCACTAAAGTTTGGGTTTAATTCTAGATGGGGATACCGCTGCCTCGCGACTGTTAACGTGAACACGTACAGTCATCATTTATTATTGTATTGTGCCCTCGCTACGCTCGGTCACAATAATTTAGAGCTATACAATATCAACATAAACTGATATCCCGAAGGTAGATCAGAGGCAGGCGGCCGCAGATGTCCGATAACATAACCGGATGTTCAATGTTTCAGGTGAAGCTGCATTTCAATAATAAATTATCTGCTGTTAACTTCGACAAGTAATAACACGTATTTTACGCAGATGACTGTACGTGAACGTGACGTCACGTTAACAGTCGCGAGCAGCGGTATCCCCATCTAGAATTAAACCAAAGTTTGATACTAACCACAACAGGTACCGAACCTTCGTTATTTCTGTTAATATAGACTGTGATCGATTGGCCTTGCTGCAGTGCGATTTGCGAATTAACCTCTTCCAACGTCACGTTTTTCGGCAAATCACACATTAATGGATCTTCCATCAGTAGATCGTTCAGTGTTTTCGATGTAACTTCTGCCAAATCGTCTTCTTCTGAATTTTCATTTCTGTATTTTGTCGAAACTTTATCTTTTGAGCAGTATTCTTTTTCGTCCTCAGATTGTGCCATGTAATATATTTTAATTAAATATCTCGTTTCAAAAACAATATTAATCCAAAATATACCAGTAAATACTTACTGACAATCAGAGATAACACTTAACATAATATCCATATATTGTATGGACCATGGAGGAAGGAATAATATGGAGACGACGCAAGAGACCTTTGCCACGCATGGAAGTGAAGCAGGCCGGCGGAGGAGTGGGGGGGCATGGCCGGAGTGGTGGGGACTTGACCGCTTCCCAACAAACACGGGGAGTATGGTTAAACACCTCAAGGGGACTCTAGGATAAACGTGACGCCGCAACCTGGTGATGGATTATTATGTAACTCGATGAGACAAATAAAAAATGAAGAATAAAATTTTTTGATATCCTGCTTAGTTTTCGAGATATTCTGTCTCAAATGTGAAATGGTTTTTGTTGAAATTCAGAAGAAAAAATTATTCAAAGTCAAATTTTATGATGAATTTTTATTTAAAAAGACGAGACAAATAAAAAATAAAGAGTAAAATTTTTCGATATTTCACCTAGTTCTCGAGATATACTGTCTCAAAAGTGAGGTGTCTTCAGTTGAAATGCAGAAGAAAAATTTCGCAAAAGTCAAATTTAATGATGGATTCTTATGTAACACGACGAAAAAACTCGATAATAAGGAATAAATGTTTTCGATATCTTGCTTAGTTTGGGGGATATACAACAACCAAATTGAGGGGTTTAGGTTTGGATGCAGGCTGGACCAAAAATTAATTCTGTCAAAGCCACAATGATTACATGGTTGACATGCAGAATGGATATTTCAGTTTTATTACTACCACTTGTGGTTAGTCTGAAATGTGTCCTAGACCAGAAAAAAGTAAGAGGACCCACTCTAGGGATGAGCAACCCAGACATTTTGTAGGCTGGTACCAGAAATAAAATGTTTCCGCATAATTTATAGTTAGTATAAAGTGTATCAACAAAAAGTAAAGAGTGATACTTTACTATAATGTATGGTTGGCATCATGCGGTGTTCTTTTAAGTAACTTCAAGCAAGTGTGCTCCAATCATAAATGCGATGATGAGTCACTGTCTGAACAAGCCTATACTTTTTTCAACAAAATAACTTATCACGCTAGAAGAACTCTACTTCAACTTCTGTTTAAAAGGGCAGAGACTTTATTATTACCTTTAAAAATAAAAGAGTCATTTCACAATTGTTGCTATTACAGGAATGTACAAGGAACTTTATGAGACAGAATTTGATTCATTATTTTCCTTTACTTCACATTATTAATAATGAATTAACATGTGGTTAAAGGTAGGAACCGTGCACAAACTACACGGCCTGGTCCGGGGGGGGGGGGTGCTGGAAGGCTACGTTGAGCTATGTAGGGAGAGGGGGGGGGGGGATTCCAAGCCAGGCCACGTAGCTATCCTTTCATAAAATTTGTCACAGTTAAAATGAGGAATGGAATTCACAACAGCATGTGAATATTTATTGGTTTAATTCTAGATGGCGATACCGCTATAGCACCTTTCTGCCGCACGCAGCTATCAAAGAATTATCCGTACCACTTTTATGACATTTTTCTTCTGGTCCAGGCTGTATTTCAACCTAACCTCAACTGCTAGGAATAATTAAAAAAAAAGCTAGATCCCTGTACTGGTAGTAGGCCTAAAGTAGTTGTAGCAGTATCATGATCTAGAATTAAACCTATTTATTTCCCTCAGCTAATTATCTCCTTATGTAATTTATAATAGTCTGACAAGAGAAAACAGTGCAAAATGTCTTCTGGAATCAAAAGGGGAAAAAAAACCTACTTGCTAGGTGAGGGGGGGAGGAAGGGGGGTGGAGGCAAAAGCCAAGTTGGTCTACATGGGGAGGGATAGTGGTTCACAGGAGGCCAAATTGGAGCTATGTGGTTTATGCACGCTCTCTTATGTATGTATCTCAATTGATGCTATCTATAAACATTAGAAATTAAGGAAAAAAAGTCTGTTAAAAATTATTTTAATAGAATTTTATTTGCCAAAACATCTACAGCCACAAAAAAAGACTAAGGGTATTATTATTTTATTTAATTTCAATGGAGCACACGCTCCATAATATCCAAGTGTAATTAGGAAACAGTGATACAAGATTGATTGAAACAGAAAGTTATATATGTAATTTGAAAGTGTCACCATATGGCAAGATAATACTTGACAGCAGTAGGAGCACTGGATTCTTAGGTTTTCTGATTCATGTTTGAAGTATTTCTTTAATTCCTTAGTTATTGATCAAAAAATCTTAAAATATATATTAGCATATAAATTTAGTCAGGATCACTTTGAAATATTTTTACAATGTATCAGATCTTTGGGGGGTGGAGGGGGGGGGGGGGGGAGGAATTCAAACAATCCCACTGCCCATACACTTTAAAGCAGCTTATAAAAAAAAAACTACTCTTGAAATGTGAAGTGAAATATGCAAACACTGGTAATTGTATACTCCTGGAAAAATTGTTAATCATGCTCCAGAACATATTATAAATTTTACATCAAGACATCATCGAATTATTGAAGAGGAAAAAGAATTACAGTTTCCTCCCAAGTCCGACCACGAATGTGACGAAAGAAATCGTAATAGTAAATTCACTGAATCACGAAGTAAAACACGCCCCTTTAAATCTCATTTTAAACACTCGTTAAAAAATAATGCTAGTCTATTATGTGCAAAATAGCAAGGTTTGCTGATTTTCTACACTACACCAAGAAAAATTTGAGAACAAAGTCATCCCATTGAGAGCTATGACTAAATATTTATAGACGTGCTGCAAAGTTTGGGCTGTCTACCGCTCACTTCAACAACGATAATTACAATTCAACTTACTTATGAAATGATATTCCAGGTTCATTCCTGTCTGGCCTATTTGTGCAACCGTACGCAACACAAGCTGGCATTTTTAAACACTTATACACAATACTAAATGAAATAATCACTGCCTCTACCACAATGTGAACACCTTAATTGTTGGGAAGCGCCATATGGTCGCTGCCGGTGCTGCCACCATGCGGGAGAGTTTAGTGCTTGCTTCACCGATTTAAGCTCACTTCTTCTCCATATAATTCCTTCCTCCATGGTATGGACGGCATTACACCCATGCATTACACCATGGAAGAAAGAAATCATTACACTGTGAAAGAACTTTGTCAAAGTTCTTTGATAAAAGATATTTTGTAAAATATTTTACAGTGTAATGGAGCATATTTTATAAAAGATTTCTTTTATAAAATGTAAGACGTTGGCATTACATTTAATAAAAGATTTCACCACCCTGCAAACGAAAACAAAGAAAATGGCGTAAGGGACATTACCAAAGGCTGGCCGTCCAATGGACGCGTATTCGCGCGAAAAATCATCGTGCGAACACACGCGAAGAGTTCGCTCAGATCCAAACAAAGGTAATTTAATGTGAATGCGAGCGCTTGAGTCGCGCGAACATACGCGAAGGCGACGACGTTCAAAAGGCTGGCTGTCCAATGGACGCGTATTCGCGCAAAAAATGTTCTCTTGTACTCGCGCGATCCGTGTTGGCGCGAAGACACCCCGTCAACTGAAAGCAGATTCACGCGATTCTGTCGCCAGTTCTCTGTTGTTGTTTGTGCCAGCAACAACACTAGCAATGCCTTTCTCACAATTGTTGGAATTATAGGCATTGGAATAAACAATTCTAGCAAGAAGAAGAACTGCAGAAAGGGGAGAGGAATGGATGAGTAATATTTTTGCCAAAAGAAAGGCGTTTTCCATTTGGTTGAAATAGGGCCACTGTTTTGAGACTTCGCCTTTTTCCGGATTTTTCTTCCAAATATTTTCTTAACTCTCTTCTAAAGGTATCCCTCAACCCTTTCCATTTCTTCTTAATGTCAGCAACTATAACAAAAGATATAAGAACAAAAATTCCTAAGTACATATTTGATTAGTTTTTTTAATGGAAAAAGAATAAATGTAAATTCCCAAGTATACGTCCTAGATCGGCTAAATTTCTAGGCTCACATCTTCTCTTCGGCGAAACACTCAGTAAAAACCAGTGTAAAATCAAGAGATTAAAAACATTTAAAAAATATAAAAATAGTAAATTTAAATACATTGAGAGAAATATATGTACACAACTATAATAAGACACGTGTTATCAAAAGCTGAAACTTCATTTTTATTAATTAAAAAAACTCCTGTTTCAGTTAACTTATCGTTGTGGTTAACTATTTAACTTTCTGATAAAATATACTTATAAACTTAAAAAAATTTCATCTGAAGAGAAAAATAATTATTTGAAAATGGGACACAAAAAAGTAATTCGATGGGGCGGCTAAAACAACCGTCTCAAAGCTACACTAGATAAATTGAACTACGCCGCAAATAGTCGTTATAAAAAGACAGTGGTTTGTTTCATAATATTATGCATAATGTTGAGTAATTTTGTAATTTTATTAGAAACGATAACAAACATAAAGTTAATATATAAATACTATACGTGATGTTACGTACAAAAGTTTATTCGCCACTAATTACGATCCGAGTAATTAATTGAATTTTTGTTTAAGAGAAAAACCTAAATTATCGACTGTAAATCTATATGATTATTCCATCGATGTAGTGTTTTAATGTATGAAAGTGTTTTAAATGAACTGAATGACTGTTGTATTAAAAGCAGTACAGTGCAAGGAATATTGGTTAAAGGAATGCAATTAAGAATATTATGCGACCTATGATGTTATGAGTAAGATTTTGAATGTTTGAAAGCGTTTTATTTTGTAAATATGCTACTGAATGCTTGTTTATATTTTCACTTAAAACGTTTATTGACGATTTCCAGTAAATTTTGTTTTTGTGTGATTCGTATTGATTCCGTGATTGTTGCCAGGAAGTTTCTATTAAATCATTTAATACCCATCACATCAAACCAGTAGAGATACTGATTACATCAAGCAAAAAATAAAGCGAGACTCGTCAATGGGCTTTTACTAATTTAAGTTCAGTATTTAATTATCCGTTCAGCGTATATATAATTTAATTTAATAGCAATGGAGCACAGGCTCCGGTGGCAATCTCCCTACACACCCATCTTCCCCCATCCTGCACCTACCTCCATTTGCCATCTACAAATTTTATCTTTCAATTCTTTCAAAGTTATCGGTAAATTATTCATCATTTCTCTTGGTAACTCATTCCAATCCCTGACACCCTTACGTAAAAAAGAGAATCTTCCCACACCCTTGTGCCTGAAATCGAGTGCCAGCTTGTGGTCATGGTCATCTTTTCCCTTCCATGCACTACTTTTCATACCTATTGCAATATCTTTCCATGCCTCATCGCCAGTATATGCCCTGTACACTCCCATGACCCTCCTCATCCTCCTCCTGTCTTGCAATGAATCCCATTCCAGCTCCTTTATCATATCCGTCACTGATTGCATTCTGCGATAATTTCCTGAAACAAATCTAGCAGCCCTTTTTTGCACCCTCTCCAACTCCTGTATTTGATACTAAAAATGTGCGTCCCAAGCTACGCTACCATATTCGAGCAATGGTCTGACCAAAGTTTTGTAACCCAATTCCTTGACTTCTCTCGTACATCCCCTCATCACTCTCTCCAACAAGTGCAGAACTTTGAAACCTTTTCCTACCACCTGTCCTATGTGTCCTGCCCAGTTAAGTTTGTTATCAAAAGTAATTCCAAGATATTTACATTTCAAGTCCTCAGCAAGCAATTCTTTCCCCACCTTATATTCATAATTATCCTTTTGTTTTTTATTTGTGTCATGATTTGTGTATCTAATAAGCTGACTCTTCTTTGCATTTATCTTCATTCCATGTTAACCAACCCAATTAGATATCCTGTCCAGATCACCCTGCAACTGTTTACAATCCTCTATCGTTTTGATTCTTTTATACAGCATTATACATACGCAGAATACATGTTCACATTTGATATTTTGTTTAAGATAATCGTAATGTTTGTGAGTGTAATCTGAATACTGTCACTCGGTTATTTTGTAATCCCGATTTACTGCAATGCACGTAGTGTGGGTTTATAGTCTGAACCAGAGACAACGTTTAGTACTGTTTTGTTATATGGTTTATATTATTTTTTAGGATATACGTTATCTCTGGGCAGTAGGTAGTGAAATTGAATTGTAACTCTGGTGTTTATGGATGTAGTACTGTTGTTATTTACATACTACGTAGAGTCCAAGAAGTAGGTTTGGCAGGTGCATTGTAATTGAAAGTAGGAGTGTTTTTATTAATTTTGCTGTGCAGTTGCTGATTCTTTAAGGTAGGGTATTGCCAGGAAAGAAATGCCGTTACTCTTGTTACATTTGTAGCTAACCATGTAGCCTTTTATATTTCCTCTTTCTGCTTGACAGTATTTGATTAAACCATGTTCCAGTACCGACACTGTTTAGACCCACTTTTTTTTGTGTTGAGTTTGCTTCTGCTAGGGATATCAGTTGGCATGGTGTTGTCAGCTTACAATATACACAAATATTTCGTTACTGTTTTTACGGCTCCTCGCTAATGAATTTTGTTGATTCCATTTGTGAACATTTCTCATAAAATAAAGAAATATTGGTTTAATTCGAGATGGCCATCTCCACGTTAATAGTAGCGACAAGCGGTATCGCCATCTCGAATTAAACCAAAATATTTTCTCGCCGTGATGTCTCCTTCCATTGCTACCTAAATAAAACCGTAATCCACTTTCTGGCTTCAACTGCAATTTAATAATGTTTTGAAAACATCGTCTAATAAGAGGAAAAAGCAAAAATGTTGGCACCCTAATGTTTCCAGCTTACGAGTATTATGTTATTTAGATATTAAAATTGTAGGCCTACACACTTTCCTTGGGCAATATTGTGTAAGAATATTGACACTTCTGAAACTCTTGTTGTGATTGTATCTATAACCTTCTTCTTCCTTGGTTATTAATTTACTGAACACCCAAGTCCTTCACATTGCTTCATGATCAGTTGTACTCTCCTTCAGTGACACCAGACACTACTTCCATGAGGCTTTACTGAAAAACAATACAACATATTTTCCCCCTTGTTAGTTTCAGAAACTAATTAAACATTGAAATAGTCATTCAGCCAATCAGAATCCAATTATATGCTTTTGTTCCCTTCTACTGTTCAATTAGGGACTTAAAAATAAATTTTAATGGCATTTTGGGCCGGGAAATATCAGTTATTCGCCTGCAGAGTGATAGAGTTTTGATTCACTTTAGAACACCTAGCTATGTGTCATAACCTCGTAGGCTTAATGGTTTTAGGTGGTATCTGAACCATAGAACTTCCTAGAATATTCCACATGAAAAATGCAAAACCTTAGGCAAATGTGAAAGTTAGCTGTGGAACCCATAAATATTCCAAAGTAGACTGGGATTCAAACCCTAGTCAGATGTCTCGATCAGTGAGGGGATGAGCAGTAAATGGCCGTAATTCCTGTGCTGTAAGTTGATAATATTTTGAACAAAGATGATTTTCAACTAAATTGGCACTATTTAAGGCTTCCAAGCTGAAGTAAATAGTTTTCACGCATCCCCAGTGATGCCATCCCAGATACTAGTATTAAATGCTAACATTTAGCCTTCCTATAATGCAGAACTGTGCTGTGATATGTTTAGCACAGTGTGTGAACCACATCACAAGGCAGTGTGCACTAGAGGAAGGACTAAGCCTAGAGCAAGTTGGCCTAATTCTTGGCATTTAGTATACTACTGTCTGTGAAATTTGCAACACCCAGAAGGAATCGTCTGAAGTGCTCCAAAGTTGGAGAATGGATAAAACAGTGGAACTGTAATGAGTGATTAAGATTGCAGAGAGATGGCATGCATGTTGGCTAACAGAACTTTCTCCCATATGACCGGACAGTTCAGTGTCATACCATGCTCAGTAGGAGCAGAGCAGTCGAATGAAATGGTAACGTGCAAGAAAGTGCCGGCTAACCGACAGAACGGCTCCATCTATCGACGTTGGAACGTTACACTTGGTGTGGATATGCTTGCATTGATGATATGACACTGTCTGCTGAGGGTTGGACTAGTAGCAGACTTAGTATTATGTCAGTTTTCATTAGGTATATAGTGGAGCTCCATATCCACAACTTTAAATGTGGAAGTATAATGGATGTTTTGTTTATGTTGCCACAGAAAAGCAAGACCGTAATTTGTCACACATACTATGTTGCCCATCTTGCTGAAACATGGACAATGAAGAAGCGGGACATCAGCAGGGTACAAGCAAGCGAAATGAAGTTTTTAAGAGGTAGAATGTGAGTTACTAAAATGGACAGGATAAGGAATGAAGTGATTAGATGCACAATAAAAGAGGAACCCCTACAGGAAAGGGTAGAGAGGACCAAACTGAGATGGTATGGACATGTAAAGAGAATGGAGGAGCAGAGAAGCCCAAGAAAAATCCATGAAATTAAAATACATGGTAAATGACCCAAAGAAAGACCAAGAGATGGATGGCTGAAAGAAGTGGAGGAGTGTGTACGGAAGAGAGGAGAGGACTGGAACAAGGTGGTGACAGAGAGGTGGGGGGAGGGGGAGGTGTAAATAGAGAGGCTTGTGCATGAAGCAGACCCAGCCAGTGGCTGGAAACTGCTGAGGATGGTGCAAGCTACACGGGATTGAGCCATATTAGGGCATAGAAGTGACCCAATCATGACATCATCATGTGAGCAGGGCCCACCTGGATTGCCCCTCCGTGTGCTTTCTACTCCACTCCCGGCTGGTAGTCCAATATAATAGACTACCGTGCGGCAGACTTCAGTGATGTTAAGTGAGGCATGACAATGGAAGCGGTGCAAGCTTCCAAAACATCACCAGATGATTCAACTTTGACTTGGCTTGACACCTGAAAAGTTTTTATTCGGCATTGCCACCCCGAAAATGTTCATAGTTATCTAGTGATGTACTAGTTCTCAGGCCACTTGGCAGGCATAGAAACTAAATGAGCTTGGGCGAATTCAAGGGATCATTTTTTCCCCCATGGAATGTCTGTTGTTTTATATGAAAAATTATAAAAGTTTTAAGATAATACTTAACACAATGGGATAGTTACTACCCTTGGTACACCATGCACTAAAATGAAACGTCAGGAGTAGCATTGTCACACGATTTTAAAAATATTGATTAAAAGAGCTTAAAAGATTGCTGGTTTAGAAGAGCGAGTGAACAAAGTTTCATAAATATTTGAGTTATGGGGTATCATCAATAATGTAAGCTATTTAGGAATTAACTTGTATTAAACTGTGTATTGTGAGTTTAGTTAAAATGTAAGGATAAGAGGCCAGTTGTGTGTGAAATATTTAATTATTTTAAAACATTTATTTCAGTATGAAATTGCTTTGTGTGTTTGATATGTTTTGACCATGTTGAAGATGATATTGGTGTTAGATGTAAATTTATTTAAAAAGTGTGAGTTGGATGATATATATCCTTCACTCATGTTAACTTTATTATGTGGTGTTGGTTTCTGTCTCAATTTTTACGTAATTCTGTTACTTTTTTGGCCATTGAGCTTTTCGTTATATATTTTGTTTTATACAGTTTCAAAGTAACTTTTTTGTATCAATATTTGATTTAATTTTATTGTTCACAGGTTGAATTCTCCGCTTAACACAAATGGCTGACGTGAGAGACATATTGGAGCTGGAAAGGCCTCCGACACCAGAAATAACAAAAGAGGCTATTTTAGGGCCAGAAAAGGTGAAAAAAAAGTTATTTACGCCAAAAGTATCAAAACGTCCAGAAGGAATGCATCGCGAAGTATTTGCTTTGCTTTATACTGACAATAAAGATGTGCCTCCGGTTTTTCCAACAGATACAGGTACAGTGATCCTTAAACTTAATTTATAGATATATTTCTTAAATTGTTACTTTGTTCAGTTTCTGTAAGCGCTAATGACCCCGCTGTCGATGCGCCCTAAAGCAACAGCAACAACAAATTCTGTAAAACAATTACTCCTCGTAGTTGAATGAGAACTCTGCCAAATTCAATAACAAAAATTTAAGTGAGATTTTTTTTTTTTTGGAATATGTACTGTTTCAGTACACCATAATTTTAATATAATGCATTTTAAGTTAGTTGGAGAAACAAAGAATTAGTTTACTGAAAGGTTTAAATAATCTTGGAGAAATCAGTATGACCTTGTTCTCCTGTTGATAAAGGGCTAGACCGGAAAATTACTTTATCCTATGCGTTTTGTCTTTTATATGTGTTCATGCCCCACCTCCATCATCTAGAGGTAAGTGGTGGCTCATTTCCTTACCCTGATTTGTTATTCCTTATCACTACTTACCACCTATCATTTCATTGTTTACTATATATACATACGTACAGGGTGTTTCTAAATGAATATAGGTGTTTTAATGCTTTTTAGTATTTATTACATAAAACATAAAATTATAATTAATACATGAAATGAAAGAGAAACTCAAACAGTTATGCCTACAAGCTTACAAGTGTCCAGTTCAAGCACCTCTCATCACACGGCACACATCAAGTCGATAGCCCATTTCTTCCCAAACGTTGTGGTGTAATTGTTGCAGCAGCTGCCTCAATCCTGTTTCTTAGGTCGGGTACGTCAGCTGGTAGTGGAGACACATACACACTATCCTCTATGAACCCCCACAGATAGAAATCACACGGCATCAGATCGGGAGGGTGTGGAACCCGTGTGATATAAACTGTGTTTGGGCCAATCCAGCGGTCGGGTACAGTGAAGTTCAACCAATTGCATACGTCGTTATGCCATCGAGGCGGTGCACCATCTTGCTGCCAAATGAAGTTATTTGGTTCGTCTTCAACCAAATAGCCATAGTTGTAGAGCATCAAGTTAGGAAGTACTATTTACAGTTGTTTCTCCAAAGAAAAAAGGAAAAAGGGCCATAAACTTCCCACTGAGATATGGTACAAGAAACATTCAGTTTAGGGGAGTTTCGTTGCAATTGTACCATCTCGTGAGGCTTTTCTAAGTCCCAGATGCGCGCATTATGAGTGTTTACTGAGGTGAAATGTCGATTCATCACTGAAAACATGATCCAGAAAATCTTCATGGTCGTGCAATAACATTTCAATTGGAAAGTTGGCACATTAACCATGGTCTGTAGTTTTAGAGCCTGTAACAACTGCAAACGATAAGGACGTAGTTGTAAGCATTTCTATAAAACTTTCCAAACAGTCGTCACCGGAATTGCTAATTCACGACTAGCCTTATTAACTGATTTCTTCGGGCTACGTGTGAAAGGCTTTCTCTCTCGCTCAACACACTCTTCACTAACCCATGGTTGTCCTGTAGTCTTCCCTTTGCAGAGGCAGCCGGTATTTTCAAACTGATGATACCATCTACGAATGTTATTATCACTTGGGCAATCACATCTGAACTTAATCTGGAAGTCAAGATACACAGTAACTACAGATTCAGTCTTTACAAACTGCAGAACACAAAAAGTTTTCTGTTCACTAGTCACTATTTTTGCTACTAACGCTTTCTAACGGATGATGGAGGAAATATTGTGCACACAGGTACCAACAAACAGAACTGTTTGAGTTGCTCTTTCATTTCATGTATTAATTATAATTTAACGTTTTATGTAATCAATACTACAAAGCGTTAATACCCCAATGTTTGTTTAGAAATACCCAGTATATATAATAACATCAACGAGCAGAAAATGCTACATGTTCATCATTCCCGGCCACCTTCGTCTGTGGTAAGTGTTGGGTCGTATTTTCCTGAACCTCCTTCTGTTAAACTGACAATAAAATTATAACAGCTGTATTGGGCACACTATATTAATTTAAATAATTTTTCTGTCCCTGCAGGACAAGGATACAAACAAATGAAGGCTAAGTTAGGCATGCGGAGAGTGAGGCCGTGGAAGTGGATGCCATTCACGAACCCTGCTCGTACTGACGGAGCAGTTTTTCATCACTGGCGAAGAAGTGTGGATGAAGGGAAGGACTATCCTTTTGCCAAATTCAACAAGGTATTTAATCTGAACAGCTTGTACTTTGTCCATGTAAATAGGTTTGAGTGTGGTATGTGAGTGGTAATGTTCATGCCTCGCATGGGTTCGAATTGCCATCCAGATTTGGGGTTTCCTCGGATTCCCCAAATCACGCCAGGTGTATGCCAGGATGGTACTTTTAAAAGGCCGTGGGTTGATTTTTCAGTATTTCATCCCTCCTTTTTAATGCACTGACCCCTCTTTCTGGTAGCTTATGTGTACCTTGTGTTGTTGTCTCTGGACTGCATGGTCTCCAGTTATATGTACAAAATGACTGTGTTTTGTTGGCTGAATTAGTTAAAGTGCTAGGGTTGGGTCTACTGGCGACCGCGATACCACTAGAACAACTTCCCACCACACCACGTAATAAATTACTAATACTGTGAGGTCAATCACTAGATGCCTTATTTTCAAACAGTTATTAGGTTGGAGTGCACCCTGGACCAGTGTATCATTGCCAGATTATTTATTATTATTATTTTTAATTGTAATGGAGCTAACACTCTGGTGGCAGTTGCCCTAGACATCTAATTACCCCTTTTTATTTTTACTTCAGAAAGTAATTCAAGCGATGTTATACTACTTCGTAAAGTTGTACTAGTGATGTTGTGCTACTTCAGTTAGTTATTCCAGTAGTATCAATCTGGTCCATGGTATATTACAACCTAATTACTGCTTGAAAGTGATGGTTCTTGCCATTGACTACTGCAGTATTATGACCTCATTACCTAACCAACAGTATTACGATCTCCAGTAATTCCATAGGAGTGTTGTTAACGATTAAACGTATTTATATTCATGGTTGAGAATAGTATTTTATTTCATGGAATTGTCCTCTTAGTTATTCATTACATCTTTACCACAAGAATTATTTGTCTAGAAAGAGCTGAAAGTTTCATTCATTAGCGGTCTATTAGAACTAAACTGTTAGTTTAGCAATTTAAATTTGTATATATCTATCTAAGTAATATAATTGCAAGGAAAGGGAAGATGACTCATCACTCACCAAAATTGAAGGCAGCGACGAGAGAAGAACATATATCACGAACACACAAATAAACTCAATATTTCGGTTATTAAACCTTATTTATTCATGATGGAAAAAATGAGTCACGAGGCTCGGGAGGTGTGCACACGCCGAGGGTTGTTACATTACTCCTAATTTTAGTGTCCAGATGTTATTTTTTTGCATATTATAGCCTTTATTCTTATTTAATTATTTTCAAAATTGAAAACAATTGAATTTGCTAATTTTGTATTATTTGTAAATACCTTGATTAGTAAAAATCAGTTTTGATAGCATCAATCAATAAAAATGGTATTGTAGATTTAATTTTGAAAATTATAAATTTCTGAGTTTCGTAAATTATTTTTATCTAGTTGGCTTACCACCTTGGTACATGTACACCTCTGTTGCTAATGGGCCCATCTCTCTCTGCATGAGTAAGATTTGAAGCTGAAATATTGTACAATGGTGTTTGTGTCACATTTTGTGTTTGCAGCCTCCCTGCCTTCAAACTTTGGTGAGATATGTGCTTATTTTCTCTATCCTTTGGTATTTACAATGCCTAAAAGCCTTATACTTTTAGTTTGTAAGTAATATCGTTTAAGCAGCAAAAAATAAAGTAAACTGTATTTTTAAAGTTCCTTGATATACTGTGCTACCATTTAAGAGGAATAATTTATTGTTCTTATCTTTTAGGAGGTAGCAAAAGTTAATTTTAAGGAATGTCATCTGAAGCATATTTTTTCTTTGTTTTATTTTGTTTAAATTAGTCAGGAAAAATAATCTCGCTGAAAAATGACTCGTGTCGCAGGGCCATTGCAAAAATTGTTAGTTGCAGTTGGTATTTGAAGTGGTATCACTGGGGGATAAGGGAATAAATGAGGCCCATACACAGCTTTGATCGAGGGATAGGTACATTTTGGAGCTGCAGGAAATGATCAGAAATCGGGACAAACCAAACAAGAAGCAAGGAAAAATGATCAGGACTTTCCAGACTTGGCCTTTAGAGGTGGAAAGGATAGGTGGTAAGTTCAGTGGAGTGGGGGAGGGGGAGGAGAGATGGTTTAGTAGGAGTTGTTAAGTTGCTGCAGGCCTTAAGTAATAGAGATGTGACTTTGAAAAAAATAGGAAGAAAAATAATCTGCTGCTAGGTAATAGCCATGAGAGTGATGTAGTGCAATTCCTGCAGAAAAAGTTAGATACAGGCTGCATGGTAACAAGCATTTGTAAATCTGGAACAACACTTGACGAAGTAGTAGATAAATATATGATAACTCTGTAGGGGTTGTCGGAGAACAAGCTTGAAATAGTGTGTCGGGATGATCACAGCAGTTCCTTCCGACTTGCTAATTAGTCCCCTTTATAATTACTTTTTTTTACCACCTAAGATAAGGTCCATCAGACTTCGTTATAATTAATTATCGGCCGCCACCATCGGCTGGCTACGGTACAAATCCAGAACAAATATACCTATAAGTTTCTTCAAGGAATCACTTCGAGTATGTAGACCAAAGATTTGTTCTGAGTTCTGTGCTGCACAAATGCACCCGGCCACCAATGGAAAAAATAATAATAACACACACAAGCAAATTACTAATAGTGACAAACGATCCGAAGATGCAGGTTCCTTAGAGTGTCAACAATTCCTTCAATCACTTTCACAAAAAAATCAAGAGGAACCCTATGCACGCGTTTGTTGCTCCACACCACACACTCCCTGACCGCTCCTCAACTGTTCGACTCGTAAGTCACTGATACTCATAGAATAAATATAATTAAAATAAGTTAAGTACTGAAGGGGCAAGCCTACTGTAATGTGACAGGGTTCTGAAAATAAGATAGTAATGGGAAAAAATATTCTGTCACTTAACTACAGATGAAGGCAGGAGGGCCAAACGAACACAAGAAAACACAACAAAACCAAACACGCAACACACCATTAAGCACGTTAAGTAGCAAAAAGGAGTTACAAATTGGGATAGCGAAATGAACCACCACTTACCTTAGTGATGGCTGCATGGCGTGACACATAAAACAGACAAGAACACAAATGACATAGCATTTTTGGTTCTTTGCCCTTTGTCAATAGATAACATTATGGAGGGTGGGAGTTATAGGAGACCGTCTCACAGAATACCCAATCTCCTACGGCACCTACCCTCAATAATGTTCTCACCGAGCGTGGTGGTGTAACGGCTAGCGTTCTGGCCTCGCATTCAGGAGGACGGCGGTTCGAATCCCCGTCCGGGCATCCAGATTTGGGTTTTCCGTGGTTACCCAAATCACTCCAGGCAAATGGCGGGATGCTACCTTCCAAAAGCCATGGCCAAATTCCTTCCCATTCCTTGCCCCCATCCTTTCCCAGCTCTAAAGACCTCACTGTTAGAGAGACATTAAGCAGATAAAAAGAAAAGAAAAAGAACATAATGTTCTCCTGTTGACAAAGGGCGAAGACGCAAAAATTCCTTTGTCATTTGAGTTCTTGTATTTTTCTGTGTGTTCACGCCATGCAGCCATCATCTAAGGTAAAAGTGGTGGTTCATTTTGCTATCCCAATTTCTAAACATATATTAAATTTTAATATATTTCTCTCGGGCTTCCAGCCATGTTAAGATTTTACATTTGTGGGACGTTTCGAAGGCATCCTTCTCTGCCTTCATTCTCAACCAAATGTCAATAATTAAGAGAAGAAATATATTAATATACAATGCCGTGAAAAATTATGATCTTACATGTGTTAAATTTTTTAATAAAATTAAATGTAAGTTTCTAAAACTGTGTCAGATTTGCAGGAGGTGTAGGTTTAGGCCAGGGGAATGTCTGGTGCCTCAGATGTGTTGATAGGCCAGTTCCAATGTATTGATTTCTGAAAATGGAGTGGTGTACAGATCTAACCGTAAAGCAGGTGTTGAGGTCATTGGAACCACGCGAGCTGGCATGGAGTGCCACTGGATGGTCAGGGTTGGTGGTATAAACCGTTTGCCTGCGGCCATTCATCCCATAGAACAGTTGCTGAGTGGTGAGACGGATGTAGGAAGCTGTGCATCGCAGATAGGTAAACTGGTAAATAAGCTAATGTGTCCAATAATGGGACAGGATTCTCCTGTGATGGGATTGAAATATGCAGTGGTGGCTGCATAAATGCTGAATGTTTTGCAGCGAGGTCTATTGCAGGGAAAACATCCGTGTGGAAATTTAGGGAAGTAAAATGCTAAGTACTTTGGGCCAAAATGTTATTCAGATTAGATGGTCTGCTAAAGCAAATGTGGAGGACAGTGGGTAGGATTTTGGGAAGAAGGACATGTGAGTCACAATGAATCATGGGGTAAACTTCGGCTTGTGCACACCTCCCGAACCAAATTTCTCATTCCCTATTTTGATGCAGCCTTCAACTTTGGTGAGTGATGGGTTGTTTTCCCCACCCTTTGTTATTTATATTGCCTAAAAGCCATTTCCTTTTTCCTTAGTGTCATTAATAAATAAACAGTAAGTGGTGGGTTATTGGTAGGGTTGTATTGGTGATTTTAGGCCAGCCGGATGTCTGGTATCCGGAATATTTTAATACGCCAGTTACCATCTCTGAAGTTCAGATGCATCGGCAGTTTCCGGGGAGAACTGTGACAACTCTCACTGTAAAGCAGTCGCTGAAGCAGTTAGAGTTTGTATAGGTTACAGTTGTGGAGTTGTTTTGTAGTGAGGCCTATGTATTGACTACAAATTATCTGTGACTGGTAGGTGTGTTCACTTTTATAGAGCTCACTGTACATACAGTTTATTTTGAAACAATAACAATGAAGATGGAACGTTTGCACGTCTGGGTCCCATCCACTGTGTGCCATGTTTTTCTTCTGATGTGATGAATGCACTTGAAAAATTAATTTATTTTAGTTTCTCTCTGTTTTTGTAGATTTTTGCTGCCTTGTTTAACTTTTATAATCAGTATCACCTTTTGTTTTTATTTGAGAATGAAAGTGTTTTGAATGTTGTTTCAGAAAGTTCCAGTACCAACCTACACAGATTCAGAGTATCTGCAATACCTGCACAACGAGTCGTGGAGCAGACAAGAGACGGATCATCTGTTTGACCTGTGTCGTCGTTTTGATCTGAGATTCATCGTTATACGAGACCGTTGGGATCAGTCTCGCTTTCCCGACAGAAGTGTCGAGGATTTAAAAGAACGTTATTATGATGTGTGTGCTATTCTTGCAAAGGTCTGTTTGAACTTGGTAGTTGCTTTTGGTATAAAATATATTTTTTATGTGATACTTGTAAAGAACCCCTCCTTTTTGTAGGTCCGTGGAGGTACTAGCAGTGATGTGAAAGTTTATGTATTTGATGCCGAACACGAACGACGTAGAAAAGAGCAGTTGAAGCGTCTCTTTGAAAGAACTCCGGAGCAGGTAATTTTTCAACTTTTATTTTATATTGTGGGTTTATCTTCACTGGGCACCCAGCCTGGGGCCTCTGTTGATGGCTGGTTACACCACCTCATCATTCACACTGGCCGGATTGTTTTGGTTTTCTGCCGGTGAGGGCACCGCATCTCCAGCAGTGAGTGTCAACTGTTCCAGAGATGTTGTCAATGTAGACGTCGGAACGCGTTTGTCCGCAATCTGACACCTACGAGGACGACGACAGGAACTGGTTTCAAAAACGTTCATTTATTGGAGAGGGTGATGAGGAAATTTACCTGAGAAGCAAGCGAATTGGGTTACAAATCCTCAGTCAGGCCTTTACTTGAATATGGTGGAGTAAAGTGGTAGGTGAGCAATAATGGTCTAGCCTCGTTTTTGGGATGTAGGATTCGAATCCCCTCTGGCTATCCAGATTTGGGTATTCTGTGGTTTCCCCAAATTGTTCTAGATTAATGCTGGGATGGTCTCTCCAAAAGGCCACGGCAATTCCTCCACCCCCGATCTTTCATACCTCTGATGACTTCCGTGATGTGGTATGGGACCCACATTTTTCTTTCAAATTGTGTAGGGGGTGCAAACGAGGGCAGGTAGAACACAATCAGTAACTGGTATGAGTGGGGTTGTGAGTCATTGGAAAACGAGGAGGTTGATGAGAGTGCTGGGAGTGTATGAGATGTTCATTGGTGATGTTACTTGGGTGGATATTGGTGGGAGATTGGGAGCAGTACAGAGAATGGAAGAGATGACCTTCACCATAAGTTAGCACTTGGTTGCAGACCTTAAAGGAGTGGATTTTTTTTTATTTTATTTTTTTTAAGGAAAGAGAGGTATGAACTGGATTTATTTACTGACTAAACCAACTAGTCTCTGAAACTAAAAGAATTTAAAATTCATAAAGGCCAAAAGAAAAACACGATATGTGAAGGTAGTAGCAATAAAGTAGTAGCAATAAAATATTACTTCTGCTTATTTTTAAATGCAGCTGGTATGACACTGCACTGCATCATTGATGTTAAGATAAGCAGATCAAGGAGAAACAAAAAAAAAATTATGTTACTTTCCAGTAGTTTCCTGGAATATTTGATATTGACTCCTTAGATCAGGGATGGCCAGCATGCGGCCCCGCCTTGACCATTTTTCCAGCCCGTGACATTCATCACACTTTTACAAAATATTTTTTATACTTCATTTTTAATGTTATATATTTCTTTACAATGTGTGTTTAGTATCATTATTTTATATTATCTATGCTTACATGTAAGAATAATAGTGAACACAATAATAACAACTCATTATTTTTCAATTTTTCACTCCAAAAAATGTCTATAGTGGGTCTAAATCTAATATGGAGATAAATAATTTTATATGCAGCCCACGGAGTTATAATGCATTTCGAAAGTGGCCCGCAAGATCATTTGGGTTGGCCACCCCAGCCTTAGAAGTTAGTTTTTGCAATTTACAAATATCATGGGTGGTATTCTAATCCTGAACAGCACAAGGGAAGAAAGAGTACATATATGAATTAGTATGACATCTTATTTCTCTAATTTTATCTCTCCTGTCATTGCGGTTGGTGTATGAGAAGTATTACATCACACCCGTAATAAAAGACGATATTCACATGTTAGTCAACAAATTGAAATTAAATGTATATCATTTGTCTGTCAAACAATGCCAGCCCTATCTGTGTTTCAATTCAGTTGGTAAATAACCTCTCAAATGAGCCCCCGATGAGGCGGCTGTGAACCAATAAGAACTCCTTCAGTTCATAGAACATTGTGAATTTTGCAAGTCATTAAAAATACTTTTAAGAGGCTTGTTTAAACATTTGCACATTGAAGCCATGCTAGGAGAAAGAATAAAACTCATTCACTACTATGTGTTGTTACTGCTCACATTTTATTGGTCGATGTATCTTATCAACTTACCTTATGGTGACTATATTTGGTTTTCCAAGTGAGTTCAGTTGTCTTATATATGATTAACTGATAAAATCAAACTAATTAAATCAGTAACAAGGGTTTATAAACTGATTAATGGTAACCAAAAATGTTTAGTATCCACAGATAACTTAGTGTGATCTATGGACCATTAAAATTCATGTAGTAATTATGAGTTTAATAGTGATGCTGTGTTTCAACTGAAGAGGTAGGTCACCATGTGGAACTGCAACGCTGCTTTGGATGCCACAGGTAATAACTGTGTTTGCTTAGTTAATGTTACCCTTATTGGCAGTTCCATGTAAAAAGTTTTGAATTAAACTGAATTCTAATCAATTTTTGCGCAAAATGAATTGAACACCCACAGTACTCTCTCCAGCATTTATTTACGCCATGAATTTACAGTCAACATGGCTGCTACTCCGCAGTGAGCAGTGCATCTTTCCATGACATTTTGCAACTTCCTCGTAGGACATTGACCACATTTCTTTACACTGAAACCATAAACTACGAGCCCTGAAAGATTAACTGTTAGCGACAACTTCTGTAGCGTGTAAGTGCTGGCACTGTTAAATCTTTTCTTGACTGATTGCATATCACATATTAAGAATGGTTTATGTAGTATTGAACGTAAGTGTCCACATTTAATTAAATTTTTTTAATCAGTGGTTTTGCCATATTTTTGGTTCCAGGGGTTGTGCAGTGTACTAATATTTTCCAACATTCACTCATTACTTTAAGTGACTACAAAATTAACACAATATTACAATTTGATATAAAGCTATTATGACTACACAAAGAATTTTTAACCTCATGCAAATTATATTTGTGTGTTATATTCAAATTAAGAAATAAATTTCCTTAAATTATAGTTTGACCATCCTGATGTACCATTCATTTTTATGTAAATGATGCATGTTGGATTTAGTAAGTTCTGTGATTTTTAGATAGTGTTGATTAATTATGCTTTACGTAGTATACGTCTAAAATTATTCATGTTTACAGATTGAAGAAGAACAGACTCTCCTAAATGAACTACGAAAAATTGAAGCGAGGAAGAAAGAACGTGAAAAGAAACAACAGGACCTTCAGAAATTGATTACAGCTGCCGACAATCAGTCCGAAGTTCGAAGGGCGGAGAAGAAAATAACGAAAAAGAAGCTTCCTCACCACATCAGGCCGAGACTCGACGCAAATGTAAAATTTACGATTTGTGCTGTACTGTCAAATACCCAATCCGATAAAGCAAGCTAAATGCTCTGTCGTAACTATTACAGGCCGTGGAGACAGCAGGGATCAAGTTCCCAGACTTTAAAGGCAGCGGCGTTTCTCTGCGTTCACAGCGCATGAAGCTGCCGGCTAATGTCGGGCAGAAGAAGACAAAAGCTATTGAGCAGTTGCTGCATGAACTTCATATAGGTACAGTGACATTACCTTTTAGAAATTGGTTACATTAGTTACAATTTGTTTTGAGATGTTATAGAAATGACACATAATTTAATTAGTGCTTATTCAGAGGAAAAGAATTTCAGCAGTAATCTTTAAGAATAACAGTTGTTCTAATTTGGTTAATACATTTGTAATTGTGGTTCTTTGTAACTATCTTCCAGAATTTGATCAAGGTTGAAATTTCTCAAGACCGCATTGATAAATAAGTTCTGTTATATGTGACTGTCCTCAATTTTCTTTTGACTATGCTAACATCTGTTGTAAGGCTGAAATCTTCTAACTTTATCAGTTAGGATGATATTCTTATCACTTCACCATTTAACTGTCCACTGTGTAACATTCTAAACATGTAAAATTAGGAGGGAAATAGGTGCAGAGTGATTAGCTTTTAATTTTGTACTGTGTTTTACAGAGGAGAATTTTTAAACACAATAGTCTTATTTCTGTAACTGCATAATTCACCAATTGTAGCTGGGTGATAATACAGTAAATACTGTGTTCGTGTATCATAACTTTATCTGAAAACAAAGTAATTGTGCCAGGAGAAGTTAAAGATGGCATTCATCAAATGTAGAAAGTTTTTCTATTCCAATGAATTCTTTATGAAGATGATTCTTTAGGCCATACCTAGTGCGTATTATGGAGGATGCCAGTTCGAATCCCTGTCTGGACATTCAGCTTAGGGTTTTCCGTGGTCTCCCAAATCACTCCAGGCGAATGCCAGGATGCTTCCTTTAAAAACGCCATGGCTGAATTCCTTCCCCCAGTACCATCCCGCCTCTAATGACTCTGATGAGGCGTAAAGCGATAAGTTAAAAAAAAGTACCTAGTGAACCCCCCCCCCCCCTTCCAGTGTTGTTCATAGGCACAACCACTAAGACAGAACTAACGCCTTTTCCAAGTAGCACCTCCGTTTCCACATTTACTTGCCCCACGGTGTGCTTCATCTGTGGCCGGTCTTGGCCGCACGGGACCTGCACGAGCTCTTCCCTCGTATGCTGTGCCTCCTTCTTTCCTCTGTTCACTCTCTGTGCTGTTAGTTGCTTCTTCTCTTCCTGCCCTGTGTTGGGCTTGGGGGCCTGTTAAAGTCTCAATGCATCCTCTTGCTGGTCTTTCTATATCTGTCCTGCCTCTGGGTTGGTATTTGAGGATTTTTTGTGGGACGCAACTGCGTTTGCGTTTCTATCAACACTATTTCCCACACCTTCCACTGTCACTACTCTGTCCTTAATGAAACCCATACAGATTGATCCTCTCGCCCGTCCCAATGTTTCTCGAGGTTTGATGAAACTTGTGACGTGGAAGGCTGTGCCTAACTGATCCTGCAGAAGAGAGACGTTACCTCTCCTATGGATTGTTAGGGACGAGCCACATACCGGGGTGTGTATCGGCTTCTTCACCTAAACTGTTGCACCTTCATAATACTGATAATGTTTGATAAATGTTCAGAAACCATGATTAACCTTCTGAAATCGCTAACTGCTCAATAGAATCGGCCGCCACTCACCTAAATAAACCCTAGGTAAGAAAGGTGTTATTTTAGAAATGAAAAATTTTAAGGCTCAGATCATGAAAGCAATGTATTCTTGAAAAAAGTTCCACATATTATATATATTGCAGTTAGCTAAGACATCAGACTACTCATCACACATAAATTGCAAGAAATGAAGCAAAACAGGACCACCAAACCCCGAACAGAAAATTCACCCCCTCTTGCCTACCGTCCACATGTATTTCCAAGTTCAAATTTCAAACATGGCCTCCCTGAAGAGATACATCATCACTTCCTGTTTCTAAGTCGTCCCATGATGCCCCACGGCGCAACGCACTCGATTCCAACGAGATGTCCTTACACCACCGAGTTTTCCAGTAATCTGGCCTGTCCAACCCGCATTTCCTTTTAGAAGCATGGCATCTTACTACCGAAATAAAAAAATGTTCAAGAAAAATATGTTACCGGAGGGCTCTCAGAAAATCACTGTGTAGAGCGTCTCCTAAGAAGTGTTTTATGATTAGTGGGTTTTACTTCCAAACTTCGTCAATCCTCGTAAAACATTTATTTTGCTAGTGCAGTGGTATGGTTATTTTGATTCACAGAGTGTAGTTTTTTCAAGTTTATAATTTTTTTGTTTAAACTATTAAAAAATGTTCTTACACAACTGCTGATTCCAATGAGCTAACTATCTTCCAAATCTGTTGAGTATTCCAAAAGCTATTAATTTTCTAAAATCCGACATAAAAACCTTTGTCTTACAATTCTGCTTGAAATTACTATTTCCTTATTTACGACTTATTTCACAAAAATGTTATTTACTGAGCTTTCCTTTAATTTATTTAAGTGTTCTGCAAGTGTTTTTAGTTACTGAAGTGGCTTTAAAAGTTCGTAATTTCAATTTAGAAGTGACCACATTTTCGTTTTATATTGCGACTTTAAAATTACTTGTATCTTTTACTAGCCAACTGGTAATTACTTGAAACTTAAAAAATGGTAGTTGGAATATTATTTGGTAGCATAAAAACTACTTTTTAAGCTCGAAAATTACCTATTGAAGTTATAATCTTTTATTGGAAAGTGTACATGTATAGTTTGTTTAAACTTTAATGTTTACTGTCTTTAACCTATCTGAAACTGCAAATTATCAGTGAATTTTACTCTAATTAGTCTAATTATTATTAAACTAGTGATTTACAGTCTCGAAACGTTTGGAAAATTTAGCGATAAGATCACGAAACCCAACCTGGTTGTTTACAATTTTTGATGGTTAAGGATGACAGTTATTTAGGTGAGTTTAAACGTGATCTTCTTCTATAAACTGTTTATTTATTATTATTGTTATCTGTTTATTTACTTTTCTGACTTTAAGGCATTGTGAATTTGTTTTTAAGCTGTGGTACCATGTAGTAACATTAACCCTATTTCTTGTCGCTTTTTTAGCTGATTATTAAAGATACAGAAGTAAGGTAGCTTACAGGCCGCTACCAGCAGCGGAACCTTTCTCTATTGTTTCCTTGCTCACTCCTATTCCTAAAGGCCTGTTGCACCTTACCTGCTCCTACATCCACATGACTCTAGTAACAGATCAGACCCACTTCTCTCCACAATTTCTGGCTTTTTACATTTTGTTGTGCATCTGTAATAATCGATATTGTCTCTTTGAATTGTGCTCTGCCTCAAGGGCCTGCCATATGCCCAATGCAGTGAAAAATTCTCACTCATTATCAAGAAACTGATATTGTTAGAAACTATATGTTATTTGAGGCAGAAATATCTTTGACTGTTAAAGTTTTCTTTTGCATGGCAAGTAAAGTAAATTAAAGGAATTTAAAAGAGATAAAGAAAGTTGTAGGAACCAACATAACAGCCATAACAGGGATGAAGATAGAAATGGAAAACTGACAGAAAAAAAAGAAAAAGAAATATGAGTGCAAAGAAACCCTGAGTAGCTTTCAAGATGATAAGGAAGTAGAAGTGAGGAGAACATTAAAAAATAAATGTTGTTGACAGCAGCAGACCATGTATTGTAGGCTAAACAATGAAATCAGAAGACAAATAAAAGTGCAGGGAACAGTAGTTCAGTGAAGGAGTGTGAGGATACTGAATAGTTGGGAATATGCTTGCAGTCAGGGGAAAAGGAATAGAGGGGGGGACCAAACCCAGTGATTATAATACTCCTGCCTCGAATCTGGTCTCAAATCCCTGTTTGGCTATCCAGATTTCAATGGTTTCTCAAAATCACTATAGGTGAATGCTTGGATGGTTCCTTTAAGAGGCCTGGCTGAATTCCTTCCTGTTCCTTGTTCCCCATCCTCTCCCATTTTTATGACAAGTCTAAAGCACTAGTAATAAAAATTAGGAGGGAGGTAAACTGAGGCAAATATGATAATGTGCTGTGCAAAGAAGAAGTGGTGTTAGAAAAATGGAAGACCTGTATAAGTATAATAAACCTTGATATTAACATAGAGATCATAAGAGAGGCGAAAGAGGAGCACAGTATTATTGTGTGAAGTAAAACTAGCAATAAAGGAGGTGGAGAATGTAATTGGATGAACACTGTACGAAACCATACGAGTGTATTGAATATGAGAGGAAATAACTGTGTAATCCAATATATGGATGTAAAGACAATAATGAAATCAGTCCCAAAGAAATCTTACATCAAGAATGGTATGAAACTTAGAACTATAAGCCTAATATCACACACTGCCAAAAAAAAAAAAAAAAGCATGCCGAATTGTAGGCTGCTACAGTAATGTAATACAATGTAGCAAATGAACAGTTTGGAAGAAGAATCAGGGATGTTATATGTATGATTGGAATAATTGGAGAAAATTTCAAAATAGATTTTATGTTCCGTAGATCTTGAATAGGCATTAAATACAGTAAAATGGACCAAGTTGGATGGATATTCTGGATTAAAGCAAATAGACTGGAACCACAGTTGGTTAGTACAGTAATTATACAAGAAGCAGAAAGTTGCAATGAGGCTAGGAAATGGTATTCAGAATGGTTTGAAATATGATACGGCCAAGAGACAGTTGTAAGCTCACCTGCCTTGTTTAACATCTGTCACGAATGATATTTTATTTGAAGAGTGTAAAGAGAAAGGGGTAAGTATAGGAGAATGGAAGATCATTCGTATGAGATTTGCTGACGACATTTTGACTATTGCCGACAAAAGTAAAATCTCAGAATGGTTTGAAAGACTATGGAATAAAAATATAAATATCAAAAGAAGTAGCTGCAATAAACAGAGGAGAGGAAATGAAGATTACAGTAACTGAAAGGAGAGTGATCGAAAAGGATGCCCTCTCCAGGAGTTTGACACCTCACTGGAAGATGAAGTGAGAGAAACGTCACATAAAAGTGAGCTCCTAAATGCTTTTTATGGGAGAATGAATAGTTCAAACAGTGCAGCTGCTGATGCAGAATCAATATGGGAAAGAAATAAAGGAGAAGGTTAAAAGTGACCTAGGAAGCTTTACATTGCAACAAATGCTTGTTAGATTGTGGAATCAGTTCAGGACTAAGAAAGCAAAAAGTAAAGCACATTACACGGGGCATCCTGCTATACATATCTGAAACATGGATCATGAGGAAGATATGATGGGATAACATTGAAACTTTTTAGGTATGTCTAATTATTATTTAGTAAAGATGCCAATACAACTGTTGTTGTATTTACTAAATAATAATTAGTTTAACAAGCAACTGTGGAAGAAATGGTCTGCAATAATCACATATTTTTAGGTATGGGTTTAAAGAAAAATGGAGAGAATATACTGGCTAGATAAACTGAGAAATGAAAAAAGTGCCGAAGACAGTGAAGAATAAGAAACCCTGTTAACAAACATTAACCAGAGAAATATGAGCTGGATAGGATACCTTGAGAGGTAAAGGGTACCTTATAATTGCCCCAAAGTGACGGTAGGATGAAAAGATGTGAACAGTAAAATGGATTAAAAAAGTGGTGGTGTAATGTATCTTTAACCAATTAATGGTCTTTATCACCAATTTTTGCCTTTTTTCCCCTTTTTTTTTTCTTTACGATAACTTCCTAATATCTCAGTGAGGATACTTAAATCATAAGAGAAAGGTAATTAAATTATTATTCTTTGTAAAACGTTATATAAAGGAAAATACATAATTATGGTTTTGTAACAATATGTTCTTAGTTATTCATCTCAATGCTTTTGGAATAATAATATGTTTGTTAATATTGTCATTGACCTATGTTGTGATAAAATTGTTTATTTGATTTCATTCCATAACATAGATATTGTCTGTGATTAGGATCGAAGGATTATGATAAATACAGTGTGAATCGTGAAAGTTACCATAAAGCATTTGAGAAAGGAATGGTATGTTTTAATCAGAATCTTGTTTTTAAACAGAAGCCGTTTAATCTTTACTGATTGAGCCTGATGGATAAATGGTAATCGGTTGGGCCCGGCATTCGTTTGACGGGTTGACTACAGGTTCCCGTGTGAACGTAGCTTATACAATGCTGGTGAGGGTTGTACTGGTAATATTGTTTTCTTTTTGTGTGTGTGTTTGTAAGGGGGTATTTTTTTGTCACCACAGCCCTCCTTCCTTCAGCTTACTTGTTTTTAGGCTGTGACCATACTTAAATTTTAATATCGTGTAGTTTTCTGTTGGTTTATCCACCTGTGGCCGAGTCTAATTCATTGAATTGTAAGCCAGATACAGAACAGGACACTGACTTAGCTGTTAAGCTTTCTGTTTTATTTTATTCTTAACGTTTGTTTCAGAACTGAATCCAATGCCGACAGAGGAAATATGTCAGCACTTCAACGAACTACGTAGTGATATGGTGCTCTTGTACGAGCTGAAAATGGCGCTGGCGACTTGTGAGTTTGAGCTGGAAACACTCCGCCACGAGTACGAGGCCCTGAACCCGGGCAAGGTCAGTGCCGTCTCAGCATAATCAGTATTAAGGCAAAACATTGATTAGGCGGTTCAGATGTGCTGTAGGATTCAGCCAAGAGCTTACCCCCTTTTCTTCGTGGGATATTAAATACGTCGTAACGCAGGGTCGTAACTTTAAAACTGAAGGTGCGCATGTAAATCCCAGCGTTTCTTCATTTCAGAGATGCTGCTGATCATCCTTGTGATAATATTTGACTCCTACTTCATAGAGAAAAATCATAATCACTATATTCTTGTTCATTACCTTTTTCCAAGCTTGTCATCTGTCAAATTGTGACGAGACAATATTAGGTCAGCTATATGCGGAAAGAGTGGAGAGGCAGTCATAAATTTAATGTATTTTGATGATATTGAGGATTAATAAAATATTGTGGAAGTATAAGATACTCAGAGTAATAAATAGGATTAATTATTTGTAAAGGCCCAGTTGTTCCACGAAGCACAGAGTAGTAAAGCTGGCAGTCGCGAGAGACGGAGGCAAAGTTATAGTGCGGCGTATGTAACAGTAACGGTATAAAGTTGACTAAAAGTAATGTGATGCTGTCCTTTTTAATACTATAAACAAGTGTTTCATGGAGAACTGAGAGCCTGTGGGATTTAGTGGTCAGAACGGAGTGTGGTCAGAATCTGCAGTTGAAAGAGAGAAAGTACGATAAGCCTTATCCACGGTAAAAGTAAATAATTTAACTAGTGGTGGTGATGGAAAATATGTGGGCGTTGTGTAAATAAAACCAGAGTGAATGTTAAAGCGAATCACGTTATAATTTCTGTACGTAGTAGAATCTGCAAGCCGAACACTCGGTAGCAGCACATAACCCCTTATCGCCTCCCTGTATGCAACAACAAACAAAATCACCACATTGTATGCCATTTTTGCTCAAGTGACTAATGCACCACTGAGAAGAACTTTTTACGTTCAGTTTCAGAGTGCAGTGAAACCTCTAGTTTTCTATATCAGCACGATTTTAATTTGGAAATTGTCTAGTGTGTGTTGATCACTTATGTTTCGTATGTAGCAACCTGTGATTTATTTTTCCAAATATTAGTTTATAATATTAGACAGCAGCTTTTATTATATGATACAAGTAATTAATTAGTTAAGATATAATTTATCATAACTTGATTTATGTTATGGTTTGTTATCAAGAAAACTTGTTTTCTGTCAGGACTTATTCAGAATTTGATAAGTTTGATTTGAAAATATTCTCATTACATTTGTGATGTTGTATCAAGTTATATAATTTCTGAACCTTAAATGTATTGCAAATCATTAATTTAAATTAATGTATGTTGAAATCAGCTCTACTTTGAAGGCAAGATTCCTATTATTTGCCTCTGAAATATATACATTTGATTTCACAGAAATCAAATTTATACTGTTTTCCTCAATTGAATTGTTGCAGAGTTCCTGACTTCAGTTGCTTTCGTTTGCAATGATCCTTCCAAATTGTGCTATAATATTCCTCAATTGTCTTCCCCCCCCCCCTCCCTCTCTCCAATCTGCTTGAGTAAATGTTCTATGGTATAATCTTTCTTGAATAAAAAATAGTAGAGATGATTATTACTGAAATTTGGGAATGTTGTGTCATTTAATACCCCACAAACAAATGCAGTTATGGTTCAATAAAACAAGAAATGGCCAGTTTCTTTGTGCTCCCTAGTAAACTTTTTTACAGAAGTAATGTAAATATTGTACCACAATTTCCTAGGATATTTACATAACAGGTCATTACTAGGGTTCGGATCTTTAGAACAAGTCATATTTTTTTCCTGCCTTTTTTTTGAGCTGAAATGCTGAATTAAACACTGATTCAATGTTTCTGATTGTATTTAAATGTATTTTATATAGCATATAAATGTATATTCAGACCATTTTCCTAGTTTTGGTCATATTTTGATAAGATTTATGGTCATGTTTTGAGGAAAAATCTGGTAGTTTTTTAATAGTACTGAAAATTCACTAGATATAGATGAGAAGAAATTAAGATAATTATTCACATAACTGTACTTCTGCTATACAGATGGGGGGGGGACTAATTTTCACAGTCGTCAGAATTCATCGGTCAAGAATTAACGTTATACATTATTGTCACTCTCTAAACGTAATGTTCCGCTCGCCTTTTAATTTCGACAATGCAGCAGAAGCATGCCTGTGTCGAGTCGCGTCAACCAATATCTCAATGAAATATACTCAGTCATCGTTAAATCTGCAGTGGATCAGTGAGTAGGCCTACCGCCATACTGAAAGTAAAGGAATTTAGAGAGGAGTATTTTAGTACAGATGGAAGTTTTCTATTCTGTAAATTATCTGAAATTAAAGTGACTTCAACAAAACGATTTAAAATTTAATTTCCTAACGGTGCAATGAGTGCACGGAAGCAAATTATGCTGTCTACATGAAAGCGACACTACTAGATAAAATAAATGATGTATAATTGAGCGTGTTTTGATGTATAGTGAACTTAAATGTTTGGTCATTTATTGGCATTTTTAGGTCATATTTACCCATTTTGAGACCATATTTGCCTGCATATTTCTCTATTTTTTGGTCATAAAGATCTGAACCCTAGTCAAATTTTGTGTCCTTCCTTTTACTTCTGCCAAACATTTTGCAAGATCTATTTGCAGACAGTAATTCACTTCCCCATTTCTGGTTATCTTATTTTTGTACCTGTACTAAAAATGGTCAAAGCAGATCAGTGATAATTATTGGTGTAAACCCTTAAAAGAAGATAGTTAAAATGTTGACATTGTGACTTGACGTAGAACTTAAAAAAGTTATCGCTTATATTTTTCAAAGTTATCAGAGTTACAAAGTTAGTAAAAAAGATCTGGATTATAGGTAAACCATCACAAGCAAAGAAAAATACTGAAATTAAACAAAACGAATGGTGTCTAAAGAATTGTGTAAGAATATGTGATTAGTATGAAGTGAAAGAAAAAGAACATGAATTTTGTTGTATGATTTATTTATGATATAGAGAACACTAAGAGCAGATGTTTACAATTTTAAATTCTGAAAAATTAGTTTTCTTTCAGTGAAATATGCTTCACTGTTTTTAACGTGACTCTTATTTTAAAATAATGTCCTCTTGAATGACATAGAATTCTTTTAAATTTTGCAATAACTCATTTCAACCTAGTGTTTGTTTTAGTCTCTAAGAAGAGTGTATTCTAAACTAGAAATAGAAAAAATATGAAATAATTAAGTATTCATCTTGTTTTTATTGCTATAATGTTTAATTGAGATGAATCTTACATCCTTGTGGCAATTTTTATAAACTTTAGTAGGCAAATTAGCCCTCCCTCATTTATTCTCCCTTACCCCCCCCCCCTCCCTTCCCTTATTTTAATCCTTTAACATGTCCAAGGATTGATGATGAGCATCTCAACTTCCTGGTACATCCCCACCTCCTCACTTATGTTCCGTGTCCATCTCAGATTAGATATCCCAGATACTTGCATTTCATGCAGTTTCCAATTGCTTGGGAATACTTCCACCACCAAGTCAAATCACGAATCAACCCCGTGGTTTTAAATTTATTCATGACAATTGAGCGGCTCACTCTGCAGCTGACTGGGAGAGCTAGTGCTACAATACCGTCTCTGCCTCCTTGTCAGTTTCATCCCAATTATCTTACACATAACCGACTAAGTGAGGTTCATATGAAAATTTATTGAAAACCCATGTTACTGATTTCTAAACCACTTTCTTTCATCAGAGACTTTCATTATGGAATTACATACCAATATCCCCACCTACTTGCCTACCACTTAGAGCTCTGTAGTTTTCAACCATATTTGTTATCTCTCCTTAACGAACCATTACTACTTGTAGTATAATGAATCCCAAAGAACAATAAAAGAGTAACAAAAAAACCGAGCGAGCGATGGTGTCACCTTAGTGTGGGTATGAGTCGATGCTAGTCAGAAAGTTACTGCTAACAAAGGACTTTATATCCGGATTCCTAACTTTTAAATGCAGCTGGAATGAATGAAAAGGAACTTTGCTATGTTTCAAATATAAAACATTAAGTTAACAAATTTTGAGATTCAAGTTCTAAACGAATTAAAAAGGGGCTTGTATTCCTGACGACCGAAAAACATAATGCTATAAAGAAATACTGATAAGAATAAAAATACAACATACTGTTACGCATTTCCAGTCCTGTAGTATACTGCAAGTCCCATGATTGAACCTAAATAACATTTCTAAGTATATTAAGAAGTCCCCTCTTCCTGTCTTTAACATATCTATGGTAGTATTAAATATACCATCGACTTTACTCTTATTTAACATATTCCACTCTCACATAACATACTTGGAAAGGTTTCTAACACGCTGACCGCTCATTCACACTTAAATGTTGTGATATATCCCTGTGTTACAGTCCCCCTTCTTATGCGTATATTTTCATATTTTTTATCAGAATGCAATTTTCTGAATCCACTCCTCCACCACATTTTCATTACATAGTTATTTAAATTTGTTGTGTATCATTCAGTGTTTCCTCGTAGGCCATAATGACATCCTTGCCAACTTTCCTATTGTCAGTTCTTGTTTATTTTTCCCTTCCAGTTCTTTACCTTCTTATGTCCTCTTGTTTCTGAAGCCTTCAGCCACCTAGCCTCCTTATGGTAGACTGCTTTTATTTATTTTTGAATAACCATTTCTCTCCCAAGTTCTTAATTCGTTGAACTGTTCTCATTTCATCACTTTTGAACATACTGATATTTTTTTTAATATCTCTTTAATCTTGGAATATGTGACTTCTTGTAATCATATCTATAACTACCCAATTTTAAGATCAGTGGTTACTAAATCAATTTATACACTTCACACCTATGTCTTGTTCTCTTGGATGTAGATTCCACTTGGTAATCACAGGGATTTTTTTTTTTTTTTTTTTTTTTTTACAAGAAGATATCTAACATGTTTTGCCATTTATGCTTTGTTCTACTACTGATGTAAAGCCCCCTTCCATACCTTAGAGAAAGTGTTTGGAAGTATCTCTCCCCGTGTTTTTGTTTGTCTTCATCCATTGTGACAGTCCTACTCCTCTCTCTGAACTCCAGATATGCAAAAAATACAAATGTGTGTAATAATAATTACTCATGCTGACTAGGCACAGTCAAAGCTGATCATTTAGTCAAATTGTTTAATAAACAGTTCTGCTGTGTCTTTTGTATTTTTTTTGCTGTCGTCAGTCTTTCGACTGATTTGATGCAATCCTCCATCCCTTCCTATCCTGTGCTAACCTCTTAATTTCTACATACCCATCACAACCCACGTCCTCATATATCTGCTTCATATATTCTAATCTCTGTCTTCCTCTACAGTTCTTACCTTCGACTGTTCTCTCCACTAACAAATTAACCAATCCAGCATGTCTCAAAATATGACCTACCAGCCTGTCTCTTCTTTCCGTAAGCTTTTTCCACAAACTTCTTTTCTCACCCATCATTTCCAAAACTCGTTCATTTCTTACTTGTCTGTTCACTTAATTTTCAGCATTTTTCTGTAGCACCACATTTCAAATGCTTCAAGTTTTTTTCTTTCCGGTATTCCTAAAGTCCATGTTTCGCTACCGTAAAGTGCCGTACTAAACACAAAGATTTTTAAAAAGTTTTTTCTAATTCCTAGAACAATATTTGAAACTAAAAGGTTTCTCTTTTTCATGAAGGCTCTTTTTGCTAGTGCTATTCTGCTTTTAACATCATTCCTGCTTGGGCCATCGGTTGTAATTTTGCTTCCCAAGTAACAGAACTCACTCACTTCTCCTATTGCATCCGATCCTATTTTTATATTTATTCTGCTAGTATTTGTATCATTTCTGCTACATTTCATCACTTTTGTCTTACTTTGATTTATATTCAGTCCAAAATCTTCCTTCACTATTTTGTTCATGCCATTCAATAACTTCTCAATATCCTCAGCCCTCTCTGCTAACAAGACAATGTCATCAGCAAATCGTAGCATACTGATTTTTTCTCCCTGAAAACTTATGCCACATGGAAATTCTTAAAACTTTTTTTTTTTTTTACTGTTCAGTATTAACTGACATCCCTTCTTTGATTTTTTGTTTGTTTGTCCCACTAGTATTGTAACAATTTGTGGATATTACTTCAATTATTGATAGATGGGTTTCCCCCCTGGGTTAACATTAACATTCTGATTTTGATTCATCTAGCTGTAGTCTAGGAACATGATGTCCATTGTTGGAATAACTTACAAATCTAGTTGTAGTCTAGGAATATAACGTCCATTGTCGGAGTCTTCAACTATTATTAGCGTATTTTATCACAATCTTTGTCTGTTTTGAAATGTATAAGCTGTGACACAACCATTCATTGCATAAAGGGAGATATCATACCTCAATTGCAAATTCAGTTATTTGAAAGAATCAAATTGTATCTGTTTGCATTGTATAGAGGTGTTAATGTATATAACATGACAGAGTTTACATTTGATTCCCCTCCTTATTTTGCTTGTATATCAGATTTTGTGGGTAGCATGTTCAGTTAAATTGTGACATTTAAAAGGAAAATACTTGCATGGATATTCTTAAATTCTTCATAACAGGATAAAAACAGATTAAACCATAAATACATTAGTAAAAAGAAAATGTCTGTTGTATTGAATTTTATTTGTGGAAATGAAGAAACTTATGTCCACTCTGTTTTTTATCTATTTGTACAATATTGATTTAGATATAGTCATTCATTTACAGACAGTGGTTAAAATAAATAATGTTCTTCATTTTCTGACATATTTTACCTTAGAAAGGAGTATTATTTGATAAAATCTTAATAGCTAAACCTCAACGTTTTGGTAGTAATGAATGGTTCCTGTAATCATCATTATAATGTTTCATATCATTTTATGTTCATAAAACATTTGCTGCATATCTAGCTTTGTTTGCTGATTTCATCTATGCTTTGACCCACGCCAACTGTGAGAGAAATTGTCATGTCTTTTGTCACATGTATTGATGATAACTTTTGACTGGTTTATAAATAATAGTACATAAAATCAATAACAGTAACAATGGAAAGAAAGAAATTCTGTGAGGCAATATTTATATGGAAAGGATAGATAAAATACACCCAACACTCACCAAAGTTGAAGTGAGGAGGGCAGCAGTAACACAAAATAATACACAAACACAGAAAACAAAATATTTCAAGGTTACCCTTTGTCAAGTTAAAAGAAAGTAGCGACTAAGCTCGCGCAAGCCTTGGGGTCAACACAGCCATTCACAGAATGAAATTGACTGTTATAGGTGGTGGGGGGAGCAACGACAACAACACGTATTAATCACAAGAAAGATTTAAAGGGGAAATAATAATAATGATAAAAATAAGAGCTTTACCTATTTTGAAAATACGTTTCTTCGACCTGTCGTTAAGTGGCTTGTGTGTCATGTAATAGTTACCCTTAGGTTCTGTTTAGGGATGTAACGGATATCCGCATCCGCAAGTGCGGAACTTTCGCATGAAATCCTACATCCGCTTTCGCATCCGCAATTTTTAATGCGGATGTATTGCGGATGTTTTGTTTACATTGCAATATATATTATTCTTTTTTCTTTATTCAAGATTATGCCCATCGTCGCTTAGCTAAAAAAAAAGTGGTTGTTTTTTGACGACCTTGCAACAAAAGTAACAATAAACTAAACGGTGTTATTACCTAAGTGACGAATTTACAAGTTTGAACTTGCATATAAAGTAAAGATCGGGCCACAATAGACCGCGCCGAGCCAGCACTGTCATCGACCGACACTTTTCTTATCATGGTCGCTCACTTGATTGAAGTGAGTTCATAAGACACCGCACCGTGTGTCGACCGTCATTGGTTTGGTTTAATATGTGACGGTGTGGGTCAGTGTCGGGATGGTCGATATGGAAGAGTTCAGAAAGCGTTACTGATTGCTTTAGAAAACTGTCCTTTTTTTTTTCAGCGTCACTTTAGGTTCATCATATGTTTGTAAAATGTAGGTAAAGTCCTTGTGTGTTCGCATTAACAAATCAAAGCTATGCCAGACGTGAAGGTCGATTTTAAGGCCTGTAAAAATTGCATCTGAGACCTGGATTTTCGAACCGCAAACCTGCTATACCCGAATCATACGTCGCAAACATATGAATTTAGAAGTACTGAAATATATGTATTCAATCATATAAAACTACATTTGTGTTTTGGGATAGGAAAAATAAATTGTATATAAAAAAAAAAAACCGTCGATTTTACTATGTTTAAATATTTATTTGTTATTACATCCAGATTTGTCTCTTGACTCAAATAGATACGGCATTTGATTGGGGTTACTGAAAGTCCCTTGTTTAAATCCCTGTCTCAGCTGTAATTTTCATGCGTCTTAAAATTGACATTCACTTTTGGCAAAGCTTTGATTTGTTTATGCTGAGATGCTGGGACGCTCCGTGATTTGAATTTCGCGTTAATCTGTAGGTCTCCTTTTAAAAAAGTGACAACGATAGGAGTTCTGTGCGGCTCATAAAAAACTCTGTGACTGGAATTTTTAGATCATATGAAATTATTATTATTTTACAGAATCTTTGCAGTCTGTTTTCAATTAAAATGTATAATAATCTTATTACTTTCTGTTAAAAAAATATAGAGCGAATCGAAAGGAACCTGTAACGGCTTTCACTGACCATCAAGAGATCTTTTACCGAAAGTCGGATCTCTTAGTTCCTACAAGTTGTACTGTGAATGCGCCACTAGATTGGTAAGAAGGTGGGTGGCGATCACGAAACTGAGCGTGGCGAGTAGGCGGTAACGGCCTGGCTTCACATTCGGGAGGACGCCGGTTGGAATCCCCGTCCGGAATCCATATTTCGGTTTTCCATGACTACCCCACATCACTCCAGGCGAATGCCTCCTTTAAAAGACTATGGCCGAATTCCTTCCCGTTCCTAGCCCCGATCTTTACACGCTTCTAAGCGAGCGCGGAGATGCGCGGTGACGTGGCCTTGTGCTTGACGCTTGATTTAGTTTAGGTGCGAACTCCGCAAAGTTCTTATGACAAAGACTGATTTTTAGACACTTGATTAGTTTTGTAAATAATTTAATTCACTTTTGAAATCATCGAATACTTTTTTTTGTTGAAACAAATAAATCAATGTGGCAAAATTATATGGCAATAGAATTTACTTATGAAAAAAAAAGATTGATTTAAATTTATTTTTGATAAAATATTAAAATCTATAAATTATAAATTTATTTTTAACATCTGCATTCGCTTCCGCAAAACACCCACATCAGCGGATGTCAAGCACTGAACATCCGCATCTGCATCCGCAAAGATGACATCCGCAACAACCCTAGTTCTGTTGAGTTTCCTGTTAGGGTTTCATTACATTTGCTTCTTACATTTTCATAAAAAAATATATTTAATTGCAGCCTTGAGCTCCTTAATTATCTTAGTTTCAAAATTGTCTGGAGGCAGTAATTCACTGTTCATCAGAATTACTTTTGATAACAAACTTAACTGGGCAGGACACATAGGACAGGTGGTAGGAAAAGGTTTCAAAGTTCTGCACTTGTTGGAGAGAGTGATGAGGGGATGTACGAGAGAAGTCAAGGAATTGGGTTACAAAACAATGAGTATTAGTGTAGTATGGGACCCTCATTTTACATATCAAATACAGGAGTTGGAGAGGGTGCAAAAAAGGGCTGCTAGATTTGTTTCTGGAAATTATCGCAGAATGCAATCAGTGACGGATATGATAAAGGAGCTGGAATGGGATTCATTGCAAGACAGGAGGAGAATGAGGAGGGTCATGGGAGTTTACAGGGCATATACTGGCGATGAGGCATGGAAAGATATTGCAATAGGTATGAAAAGTAGTGCATGGAAGGGAAAAGATGACAATGACCACAAGCTGGCACTCGATTTCAGGCACAAGGGTGTAGGAAGATTCTCTTTTTTAGGTAAGGGTGTCAGGGATTGGAATGAGTTACCAAGAGAAATGATGAATAATTTACCGAAAACTTTGAAAGAATTTAAAGATAAAATTTATAGAGGGCGAATGTAGGTAGGTGCAGGATAGGGGGAAGATGGGTGTGTAGGGAAATTGCCACCGGAGCCTGTGCTCCATTGCAATTAAATTAAATCAGTACTCTATGGAATATGGAGCATTTTCATTTTTAATAAACCTGATTTAATTATTGTATTTGGGATGTTTCGTAATATAATCTCTGATTTTACATAATGTGGTCACAAAACTCTTTGTGAACCGACATCCCATGAAGAAAAGTCACATGAAAAAAAGGCTTTGTCTGAATGTTTAACATCACTCTGGGTGATTTTGCATAATGTTCAACAATTGCTTCGATTTTTACAATTTTTAATCTGTTTTAGTTTTGAGGATATCATTTATATTACCATTTGAATCTTCTTGATTTACTTAGTGGCATCCCTGCCCATACTTCCTACATGTTTAAAGTTTGTGCTTTTGATGCTGTAACTCCTACACAGATAAAATTAAGTTAACATGACAAGTTTTTCAGGGAAAAGGGGGGGGGGGATGGCAGGATTTTATGATCTTCCAATTGACAGGTGGAATATGGATATCATTTATAGTTGATAATACATATGAAACACAGTAAAACTAACAACAAGCATGTTATTTTACTAAACATCTTTATTTTTTAGTGATAAATCATAACATTTGATGGTAGATTATAATGCAGCAACAGTAATTTAAATTCTGAATTGTTTTGGCCATTCATTGTGTAGATCAGTAACATTAAGCATTACACCACACTTGGCCGTGATCCATGCATGTGCTGTCAAATGATCCACCACACCACATATAAACAAATATTTTTTTATTATTTGTAACAAGTTTGTTTTTAAAAATATTTCTATATTACTCAATCAAAGTCAAATTTCTTTGAACATTTATTGCACTGGAAAAGAATTAAAACATCTGGATAAATGTTTATCATCTGGGTAAGCTGTCCACTATATAAGGTTAGTGAGTGTGTCTCTGTGAGCAGTGCAGTGTTAGGTTATTAACATCTCCTGCCGACCCCCTTCGGGGTTTAAAGCTGGCAGCAGCACGCACCAAGCTGCCCAGTGCAGTGACAGGATAAAATGTGAATGACATGATAAGGATATGAGTGCAAAAAGTAATCATATTGGTAAAATAAGGGAGGAAATATTGGAATGTACACGCGGGCACAATTGACGAAGAAAGCAAGAGATAACATACCTGCCAGAGGAATGAAGGCAAGGCTGTTAAAATGTTGGAAGGAGTAGTTTCCATCAACTTCAGAAGATGATAGAGATACAAGAAATTCTATGAGGCAATGTTTATATTCACGATTCACCAAAGTTGAAGAGAGAAGGGCAGCAGCGAAAAAAAATAAATAAAAAAACCCTTATAAACACAATTTCCACAATTTTGGGACATGACTTTTCTCAAGAAAATAGAAAGATGTGAGTGAGGTGACGCAAGCACCTACAGTCAACCCGGCCACACGTTTTGTTGCTGCTGCTCCCTACCTTCAACTCTAGTGAGTGGTGGGTAAACTTCATCTTTCCTTTGCATGTAAATATTAATTCAGGCTTATTCTTCATTTTACTATTGTCTCATTTCAGTTATAGCGTGTTATTGAGTTGTTCAGTGAATACTATCTGCATTATCATCATTTCAGATACTAAGGAAGAGGAAACAGTGTTAAGGCCATTTAAATAACACAGTATAGGGAAAACAAACCCATCACTTGCCAAAGTTGAAGGCGACAAACAGACAAAAAATGAGGCGAACACAATTTTATAGTTTTTTGGTTCAACACTTACTCGTTGTAAAGTGATACAAGCCATTTGACAAGGAGGTACAACACATCAGTTTGTCAAGAAAAACTAAAATAGAATGTCTGTTACTCTGAGAGAAGAGTTGGTTGTCATGGTGACACAGAGTAAGACAAACATTTGTGTGTATGGGTAGTAACTATTAAATCAGTCACTGTTAAAATTGAAACCTTGTGTTCTTCGGAGACCTTACTACTCGAACGTAGTTCAGCAAAGGAATAAGAAAAGGAACAATATTAAGGTTTTAAGAGTGTCAAAATGTAAAAGACTACATTTTCATATTATTCAAACAGAAAAAAATTTGACCAGACTCATCCTTTGGCGGTCATATCTATTAAATCTGACAATAGGCCAGGTGGAGCATGCACCTTGTGGCCTACCATATGGCAGTAATCAATTCAGATAGTACAAACAGTGTTTTACAATAAAACTTATTAACGGGTCCAGAAGGACTATCTCCAAATGCTGAACTTTATAAGTTCGATTCAAGAGCAGATACTTCAACAAAATTAAACACCTGTGAAAGTGTTGGATGCCAAATGAATTGATTTTAATCACAGATGAAATATTCCTAATATCCTTATCTCATTTACTAATTGTTGTAACTTTATTAGCAGTAAGATCTCTGAATTTTGTTCTTGGTTTGGTCTCCAAATGTTCTGTTGTCATTTTTCTCTTTGTATTATGGCCATTAGATTATTATTATTATTATTGATGACACATAAGTTTTGAAGTTTGTATGCACAAGGATGTTTAATTATGATCTATAATCTATATGTCACCACCATTTAAGATCGAAGCACCCACGCCAGTAAATGGCTTTTAGACATATCATCAGAGGATCCTGTGATTTTCATCATTTTCACCCTTTGAAATTAATTATGAGGTAAGAGAATTATAGTCGTATCCTTGTGGCTTGAACGTGTTTTGTTCTTAAAAAATGAACTTTTTGCCTTATCTCTTGTAAGTGTATTGAAATTTTTAAAGCTGCTGACTCATTCATTATAGCATTGTGTGATTTACAGGCTGTTTATAGTGCATGGCCAGTCATTAACATTAATTAAGTTTCATCTGTATTAGTTTTTGCTAATGTTTGTTTTTCATAACCTTCATTTGTCATAATTGGAATAGTGGATGTTATTTTCATAGCTTTGGGTGCTTTCTTGAACACCAAAGTTGAAGTACATGAGACAGGACAGCACAATAGCTCTTCTAAAATTTGCCTTGTTTTTTTTTTTTGTCAGATGTGTTCTATGTGTACGTGACGTAACAACAGAGTCATAGCTTTTGTATAGTATTTTTTTTTTATGACTGTTAGAAATATCTCACATCTCACTGTTCAGTTTTAATTTTTTTAGATCTACCGCCACAACCTTTGCATACCAACCCACTTTTAATCTTGGTGTGCATGAAATTTATGATAAGATTTATAAATACCATTAATGTTATCTTGTAATTTCCAGATTGTGCATTAAAATAAAGGGAGTAGTTATGAAGAATCGTGGTTAATTTACAGCATTTGTGGAGTTCTTCAGTTGTCGTGTGGAGGGGTCTTAATGCATGCATGCCACTACATTTGTTTTGTAATTTAAGACAATACATTATTCAATGCAGTTTAAATGAAGTCATTATATTTAAAATTGTTAATACTATAATTACTGTAGATGACAAAATTCTTTATATTTTCAGACGCTTCCAGTACCAAGTTCGTTATCTTTGGGATATGAAGATTCTCAGACACAAAGTGGAGAGGTTGAAATTGGTAAACAGAAAGGAATTTCAGAAATAATTGATGTTGTGGGTTCACCAGGAACTCCTACGGCTCCTTAATTGTATTTTATGTTTTGTATAAATTGTTTTATATATTTTGATATCTTCTGTATGATAATTAGTGCAATGTAATAAATGTTTAACATAAGTCAATTACAATATTTAGATACATAAATATGCTGTTTTAATGCTGTTCTATCTCCTCTCCCCCTTTTTCCTAAATCATACAAGTGAACAATGGATTCATTCCTTGTAGATAATTTTATTGCTGTTTCATTATCTACATTAATTGCTCAAACTTAATAAAAAAATAATTCTCCAACTTTAAAAACTATTTCTCTGGAAACAAACTACTTGAAGACTATTCCTACAAATCATCATGACTGAGACATTATGTAGTTTTATTTTTATAGGACTGCCCATCATCGCACTATAAGAGTTTGTTGTTAGTTGTCAGTTCTAGTCAAGATGGCAAGCTTTTAGAAGATGTTTCTGTGTTATTGAATTAACTAAAAGCGAATCATTTCAGACTGCATTTAATCGCTATTGGTGGGTGGAGTCCTATACGTTAATTATGTCAGTTTAGTGAAAAAGGATTACTTTTCAAAGGCAAAAGATTTGGTTGGCTGCATGTGCCTGAAGGGAACATGTTAGATTCAGCAAAAATTTGCATGCAATTCAAGAAAAGTAACTCGACAAGCCAACTAAGATCTGCAAATTCCTCAACTGACATTACAGAAAGTGCTTTTAAAACCATACATGTTATAGGTAGTATAAGTTATTACTGTGGATGGTAAAGAAGAAAGAATCGATTTTTGTGGGTTTGTTCTTAATGAGGTCAAGAACAATTGTTCATTCACATCCAAGCTTGTTTTTAGTGATAAAGTGGTAAATTCAATGACCACTATGCTCAAATTTAGAGCGAAAATAAATTAAGTATGATTGCGCCAAGGCGAATGTGTTTTGTGCAGTAATCAGTCAATTCTTTTTTCAAGAGTTCACTGGTAATGGAAATTGTAAATTCGATAGTGATTTGGTTGTTCACTCAGCTAGAAGAAACTTTAATTTACAACAGAATGGGACACCAACCCACTGAAAGTTACCTGGCCGTGATATAATCAGCTATTTTTTCTACAGTTTTTTCATGCCACTAACTTTAACAAACTGGAAATAGCTGTAGCCATTCAAACCACCACACAGACATTTTGCAAATACTGATGAGTTTGAGTACCAAGTAGGTATTATTCAGGTTTTTTTGCATCTGTCACATTGAACATTTAGGAGCCGGTGGTAGTTATAACTTTGGAATGTTACTTTTGAAGTGACTTTTCATTGATTTGGGTTTTTCAAAATCACTCCAGGCTAATGAGAGGATAATTCCTGCAAAAGGCCATGGCTGAATTCCTCCCCATTCCTTGCCCACAGTTCTTTCCCATCTTATATGACCTCAACAAGGCATAAAGCCAAAAAAATGTAAATATAGTCTTTCATAACTGGAGAATTTTGAACGTATCTGTATATTAAATATGAAGAGTGTAGTAGGGTTTGCAAAATGATGAGCAATAGACCATCCAGATTTCATTTTTCCATTCCAGGAAAATGCTGGGATATAGTCCATGGCTGATTTCCTTCCTATTTCTGGACCACAATTTAATGGACGTACATTGTACCAGATTGGAAATATGATCGTAATGAAAAATATTTTGTCTCACTTATATCAATGTTGGATAATGGAAACAAAGAAAATGCCGTGAGGCACTGAAAATAAGATAGGATAGGGAAAATAAACAGATACCCGTCACTTACCACAGATGAAGGCAGGAGGGCGAGACGAACACGTAAAAACACAAAAACATAAACACTATTTCATGTGGCGGGTTTGGATGTGACCACATCTTTCCCCTCCTGCTATATGTCTCGCCTCCTACGTGATTAAGACCCATGTCAAAATATTGTGCAACTTGTTTATGTTTTTGTGTTTTTACGTGTTCGTCTCGTCCTCCTGCCTTCATCTGTGGTAAGTGACGGGTATATGTTTATTTTTCCCTATCCCATCTTATTTTTATATAAATGTTGTAACTACAAATAACTAAAATATTGTGTTGGAGGATCCTTGACATTGGGTGGTACAAAACTAGATAGTATTGAGATGCTAAGGAACAATAGATGTGAAAATTTGTTGGGCCAAAAGATGAGCTGTAAGAAAGTCATGTTGAACTGTTGATGTTTTAAGTTGTCCAAAAGATAATAATAAATATTGTAAAGACTGCATTGGAAAAAGAGTTACAGAATTGTATGTAATGTAATATTGAGTGCAGTTTAGTCTATGTATGGATGTTATATAAATCTCTATAGAAGTTAATGTTGGTCAGAAAGTTGGAGTCTCTTAAAATAAATGAGTGAAAAGGTTGAGTATATCTTCCTAGGAAGTTTAGCTGATAAAATGTTTATATTGGAAGAGCCCACATCAAGTGTTGTCTAAAATACCACAGAGGATACGGAATGTACTAATTCTGATAAAAGGAAGCAAAGAAATCAATCAAGGTTAAAGAAAATTTTATTGTAATTGTAATGAGACTTGGGTTTGAGCAGGGAACTGTATGCGATTAAATAAAGTAAATAAAGATTGAATTAAGTAAACAGCTTCTAGCAAAGGTAAACCATTATAACAATCTTCTTTCAGTTCTAATTACTTCCTTGTTGTTGAGCCTTAAAATCCTAATTGGATATTTAAATAATACAAAAGTGTTTTTATTATATCCAAATATATGAGAAATTATGTTTAATTTATTGATAAAGTTTGCTTTATCTTATTATGTGTAGTCTGTCTTCAGTTGTGTTACTCATATTATCACCAGAGAAATGGTCTGAATACCACCAAAAAAGAGACTTTCATCTGTTTCTTATTGAAATCAATCAAGATATAAAGTATTTAGCCTTGCAGCCTGACCACAGTCAAAACGATGTAAGCTATTTATGCTGACGATACCGCCTATCTTGCACAGTCACAGCAACCATCTCACATAAACAGTAGATTACAGCACGCGCTTAACGTAGTCGAACCTTGGCTCACACGATGGCGAATTAAAGTCAACGTAGCTAAATGCGAGGCACTCCTATTTACACGAAGACCTAAGCAAAAACGCATTCACGAACACTGTCGACCGCTAACACTACACGATCAACCTATACATTTCCGGAACGAAGTTAAATATCTTGGAGTCAAATTTGACGCGAAGCTAACATGGAAGCTCCATATAGAACACATGGTTAATAAAGCAAACATTAGACTCAAACAGCTATACCCTATGCTAAACAGAGAAAGCACACTACACCGAGGTAATGCCCGAACAATGTACTTAGCACTCATTCGGCCACTCATGACGTATGCAGCTCTGGTTTGGGGGTACGCCGCTAAGTCTCACATTAGGAGACTGCAACTAATTCAAAACAAAGTACTCAGGATCATAGCAAATGCTCCTCGGGGAACACGAACAACCGACTTACACCGAGATTTCCGACTCGAGCCAATACAGCAAGTAATTAAGAAGCTTGCCATAAACATGTATGGGAAATCCCAAATGTGGCGAAATCCTTTGATACGCACTATAGGCAGTTACGATCACAACCACAGATTTAAACACCCACGGCCGAAAATATTGCTCAACAGATAGGAAAAAACCAATGCACAAACAAGTAAGAAATCTGTCGACTGCATCAAGGCCCATTGGGGTTAGGGTCCCATTCCCTAATCAACCTGAAAAGTGATCACTGGGCTAAGGAAAGTGGTTACAGTGCGATCGCAGGTGCAGAAGGCAGCCACATATAACAAGAAATCAAACCACAAACAGCATTAGCACAGTATCCGGCGTGGTAAACACCGCGGGGGTGACGGTTGCCGTGACAGGCTAGCGTGATGCATCCTGCTCCAACATTTCCTGGAATGAGCATGGTGGGGTTGTCTTACCCGGTGGTGATGACACGTGCTGGCGGGGGTGGTCATCTAGCAGCACTGTGGCTGTCGCCATCCGCGAAACCCTACTGTATACTCCCGGGATGAGGGGGAGGCTCTGCGCGTTGCGGTGGTTGCGCTCTGGCGGTGCGAATCACGTCTCACCAACACGTACAACACCTGTTCCACACAGCTGTTAATAATATAATGATTTGGCATGTTCGAGGATCATCTCAACGGCAGTGACGGCGAGCGGCACCAGCTGATAACCTCAGCGGCGGTGTGTGGACCAGCTGTAGTTATTGCATGATACCATATCCTAACAAACCCTTCATACATCCAACCTTGTAGCATAGAATCTGTCACGGCACTGGCAGTATCTTAGCCAGCCGCTCTTATTCCCTACCTAACTATCGCAGAGGTTTTTTTCCCCAGGGGTAAAACCTTGGCACTTTTTTCCCTCTGCCCTGTCTCTTCTTTCAAAAGTTTCTGTCTATCTTATCCGATGGACCCATGTAAACGGGAGGACGCCTGGACGCATGGAATACATCACAATCCCGTTCCTGTGATCACCTATAGAATTACTAACTTAATGCATGTGCAGAGGCGAGCAGTAGATAACAGGAAGGCCGCCATGCTTGGAGGAGCGGGTTTTGGGTGCTCCCCCCCGCCAAAAATAAAAAAAAAAAAAAAAGCCTCAGTCTGATCATTAACTAACAGTAAATTCAATTTTGTGATGTATGAATTTCAATTTTGGTAAATTATTCATTTCCCTTGGTAACTTATGGATGACACAAGGCTGACAATCTCAGTGGTTCCAGTGTGTTCGTCTATTTCACACGTGTTGATGCTATCCTGCTGTCATCTATGGGTAGCGGTGGTTCATTTCCCTACCCCTATTTTGCTGTCTGGCTCCTTTTATATTTTTGTGAAAATATGTGCCTATTTATAAGGAAACAATGAGCACTTAATAATGAAATATAATTACAAATTAGAATAAGGAAATTAACTGTCACTTACTGTAAATGATGGTAGGGTTGCATGGATCTACATATCTATTAGAGGCTGTTGTATGCTGTGTCCATCCTCCATCTTGTTCTGTCACTGATGAAGAGCCAAGACCCGAAAAGTGTTAATTACACACCTCCACATCGCCCCAATGTCATCCAAGGTCAGCATTGGTTCATTTGCCTATCCTAGTTTGTAGTATCTAATGAAGCATTTAATTCCCCAGAGGGGGAAAGCATATTCAATTACCAGCCTAATCAAGGAGCAGATGTGGTACCAACGAGCTTTCCCAGTTAAGTAACGGCTAAAGACCATGGAGCTGGGGACTTACACATTGCTCGGTTTCCTGGATGAGTGCTCACCATGTCAACTTAGTCATGTTTCACACTGGGTTAGCGAACCGTTGGTGCCCAGGGAATAGTTTCACCTCTGATCTGAAGCTGCAGATGTGGTATTGCTGTCCGCACCATCCTAGTCGTCACATCGGCATAATCACTTGTGTTTTGGCGGGGTTTATACTTAACTGCCACCTTCTGGCCCGGCTTCCATCGTCTCGTGGCGATGGCTTTGCTTTGGCTGGATGTGAAGAATGCCATATCGTCAGCATGCAAGGCTGTATTCACATGTGTCGGCTGTATAGAGGATGTACAGAACAGCACCCAGCACTGGACCCTGTGGTACACCTGCACTGGCGCGTAGACGGCATCCTCAACCCTGACGCGTGAGGGAGTGTGGGAAGATTTTCTTTCGTATTACCATCAGGCTTTATTTACAGTAATATTATAAATGCGAAAATGTTACGTTTTCATGAATAAACTCATCTTGATGAAATTTGACAAGGAAATACTGTGTATGATTAGGAAGGACATGGATATTTTTTTCAGGGTGAATAAAATATTTTTCCATGGAATTTTGAAAATTAACTGAACAGTAACAGACAGTGTGTACAAGACTCGTAATGTTGTATAGGCCGCTAAGGCTTTCTCTCACCATCATTTTGTATGATCTGTTCATAAATAGATGCAACTTCTTAAATATTATACTACATAAAGTGAGTTTGCACTGCACCACACTATTAATTTGGGTATGCCTAAAAGTTTTTGACATGACTCATGGGCTTAAATCAGACCTAAAGCATGTTGCAAATTGGTTCTTTTCATGACAATGGTAGAACAGTACCACCTCCTCATATTATTGTGTCTCCATGCTTTTTTGGGACACCTTATACATAAAATAATTTTCTATATCCAATGTAATCAATAAAATTCTAGGTCCATACATATGACATCATGGGTGGCAGCTAGTTAGGAATATATCCAATATATTTGGTTTAGTTTATTCTGCTGTACTATTTGTGTAAAGGCTCCTCCACTTACTAAAGGATTTGCAAATCTCTGTTCACTTGTGTTATTAATCTAATTTCCTTCGCAGTAAATTTAAACCTTTCCTGTAATGACCCATTCTATTCTGTGTATGAATTTTATTTCTTCCCAAGAGCATCATCTTCATTATTCCAAAGCAGCTGTACTTTTTTTTTTTTACCCCAGAAATTAGCTGCAAATAACTCGTGGTTGTCATCTATGAATACTAGAGTACTATAAACATATTTTTAACAATAGGTACACCTCTCCACAAATTTCTCTTCTATCTCAACAGAACAAACTATAACTGTCAGAGGAAAATATCATTGTCTTGCATTCCATCCTTTAATCAAGACTCTACACCTATTAAATACTTGTTTGTTTACCAGTGTTTCTGATCTCCACGAGCCGTTGAAAAGAGAGGCCATCCATGTAAAATATGTTGACTATCATCATGTAACCTCCACCAGTGTTATGAGAAATTCTTTAAGAACACATTTCTCTACACTATTTGTTTTTGATCAAACATGACAGTTACAGATAATATTTTTCTGTTTTTTAGCACCCATGTTTTGATTTTTTTTGGAGGTGACAAAGACAAATTTCCGTAAACCTGATCTTTCAGAACACGAGATATTTGCATTCCATCCTAGAATATGACTGGATAAGCAATTTAGCTATATTACAAAGTGAATCACATAACTGGTGGTGTAAGTAATAAGACAAATGTAAACCTTAATAAAAATTAATCAAGGATGCAGCTTCCCAAATCTCACCTCATTGCATTTACCCAAGCTGTGTTATGAAACTCAATCAATTTCCAAATTACTCCGACTTAGTAAATTTAATAAAAAAATGTGTAGCCATAAGTGTTGAGAATTTGACATCATTCATGCAAATCTACCAATCAGATTTTGCAGGAGTTTCTTACAATAAATAGCCCATGTTCCCAGGAGTAAAATAAAACTGTCAAAATAAGTTAAAGGAGTTTGTAAATTAGTATCTACTTAAAGATTAGTTACTTCTTGTACCCAGGATGTTTATTGGGATAAGTAAAAATTCCATAATATTATCCATAATAGAAATTACATTACACAGAATAGGAAATTGTATTCCCCTATGGCATGCTCTGTTTTTCAGTTTCCACGTTAAACCATATTCAATCTGGCAAGTGGTGGGGATCATTTACTGCAGAAAGTACTAAGAGGAAACATTAGCTAAGTGGCAAAAATGGGATATTATAGCATTTTCGGGTTAGGATCACACCAAGATTATGGGTATCAGACAAGAGTTGCAGTGGGTTCAAATTAGAGCAGCTAGATTTATCCATGGAAATTACCACAGAACACAAGCAATAAACAGATTGGGAGTCATTGGAAGGTAGATGAAGATACACCAACTAGCACTTCATTTTGGGCATGAAGGAATGGGAAAATTTTCTTCCATGGGTGAAGGGCAGGCATAATTTACAGAAGGAAATGTTGAAAAATTTACCTGTAACAATTTCAGACAAAAAATTCATGAAATGCTAAGGTAAGCAATTAAGGAAAATGATTGGAGTATTGAATAATAATAAAAAATCTGCCACAGCCATACCTTAGCTAAATGAGGCACTACCATCTGACAGTTGATCTTCAATCTCTTATCTATCTGCGAGAAGCTACATAAAGACCTAATTAATCTCCGACACATCTGGCAAAAGCTGGGAACTACTTTTGTCTAACTATTAAACCATCAACTTATCCAATAAGTGTCGCTGCTTTTAGGCCATAATTACTGGCACAGCAGCATGGCATTAGCATCCTACAGCCCGCAAATGCTCTACGTACGGACACGACAGCTTGTCGCAGCCAGAGGGATGTCACCCATCAGTTTGTTAGTGTGGCAGCAAATGTCAGAAATACGAAAAACAGCCAGACTGCAAATCTCCACCGATATACTACTACAATTGTTATATTCTTGCAGTAATCTCATCTTTCAAATTTGATGCCGAATAAATATCACCTTAAGAAAGATGGTAAAAACCTTATTTTCATTTCACGGCTCTTAAGGATGTGACCGCAGATGTGTGATATTGCTGTAAAAACAATAGAACAAATCATGGTATATTACAGTTTTAGAATATTGTAGTTATCCTTTGGAACCAAAAGATTTTTACAATGAGATAATGACAAATGTTTTTCAAATAATAATAATGAATGTTTTTACTACTAAACTTATTAGAAATCAGATACTTTATTTTCCTAGTTTAAGATACAAATGAAAATCTTAAAAAGTCTACACTGATGTCAACAGAATTCTTCTTATGGAATCTGTACGATGCTGGTAAATCAAAACGTAACTCTGCCAATACTTCTGCTTTCATTCCACAACCTGAAGCTTTTTTAAGAACGTACTCCCTTGTTGCTGTTTTGTGGAGAGAATAAATAGCCACAGTTGCTAAAGTTTTAGCCATTTCAAGAAACGTCATATCAGCTCCCTGATTGTGCTTTGTTCCAAAAGGAGGATTCATTACAACAGTGTCAAACTTCTTTTGAAAGCTCACTGGAAATCCTCTCATCACATTGCACTGCACCGCATCAACATTTGTCAGTTCCAGCTCTGCCATATTTTGATTAAATATTTCCAGGGCGTCAGGATCAATGTCAAAACCGATGCAGAATCCCGCCCCTAACATGGAAGCACCGGCAGAAAGAATACCACACCCACAACCCAAATCGGCGACCAGTTTACCCTCAATATCACCGTAACAGGACTGTATGGTGTGTAGCATCCGTGAACCGATGTGTGGTGTTGTAGCGTATTGCTCCAACAGGATTTTTGGTTTTTTAAATGTGTCCATTTCTTGAAGGTACTGTTCTAGTTCCTTCAACTTAATGCAGGCCATTTTACATTGGCTGTAGTAATAATCACTTGTGAAAACGGGGAAGTACAGGAAGTATAAGATTCCCAAACAATGAGTCCTGTGTTATGAAGAATCCAAATGACATTGAATTGGCTTGCTGCATGGCAACTCGTTGTGAAGGAGAAAGCATGTGAGCTTCAGCTGTCATTGATGGCTGCAAGAATGAACAGAAAATTTGATAAATAAATAATTATTTGAAAATCAACAAAAAATCAACAATAGTTTTTTTCTTTTAAAAAACTCCTTGTTATGCTCTTCATTACACTAACATTTGTTCCTCCGACAGGAAGTGATCCAATTGATGATGAGTTAAGTGTTGGTGCAACCCCCTGTTTCAAAAGCATCTGCTTCTTTAACTGGATTTCTTCTAGTATTTTACGGCTAGCAAGATCTGAAAAATATTATAATCAAAACTATGCTGACCACAGACTTTGAGAAATGACGCTCTTATTCACTATGCATTACTGATCTCCCTACTGATAATGATTCAGTACAAAGTAAGAAAAATAATATGGATATTCTGTAATCCTGGAAAAATGCTGGAAAATAAATCAGTTTTACTTCTTATACCACCTAGTTCACTTTAAATCCGGTACAGTGAAAGTGAGGATTCCATTAATCGTTCTTCCTTCCCCTTTATTAGTGTTAGCATGAAATGAGATTATATGCTTTCCTACATTTCAAAAGTTATCTGCTAACCGACAAAGATAATGGTAAATAAAAACATTCTATAATGTTTAAAAAATTAAACTAAAAAAAAACTCTAACTCATTAACCTCACAATTCCTTGTATTGAAATGAACTAAGGGAGTAGCATTTTCCGATTAAAGACAGGAAAAAAAAAAAAAGAGATGGTAATGAGCTGTAGTAAACAAAGTTTAGCTGTAACAAAGCTTTCCTCCATATCTGGATGGGATAAGTCATTCAGTCACGAGCATTTAAAATAAAAAACTAACGAAAAACTCATTCATACATCGATATAGAGGCGAGTGTTCAGAAAAATTTTAACTGTTCTCTAACCTAATCTACGTAGCTCAAAGTTATGTGTGTACATGGGATTTATTTTCCTGTGTTACCTTGACGGGGATTTATTGGCTGAAAGGACATCCCGCTTGTATCTCCGCGCAATCTACGGTTACAAAAAAAAAAAAAGAAAAAAAATCTTTCCCTAAATCTCACATGTATTCACCTGAACACCTACTGCTGACTGCAACCTAAAGTTTCCTATAGGTTTACTTTAAATATCACAGTCCAAAGATATAAGTATTGATAAAACCTACACAGATTATATTTGTTAAAGATGAAAACCCTTATTAGCCCACTGCCTTCTCACCTTATTTAGCAAGAAGTTTTTTAGTCTTTTAGCTACGAAATGTGGTATCGTTAGTGATTAGTGTTTTCAAGAGGGCAGTGAAATTGACGTTTCATCAGTTGTTGCGTTTTGACAATATAAGTGGATATTGTCTCTGCTATTAGGTATTTCTGTTAGTTGCGAAAATGAATGGTAATGAGAATAAAGAAAAAAAATATATTTACGATTTGGAATTCCCCGAACATAGGCAGCTTTGTCGGCTTCTTGATCATAATGACGGTGGGAAGAACTTGGTAAGTGCTTTTTATTTGTTTACTCTATACCCATCTTTGATTATCTGATCAGCAATAGAAGTAATCTAGTTATTGTGACAATAATCAGGAAATCAGTACATAGTAAGATAATCTAATGCTTCAAAAAATCGTTAAAATTAATTGATTTAGCTACGAAAAATATAATCGTGGTGATAGGGGAAAGCGATTTATTATGTAATCTTGTTCTTGCAGTTCTCCTCCTTTCGCAGAAGACGTGCATACTGTAAACTTAATTGAATTTTTTGTTCCAAGGGGGAAAAGTGGCAGTAGCTCCCTAGCGCTGCATGATCCAAACAATTATGCAGGCTTACACAGCTTCGATCAAGACTTACAGTTTCGATGTACAGGCTGAAGAGTAATGTGCGGCCAATCTCCCAGCTAAATGCATTGTCTCAGGGTGTTAGCTTATCTTTATATCTGCAACACATTGATAAAAGCTTTTACCTAAGTTTTAGCATGTGTTGTATTTATATGTACTGCTTCATAGCTGTCCTATCATTGGCTCCACATTTGTACCATTCAGATTAATACTCGAGGATTACTGGAGATCACAATACAGCTGAAAGTTCTTTCCGTCCCGTGCGGTATTACATCATATTATAGTGGTAATCAATTTTAGGTCACATTTTTTCACACCCTGGATCAGCATATCACCTGTATAACCACTTTACAAAGTAGTTATAGTGATATCACACTATTTTAAAAAATAGTTCTAGCGTTAGTCGGGATGTATTATTGTGTTAGATAATATCTCTTGACATTGTGTGACAAGAGAGTGATTTGGGCTTTATTCTTTGAAAACATGGTCAAAATGGGTTTTCAAGAATATATTAATTAAATTTAACATGTTTAGGAATTATTTGGAGTCAGGATCAAGCATTTTTGGTTTAAAGAACTATTTTGAATAAGATTGTTTAGGAAATCCCAAGCTTCCCAGACGCTTTGTCAAGTGCTGCCAGTTCAGACTTAGCTCCTTGATTGTTGTCGTCTGCAACGCTGCACAGTTTAGTGAGGTTGCAAGCTTCTCCAGACTTGTTGGACCAGAAAACATTAATTACATATGGGTCATTCCATGTCAAATCAACACAGAGTTTAAAACTGACATTTTCAGATTGTAATGAAATTTAGTGTACTGAATGATGATGTAAGTATTGTGAAAATTATCTAATATTAATTTGATATGTGTTCTGGTTTTGGAGTTACAGGGCTCTAAAGTTGCCAGATTTGACTAAAGAGTGGGTGATCGACATGTTTAAAAATTACATTTGCTGTTTACCTAATTAAGGTAAGCTGTTGAACAAGATGTCATTTTAAAGCTCTTTTTATCGTCTTTCATATGATATGCAACAATACAAGATTTTCTTTAAAAAAAATTTTTTTAATTAAAATTAAAATTTTTAAATTTAATTTTCTTAAAAAGCCAATTTTTTAAAATTTTGAAAAAATCTCATAGTTTATTCATATTATTGTTAATAAATTCTGAAAGTTTCATTTGGGATCATGATGGGTTAACATGATATAAGAAATTTCAATTTTGAGTGTTTGCAGAAAACATTCTTTATTAATGCAGTGCTGCTTTAATAAAGTTAGAAAAACTAGCACACATGATATAAAATTAAATATAATTCTTTCATACAGCTTTCCTTGGTCCAATCTATGCAAATATAAGAATTTTAGCTGTATAATTTCCCTAACTTATTCAAGTTCTGACTTGTAGATTCATGTTCTGACACATTGATTGTTGTTCTGACATGTTGAAACGGCACAATACTTCTACTTCACCTTTCTCAGATCAGTATTGTAGATTATAGTAACAACAGTGGTTGGTTGTGTTCACAATTGTATACTGGTGTTTAGTCTTCAGTCTTTATGCTTTATGTTCTTATTAATAATCCTGTTTATTTTGCAAAAAAAAAAAAAAAAAAAAAAAAAAAAATCTTTAAAAGTTGAACAATAAGTAAAGATGGAAAAAGGGGGTAGATACCCTATGCTGCACTGTTTTAACCCATTTAAAAAGGTGAATCATGTTATAATAAGAAAGGATTAAGAAGAGTTTCTGAATGGATGTGTAAATTATTTTCTGAAATGCCAAACATTACTAAAGTATGCGATAGCTGCAGAAAACAGCTAGGAGTGCTTAAAAAAGAGCAAGAGGGCCAATGTTCATCCTCTCAAGATGTCACTAATGATACAGAGTCAAAATGCGAAATTGACCCCTCCTTTTGTTTCAGAGTGAGAGGTTGTTCAGTCTCTCAACATCTCTCTTCAGGAGTTAGGGGAATCTC